>JAHUXG010003583.1:0-29775 GCA_020740815.1 Sciurus niger
ACCTCCCCTTCCTCCTCCCCCATACAACCCACCTCTCCCTGGGCTGTTACCTTTTTAAATAGAGCCCAAATTCCATTCCTCACCTTCCCCCAAGGCTGTAAGCCTCCTCTGCCCCAGAATAAAGCCCCAGTCCTACAGACAGGACCTGCAAACTCTCCTCCCATTGGCTTCACTGCTCCCAGGGCACACTGTCTCTGCTGGGGTCCAGAGCACATGCCGCTCCCTCTGCCCTGCACTGTTCCTCTGACCATCCACCTGACTAGCTCAAATGTCACCACTTCAACATGACCAGCTCTGACCCTGGGTTCCCAAGCAACTCCATGCAGAACCTTCCACATTTCCTGCTGTCTCCCCTCCCACCTCCATCCTTTCTTCTCAGCTGGAATGTGAGCTGCAGACCCCAAGAGTCAGCACCTGGCACCTCCTGACATCAGAGACCGAGTGGATGGGGCAGTCTCTGGCTCTGAGAATACACTGAGGACTGGTGTTCCCACTGCCTTTTGGGTCTAGGGAGAGCAGACCACTTTTCAGCAGAGCACCTGTTTGTGGAGGGCACTCCAAGGCCACAATTTCCACCTACCAGCCAGCGGTGGGGCCTGGCCAGCACAGAGCCAACCTGAAGGACAGGTATTTGTCCTGGGGACTGTGGTAGGACACTAAGCAGTGTCCCTGACCTCTGCACACCAGGTGTCAGTAACACTACTCCTGGATCCCTCAGGTGCCAAAACTAAAAATGTCTCCAGATGTGGCCAGTGTCCCCTGCCTAGCTTGAGCACCAGTGGTCTATGGCTCTTGGTCTGTTTCTCTCCCACCAGGAGATAAGATCCCCAAATACAGGGGCTGCTTTGATCACTGGTAGACCCCAGTTCCTTAACAGCAGTACACAGGTGCTCAGTTAATAACTGTTGTTTGAACAGACTAGGCCATGGGTGCCAGCTGGGAGGGACACTGGCAGAGGGGCCTCCCACCCACCTAACCCACTCACCACCATGGCCATTACAAGCAGGGACTGGGAGTGCATCAGGACCCCAGTGGCTGCCACCAACTCCAGTCACTTGTGGCTGATGTCGACTGCTCTCCTCATTCTCACCATTGTTGTTGTAGCCGTAGCTGAGAGCCTCCAGCAGCTGCTCGGAGAAGGTGCACATAGTGGCCACCAGGGCCTGGCAGAATATGGCATACCTGTGCAGCTGCTCCTCAGCATCTGCGGTGGGGACAGGTCGCTGGGCGATGCTGGCAGCAAGTCGGCCAGTACCCCTGCAGACCCCACGGGGCAAACTGGCCAAAGTTCACTTGAGGCCAAAAGCCAGGTCCACAAAACTCCCCTCCGTGACCAAGCCAAGTGGCCCCAATCCTGGACCCAAGCATCTGCCCAAGGGGTGGGCCTGTGGGTTCCCTGCAGTGACCCCGGACCCCTCACACTCTCTGGGATGCAGCAGTTCTTGGCCTGGTGATCTGCATGCCTGTGGTGCTGCTCTGTCACCGAGTGCCACCCTTGAAGAACTGTGTACTCCCCTTGCCACCCTGTTCTTGCCAACCCTGCCCCACCCTTGCAGGCTCCACACCCCCACCCACTTGAGGCACCTAGTTACTAGGGACTCATCTGCTGGAAAATTTACTCACAACTTCTGACCATTGAGTGCAGGGGTCTCTTTTGACCTGGTCCCTCCCTTGACTAAAAATTTCTGGGAAGAAAGTAGGGATACCAGTCATCTCCCAGGTTCCCCCACCCCACCTACAGCCCTGACTCTACTATCTGCTGTGGCTGGAATCCTAGTGATAAAGACCCTCCCCACCCTTCATCCTCCATCCTGCATCCTTGTCAACAGTTGCCCAGGTAGCAGGTGGCCCAAGACAGGGCTCCCAGATCCAGGGTCCTGAGACTTGTCCCTTGGACATGAGGATCAAGTCATTCCTGAAGGGGCAGAAGGCCAAAATATTGCTTTTCCCAGTTCAGGTCCTAATGGACCAAGGACAAGTCACCATGGCCACAGAAGAGGCCTCCAGGACTGTGCTCATGGATGACCACAGCCAGGAGGGCCTCGTTGGTACACCTGGGCACATGCACATACCTGTGCATTTTAAGCAAGGCCAGGAGCAGCTGGTTCTTCCCATCTGGAAGGAGGGGGACAAGAGGGAGGGCACTAAGTGGTGTTGGCAGGGGAAAGCTGAGCTGACCCAGCCATGTGCCTGACCCTCACAGGAGAACAGTTCTAAGGGTACACTCAGGTGGTTTTTACCAAAGGCTGGAGGAAGTCCCCATCCAGCAGGGACTACAACCAGCACTTCTTTCTCTGGAGCCAGAGCCCCTACAGACATGTACACACATGCACACACATTTGTGATAAATCCACTCACACCAGCAGACCTTGAGTGTACACAAGTGCACACATGTGCTCAAGCTTTCTTGTCCTGGACTGCACGGCTGCCCTGGGGAAAAGGACCTCACTCCTCAGGCCGCCAGCCAGGCACCTCTCCTTCAAAGGTGCCCTGGGGCCAGAAAAGCCTTCGAAGAAAAGTCTGAGTGACCTCCATATTGCTTGAGGTACTGTCTTTCCTAGGCCGGAGGGAGGCCCGGTCACGTGTGGCGACAGCAAGAGCAGATAACATAATGAGGGCATGCCCCCATCAGGCAGGGCACTAAGTGCTAATGGGTACAGAATGGTTTATCCTCATGGCTTCACAGTGCTGGAAGGAGTCCTGGGGATGCACATGGGCAGACATGGAGGCTGGAGAAGTCAAGGGTGTGCCGAGGTCAGATGGCCAAAGGTGTGTGGCTTGGCATTCAAGCCCTTGCCCTCTGGTTACAAATCCCATAACATTTATTGTAAACAGGACAGTTCAGGGTCAACAGAGATTCCAGCTCAGAGGCAGCTACTCCATGGGGGTTACCTCCAGGTCTCCTGGTCCAATGTCCCCTGGCCTGGGTACTTCCAACCCAGGAGACCTAGACTCAAATGCCAGTGAGGACAAAGGCGGTGACATCAGAGGTGTAACACAGACACCAGGATGGGGGAACTGGAAAGCACCCCTCCCCACCCAAGAGGGGAGTCGCCACTCATCTCCTGCCCCACATGAGCACAGGACAGTCAGCCTCTGCCACCTTGAGCAGCCAGGAGAAATCCAGCTTCCCGGGGAAACCTGAGTGGGCACCAGTGCTCCCTTTTCTGATGATGCAGCATCAGCTCTCTGTTCTGATGCTGCCAGCTGGGACCTCAAGTATAAACAAAAGGACTGAACCAAGTCCCATTAGGAAGCTGTGAAGAACAGCTCAGTCTATGCAGCCTTGATTCATGAGAAAGTCTCAGCATGACCAGCCACTGGTATCAGCAGTCCCCTGGAAAAGGGCACACAGCCCAGACCTGCCAGAGCAGCTCAATCAGCTGAGAAAGCATACCTACTCTTCTTGCCCTTCTCTCAGCATGCAGGGGAAGGGGCATGGAGACGGACTCCAGCAGGAACCCACTGCATTCAAGCCCCAGGCAAAGGCCACAACCCCCACCATGACACTCTCTGCCTGCTGACCTTCCACATATCTCTGGCTTTTAAACACCAGGGTCATGATGGAACTCGGGAGGTTCCAGGGATCCTCCTGGATGCTGATCTGGACCAAGATCCATCCACAGGCCATACACTCTACTTTCTGTTTGAACTCTAGGCAGAAAAGTAACATGAGAGCCAGGGAAGGGACAGAGATTGCTTTGGAGAACAGTGGCACAAAGGCCCATGCCCCATCACCAGATTCCAAAGCTCATAACCCTAGATCCAGGGAGATAGCAGGACTCTAGGATGTAATCCAGGCCTCAGAGGATAAGTATATGGTGTGCTAAGATTTCAATGTGCCATTCCCATTGTAGACATCACTAATCAATCTTAGCAACCTTCCTGCTGGTCAGAGGCCATGATCCACACCTACAACCGACCCAGTGCAGACAGCACAAATCAATTTTCGCAGTCTTTGCTCCCATATCTGGACATTGTAGCCACAGAAGACTTTTCAGGTACTAGGTCCTCAAACCACAACCAACTGAGTTGACACATGAGTTGTGACCTTATTCTAACCCTTCCCTATACAGAGGAGGAAGCCCAGGCACAGTGACTTCCCTAAAGTCACACAGGGTAGTGGAAGAACTGGGAATTGAATGTGGCATTAACAGGGCAAAGGCCTGGCAGACACAGGTCACTGTTCTCTTGGCCTCTTCCTCAGTTTCTGAGGTATGTGTGGTTTGGGACCCTCCCTGCTTTTCTTCCTGAGGCTCACCCCTGGATAGGGTTCCTGACATAGCAGAGGACCAGCTGAGCAGGAACCGACTCCTGCCTGGAGGTAGCTGCTCTCTGCATTCCCATCTTCTGCACACGACTGGGAGCCCATGAGGCCAGCAGTGTCAATTCTTTTCAGGATCACCAGCACTCAGCACCAAGCCTGGCACGAACTGGCTCTGGGGAACTATTTACTGACCGCAGAGCTGCATGGATGGACTGGCAGCTGGGGGACAGAAGGGTGGACTGAAGGTGGGCAGGAGGGTGAGTGAGTGGGAGGAAAGGTGGGAGGACATAGAAATTCCAGTTCTCATCTCAATCATTGCAAGAAGAAAGTTTCAGCTTGGTGTTGGTATGGTCTTAGCTGTCAGCTCACAGAGCCCTCTTCTGAGGAGGCCCCAGGCAGGTAATGGTACCCAACTGCAGTGCAATGATGGTGTTGCTGTCTCCTTTAAGTTCTTTATTATGGTTGTCATTAATTTATGGCCTACTACATTGGTTCTGAGGTGTCAATATTCCCACTCCACAAATGAGGCCATTGAGAACAAAGACCTGGATCACAAATCCACTGGGTCACTGGCCCCTGTTCCAGTAAAGTCAGTTGCCACTGAACCTCCCTGGGGATGGACTTCAGTGGCCTGATCTGTCACAAGACATTCAAGTCCAGTGAAATATTCTGTCTTCCTTATCTTCCTTTTCTTCTGCTAAAGTTATGTATGATAAAGTTAAATTTTATGCAGATTTCCTCTGGTGGGACCCAGCAGTGACAGTGGGAGGGACTTGCCACCTGGCCCACCCTGAGCATTTTAATCATGGACCGTGAGGATGCCTGACCTATTTACTCACAAAGCACATTTTTAAGCCTGAGTGAATGAGACTAAAATCAAAAAACAGATCGGGTTTTTAGTAAATGCTGCAAGCACAGTGTGCCCTCCTTTGTATCATCTGTCTGTCTGCCCATTCATCGGCCTGCCTCCATACATAAGCCCATGGCCTCCAGGTACCATTGGTGGGCACACTTGGGGGCATGAGTGTTCAGGGCTGAGGGGACTTGGTCTTGGAACCTGTCTGTGGTGCCTGGACCTCTGGTTGGCATGTGCATCATTTCTGCGGGTCCCCTCCATTCCCAGGGTCTGAGGGACCTCACAGCACCTGCCATGCCCATACCCTGCAAGACCATGCACCATCATGCATGATCACCTGAGGGTCTCTATCTGCTCTGTGTCTGGGATCTTGGTTTCACTCACTAAGTGTCCCAGCACCCAGAGCATGCCAGGTGCTTGATTAAGTACCTGCTGAATGAGCAGACAAAAGGAGACTCCGTGTGACTCAAAGGAACACAATGGAAACATGGAAGTAGGCTCAGATACCCACTAAGCCAATGGACAGAGAACTTCCCTGTGCTGGGTGGCCATTCATCAGACCCCATCTTTTCACTGCCCAGGTAGGAGTTATTGCTTCTCACTCTGGTGTAGGACAGGACCAAGTCCCGGTTGCTGTTGTACTTGCTGCATGGGGTGAGAGATGGCAAAGTCACCCTCTGCTTCCACCCCTGGTCCCAGGCACAGACCCCCTTCCAGGGTGTGGTCGAAACCCTGGCCCATGGGTATGACCACCCAGGGGTCCTTCCTATCTGAGGGCGGGAAGGCACTTCGATTCTGGCATGGAAATGCAGAAGGAGGAGGGGTGAGCTACTTCCATTCATCTGTCACCACTACCCAGGTCCCACACTCACCTCTCACCATGCCCAGGTCCCACACTCACCTGTCACCACTGCCCAGAGTCCCACACTCACCTGTCACCATACCCAGGTCCCACACTTGCCTGTCAAAACTGCCCAGGTCCTAAAATTATCTGTCACCACTGTCCAGGGTCCCACACTCACCTCTCACCACTGCCAAGGGTCCCACACTCACCTGTCAGCACTACCCAAGGTCCCACATTCACCTGTCACCACTGCCCATGTCCCACACTCAGCTGTCACCACTTCCCAGGTCCCACACTCATCTGTCACCACCGTCCAGGGTCCCACACTCACCTTTCATCACTGCCCAGGGTCCCACATTCACCTGTCACCACTTCCCAGGTCCTACACTCATCTGTCACCACTGTCCAGGTTCTCACACTCACCTGTCACCACTGCCCAGGGTACCATACTCACCTGTCACCACTGTCCAGGGCCCCACACTCACCTGTCACCACTGCCCAGGGTCCCACACATGCCTGTCACCACTGCCAAGGGTCCCACACTCATCTGTCACCACTGGCCAGGGTCCCCAGTGCTCCCTGAGTGCCTGGTTCTTCTCAGGGGACAATGCTGCCCTGGGCATGATCTTCCCACACACCTAACCAAGCAGCTCTAAAATCAAAAGTCACCATCCCACAATTGCTTCCCACCACTGGTTGTAAATTAAAGGAAGAGCCCAAGGACTCAGAGATGTAAGAAGGAAAATGCAGAGACCCAGAAAAACCCTGGCCCCCAAAGCTCCCAGGTCCCATTTTTCCCTACACCCCTCCAGGTGTCCACACAACTCTCACTCTGCCTCCTTGCTCCCTCTCCCTTTGGGTAAGTCTCTCCTACACACCAGCAGATGTACTCACTCCCCTAACCTTGCCTGCTTGTTCAGCAGGGTTTCTTCCCTGAACACCAGCAGATTCCCACACTCCCCTCATACTGACATCTTATTCACTGACAGTCTTTCATATGAGCAACCCAGGTTCCCCACACCCATCACACTGCCTGCTTTCTCATCTGGGTTAGTCTGCCATGCACCCCAGCTGTTTTCAACAAGCCAATCACACTGACTGCATGATCAGTTTGGTCAGTCTTTCAAACACCCCAGCATTTTCCCAAGCCTGTAATAATCCTGTTAGTTCACTGAGGTTATTTTCCCCTATCCAGCAGAAGTACATAGCTTCAAAGTGATGGCATGGGAGCTCCTGCCCTGGTGTCATCATGGTAACATACTTGTCCCATCTTACAGCTCTAAAGTAGGGGAGAGTTAACCCTGGCCTTGTGCTGTCATGGTACCAAGCTTCACCCAAATTAACACTCTAAAAAAAGGGCATAGGTGCCTCTGGTCCAGTGTGGCCATGGGACCATGCTTGACCCATCTTACAGCTCTAAAGCAGGGACACAGGATCCCTTGACCAAAAGTGGTCACATGACCATTCTCTTCCCTACCTTGCACTCTCTAATCCATGACTGAAGCACTGGTCCAAATGGGGGCACAGGTAAAGGTGCTGCTGTGGTGATCTGGAGGACCAGGTGAGCTGTGCCTACTCCCACTCAGGGGACTTGCCTGTCAGCAGTGCAGACTGACTCTAGTGTGGTAGGGTGGAGCATCTTCATTGTTGTAGGTGTTGCAGACATGAGTGGTTAACTCAGCTCTGGAGGAGCAGGGCTTCTGACTGACTGCAGAAATGTTTCTCAGGGAGCCTGTTGATAAAAATTAAGGAGAGGTGGGAAAGTGGCCTCATTCTGAAAGGTGTCATCAGAGGAAGGATGTATAATATGCATCAAGGTCACACACAGGGGAGACTTCCCTCCTGACAAAACCCTGCTCTCCTTCTGCCTTCCCTGCAAGCAAGGTAGGTCATCTATTCCTTGCCACTCTGGACTAGCCCCAGGAAGTGTGGCTCCCTCTGGTACATTGTCAGCCCTTGGAGAGTAAGGACCCCCATCCTGATTTCAGGTTTTTGATTCAGCCTCATGAGACAGAACATGGAATATGCCCTGCCATATATGTGGCCTGGATTCCTCCTTCCTGCCCCTGCAATGCCCCAGGAATAGCAAAGCTCCAATCCAAAAACAAACCCCACATGTGATACTGAATCTTCTTATTTGTTCTGGAACTGCTTATTCTCTGTGAGCATCATCCCTGGATCCCTTCAGGGAAGAGCTTTCTGTGAGGAAGTTGATTCCTGCAACCTGAAGTCAATATTCAAACTGTGTCCCTCTTAGTCTGGTCGTGATGCTGCAGTTTTTATCCTGGGTATATCTGTGTGGATTATGTGAAGAATTGGAAAGTAGCTGAAGGAAAAAAGTCGAGGGATTGCCAGAAGTGTTAAAAAGAGAGACAGTTGGGTGTGGAGGCACACGTTCTTGTCTCATCACTGGAGGATTGGAACCCAGAAGTTCAGGCCAGCCTCTATTATACCTGGAGAGCCAATCTCAGAAAAAGAAAGATAAAATCTGTGTAAAGGAGAAAGTCTCCCTATGCCACAAAATTCCTACCACCTGAAACAAGATACAAGTCTTGTGATGGGTCTCTATGAATCACTTAAAAAATGAAAAATAACAGTGTGTATCTGCTGGGAGCCCAGTAGGGTGGATCTCTCAGGATTGATGGGGGCAGGTCTTCACCTATGAGCTCCACAGTAGGGTCTCATGGGATTGATGGATTCAGGGTCTCACCTTCAACTGAACAATTTTTCAGCAATAGTAACTTTAGCTCTCTGAAGTATCCATAATGCACACATGAAGCACTGGAAGAAAGGAAAAAGACATTTGATCCATTTAACAGAAGGGATCAGAGCCTTTGCAAAGACTTGCTCACATCATCTGGGAGGTGATGTGGACTTTGTCAGGTTCACCACAGTACACTAATTTATGTATGCCAGTGAGGGAGGAACCAGGGCTATGGAAGGAACCAGTGGGAGGGGTGAGGAAAAGCTCTCAGTCCAAATGATCAGAGGCATTTGACAAAATTCAGGGGAAAAGAGGCTAGGTATCAGAACTTAAAAGCAGACCTGACTGAGACAGAGTCCCACTGTCAATCAGTTATATGACTTTTGGTCATTCCTGTCTAGCTTTAAGATGTGCTTGTTAGTGGGATTTATACTAGGTCTATGCTTCAGGGAGATTGTAAAGTCACAACTGCTGTCACATCCTTGTCTTGGTATGGATGGCAGGTGTGAATGCAGACATCTCCTTACCTACAAAAGAGGTGAATCCAGAGCAAAGGTGGGAAAGCACAAGCACAGCAAGGGAAATGTTTTGCCTCAGGGGAGTTTGTTTTACTAGAAAAACAGAAAAACTTTACAGAGCAATTAACAACAAGCTCTTTCATGAAGAGTGGTCAGATGCTGACTCCTTGCTCCCTCACAGCCCGAGCTCACTGGGAACCCTCACTGATGACTAAGCTTAGACTCTTGTAGATGGTTTTGTAGCCATAATACACTTTATAAGAAAGTTGCTAACTCAAAACTCGAGATTCTCCACTGAGAAGGAAGACAAACCACCGTTCAGAAAAATCTCACAGCACTGAACCTCTGACATGCAATTAATGACTTCCACCTAGTAACTGAACCTCCCATCAGCTAAGAAAATATACCCTCATGAACAGGAAGCCAAGGGTCCAATGGAACAAACAATAAAGAAGACAAAATATTGACCTACTCGATTGTTACACTAACAATCTTCCTGATTATTTAATAAACCTCCCCTCACTCAGCTCTTGTTGTTGAAGTCAGTGTCCCTAGCCTGGTGATGAACTCCCCATGACTGGTTTGGCACCTATCCACACACAAGGTTAGGAGCCCTATGACTTGGAGTCAGCTGAACACATCTGCAGACTCCTCAGATACAACAGGGTAGAAAGACATGCATGGAAAATCAAGGAATTTCCCACCAGAGAGAGCACACAAGGCAAATTAAAAGTTGCTTTGAAAATCTGAGCTACTCTTCATGAAGAATGAGAGGAAATGGGTTCATTATCCTTCCCCAGGAAGGATAAAAACAGATCTCCACAGCAGACAGGGACCAGCTGCCTGGGGACCAGCTGGGCTCAGGCCTGCCAGGGACGCTGCCTTGAAGCAGCTCCCAGATGCCACCTGAGTCTCCCAGAGCCTCCAGAGTGGACTGTGACTGCCTCATGCATCAGCCCCGAGAGGGGAATCTTTGGAAAATGTCAGGCTTCCAGTGTCCCCAGGGTCAAGTGACAGCCTGGAGCACAGTAGTTGCCCCAGTAACACCTCAAGATTCAGGGGATGGTTGATAGAGAAGCTGCTTTCCCACAGCCCCAGCTCCAGCCCCACCAAGTACACACGGGCCATCACCACTACTCTGCCACCATGCCAGGGGTGAGGAGGGAGGTCCTCTTCTGCCACCTGGGTGCTGGATAACAGGTCATGGGGGGACCAGGCTCCTCCCCTGCCCAGTGGACAGGGCCCCCAGGGTTGCCCATGCCTCTGTGGGGCAGCCACCACCCCACTGCCCCCAGCAGGGCTCCCCTCACTCAGCCACTGGCCACTCACCAGCACCTCTTGGCTGCAACTCTGGAATGCCTGGAAGTGCTTCAGGACCCCCAGGGCACCCTCACTGGTAATGCTGCTGCAGTTGACCTTCAGGATGCACTGGCCAGCACTCAGTCCTGCAGCCTCAGCCTTGGAGCCTGAGGACAGGAGTGGACAGGGTGTGGTGGGCAAGGCAGGCTGCCAGGTGAACTGCAACCACCCCAACTCCCTAGATACCCAGGGTACCTCCCTCCCTGGAGCTGATGGATCCCTCATGGGCAGCAAGGGAGCTGGCACCGCATTTGGCAGAAGAAGTGGCTCAGGGAGGGGGCAGCTAGCCAAGATCACATGGCAGGGGCATTCTGCTCTGGACCCAGGCTCAAATCAGTAGATCCTTGTCTCCTTCAAGGTCCTGCATGACCTTGTGGTCCTGGACCAGGGTCAGCTGTGTGGCAGAGGAAGCAAGGCCTCATGGAGGAACAGCAGACCCCTAGGTCTCAGGGTCAGAAGCCATAACTCGAGCCAGTGCTGCCAGTCACCAGGTGCACATCATCCCTCCCATGATTCCTGAGCACAAGCCCTGTCCCTAGGGCCTTGGGGTTGATGTGACATGCAATCTCTGCCTGGGCAGGCAAGGTGACAAGGGCACCCGGCTTTTGGGCTGGGTCACACCCTGCTCTCCATTGTCCTTCATCCAGCACTACTCAACATACTGGGCTCCAGGTCCTCATCTCCAAGACAGGACATCAACACAACCACTCATGGGGTTCCTGAGGGATCCAGGGAGTTGAAAAGGGAAAAGGTTCACCAGCAAGTGGCTCTTGGCATGGGCTCAGGAAACACCAGTGCCTTGCTATACTCGACTGCCAGGCCAGGACCTGGACTGTCCCCCAAAGGCCTGGATCCACCTGGGTGCTTTCTCAGAGGTGGTGGAAACATAAAGAGGGGGCCAAGGCCACACTACCAGTCCTTTCTATTGTGAGACAGGGTCTCACAAATCTGCCGAGATAGTCTTACCTTTGTGATCCTCCCATCTCAGCCTCCTGAGGGACTGGGATCACAGTCATGTGCAGTGCCCAGCCAACCTTTCCTCCTATGAGTCAATGGCTCTGAGTGTTTCATCATAGCAGGTGCAAAGATCACTGACACCCACTCACACTATCGCAGAAGCCTCCACATACACTAGTGCCATCGGGACTGAAGGGCCACCCTGAGCACTATGGGATGCCAGCAGCATTCTGGTCTGACCCAGATCTAATGGCAATCCTCCTCAGTACTGCCAGATGTTGTGTGGAGAAGGAGGCAAGTCACCCCCAGTCAAGAACCGCTGCTTTAAAGGTAAATGACCCCATCAAAATGACATCAACTTTTCAGGAGCCTTCTGTCATGACTTGCACTTTCTTAGAGAGCAGATTCTAGAAGCATAACTCTAACCTCAAAAGTGACAATTAATCTTGAAACTTTAAAAGGGACCTATGTGTACAATGCTGGCCCAGCACTGTGGACCTGCTTGGTTTTCTCTCCAAGGCAAAGGGCCCCTGAGACCACAGAAAGCAGTGCAGGGGGCAGAGTCTTGGAGTTGGTGGCGTGGGGCTGCAGCTTGCACCTGTGGGACAAAGATTTACATTTCTGGACCCTCTCAACAAGCCAAGTCTGGCAGGAGTGGGCCCAATTCCTGCCTGGGAATACGGAGCCTGAAGGGTGTCAGCTTCTTCATGGAGGGACAGGTGCTCTCTGCTGAGTCGTCCTTTCTGCTCACTGCATCCCTCTGGGCTCACTCCACCCAGGTGTGATCAGTGTCTGAAACCTCTACTTCAGGAAGGACACAAAAGCCATGACTCAGTAGCAAACTGAGCCAGGCAGTAGGGGTCCAGGCCACTCGGAAATTGTATGATGCAGACAGCCTGTCCCCAGGGCCGCTGCCTGTCAGCAGGGTTCCCACTCACCTCTCCCCATGGCATAAACAGGGTGGGGCAGCTCCCCAGATCTGGAAGCACAGGACCTCAGGGTGGTCAGGATCTTTGATGGTCCTGAAGCAGGCACCAGGGACAGGTAAGGCATAGGAAAGCAGCAACACTTCCCACAACCCAGGGTCACCTGGGGGCCCCACCTCTGAGGCTTCTGGGAAACTCGGCCCAGACTTGTCACTCCCACAGGAGGAGAAATGCAGTTGACCAGAGTCCACACCACCAATCCTGAGCCTGAGAGTCCCAAAATTCCACCAGGCTACCCACACCATTCCCCATCCCAGGAGCCCCCAGTGGCCAGACCAGTACCCCACCAGCAGGTGCTGACTCACTATGAAAAAGGCAGGGTGAGAAGTGGCCCAGCTCAGCTTGGTGCTGTCCCCAGAGAAGCACCCAGTGGGGCTCCTAGTGAGGGGCTGGAGAGGCCTGTTACAGCCACACTCATGCCCGCTCCCCAACATGGCAGAGAGGGTCATACCTGCCAGGGTGGGTGGTGGGTGTCCTCTCTCCAGGACACCCCTGCCCAGGATTTGTCCCCAGTCCTGCCTTCGTCCCTCCTGTTCCCACCTGCCCAATGAAGCAATCCCATGATCCTGTGCCCCAGCCCCAGGTGCTTCAGAACTTTGAAGAGATGGTCACACCTGGTGCCCTCTGCCACTGGCACAGTCAACCACACAGGGACGTGACTTCCTGAACCAGCTCACCTTTGACTGAAATAACCACATTCAAAATGCCCACACTCCCACAGGGGAACACTGGCCTTGAGTAAAAGGGAGACTTGGACAACAGGTGCATGATTTGAAAGTAGAGGACTAGCCCTCAACCTCAACCTACCCCACCTGCAGCCACCAAAACCTGGAACCTCCAGCTGCTCTCCAGAGGACTCACATGAGCACAGGGCCCCCACAACCGGGCCCCCACAGGCTGGCCCCCACTGCCTGACTGGTTTCCTCACCCTGTCACTCGGTTGCACCCCTCAGCTTCCTTGTTGGTCCTCAAACATGCCAGGGACAGTCCTACTGCAGGCCTATGCACCTCTGCCTGGAACCTCCTCCCCCAGAATCCCTGGAAGGAGTCCCAGTTCCTGGCAGCCTCTCTGTGTCCACCACACAGTCCAGTTCACTCACAGCTCTGTCTGTTCACAGCTCACTAGTTGCCCAGCTTGGGATGTATCTCACATCCCTACCTGTGTACTTTTTCCCTGACCCTGTCCCCCAACTTGGTTGGAGGCCCACAACGGGTAGAAACTGTGTCCACACCAACAGGTCCACATGCCCAGGACCTGAAGGCCCCTAGGCACAGCCAGAGCTCATGTCCCATGGTGGACGCAGGGATGGGACACCCACAGGGCCACCAGCTCTTGCCCCACCAGCACCCCAGCATGGCACCTCCTCAGCACACCAGCAGGGTTGGGGGACACTCACTATTTGGCCTTGGTGGTGCAGGGGGCAATGGGACCAGAAGCACTTGTTGAGGAGGGACTCCACCTTGGAGAAGGGCCTCAGCAACACCAGGTCCTTGTTGTTAGAGTACATCTTCCTGCCCTCCAGCAGGCCAGTCATATTGGGGACCAGAGAGCAGATGGGCATGTGGTTATTAACCATGCTTTCTACAGTAAAGGACCCTCCCTGTGTTCGTTAGGACAGGGCAGCCCTTCAGGTCACAGTGGCTCCCCTGCAGAAAGCACTGAAGGCACAAATTCTGTACAGCAGCTGCGGAGGGTGGCCTGACTGGTGGGGCCAAGCTTGGTATCCAACGGGGTGGCCACCTGGTGACTACTCCTCTCATGGGGGCTCCTGGCATGGCAGGTGCAGCCCCACCTCCCACCCAGGAGAAGCTTTGACCTGGGTCTCAGTCCTGCCTCCCACCTGGCCCTCCTCCAGCCCTGCCCAGGAGGCCCTGCCTCCTCCAGGGCACAGCAAGGAACTCCTACTTGAGCTGCCTCTATTTGAGTTTTTTATCATCAAAGCTCTTTGGAAAACTAACTCAGAACATGAGCGCTCCCAGTGCCTCTGTGCAGAGCCAGCAGTGGGTGCTGGTGGGCCACGCAGGAACACACTGAGTTGGGGGGTGCCCTCCCACTCCCTGGACTTGCAGGAGTCCTGGGCCCAATTTCCCCAAGTGGACAAGAGAAGCAGCACCAATGTCCCCAGATCCTCCAAGCTGCCCCCTCCCTCCTGCACACAGCCCCTGCCAGCAACTGGGAGGCCTCACCTCTGCCAATGAGCCCCTCTGGACTAACTTCACTGCCACGCCCTTTTTCTTCTTCTCAACGTTGAAGCCGTAGTCTTCCTCCTGGGGCAGGATCTGAGGGCCCAAAGCAGACCTGGTGAGGCACTCCACCCTGACCCCATGGCACTGAGATCCTGCCATCTCCTCATGTCCCAGGGCCACCAGGGAGGGGTGCAGATGTGGGGTCTGTAGGACAGCAGCCAAACTAGGCCACTTTGCACAGTAGGTGCTCAGTAGATACCTGAAGTGAGGCCATCACCCCATTCCCACCAGAGCCTGGTGTATTCGTCCAATCTGTCACCCTTTCCTCCTGCCAGCCTAGGAACAGTCTCCTTCCTTCCATGTTACTATCTCCCATCCACTGGAAAACCATAGGTGCTCAATAAATGACTTAATGTATAAAAAAGACCCAGGACATAGCCATGGATGTGGAAAAGCAGCTCAGAGAGCAGTAGCCCCTTTCCTGCTGAAAGAAGGTTCTGGGGCTCTTTGGGGACAGAGCCCCTGCACCTCATACATGCCAGGTGCTGCACAGGGTGGGAGATTGCTACTGGACATGGCAGATTCAATGGCCCTACCCACTGCAGCTTTGCAGCTGATGGTCACAGGGGGCCAGACCTTGGCAGGGAGGCATGTGCAGCCCAAATTAAAGCAAAGAAGCTACAGGCCAGGGCAAGGTGTGGGGCCACAGGGCTCCCCTGAAGCAGAGAGCTGGACACCACAGTGGGGGAATGCACCAGGCAGCAGGCCAGAGTGCCACTGCCCAGAGTGAGGAGCAGGACCAAGGTGACTGGCATTGAGATGGACCTGGGGAGGCAGGGTCTCCCAGGCCACTCTGAGCTTTTGCAGCCCACCCTACATGTGCTGGGGAGCCCTGGAGGAATTGGGGGAACAGCAGCCCCCACAAAGAAGGCAGTGGGCATCTTCCCATCCGGAAGACTAGCTCCACCTGGGCGGGAGTGAACGACCCACTTTGAGCTCCTGTCCACCAACAACTGGAGACACACATTAGGAGGGGCTGGTGTTCACCAGCGGGCGGGCAGAGAACAGGGCTGTGGGGCTAGGTGGGCATACTTTCTGCACAGTTGTGAGACCTCCGGGAACTGCAGACAGTGACAGCCACTGAACACTGGAAGCACATGTCAGACCTAAGGCCCTGGGGTGCAGGGGAGTGACTTTGGGAGGCCACCGCTAGGCTCAGCACAGGCTGTGCTTGCAGGGAGGAGGAGGAGTTTGAAAGCCAGGGAGGGTGCTAGGCAGCCCCAGCGTGAGTGAGGAGGACACTTGGCCAATGTAGTGAACTTGCCTCCCAGCCACCTAGAATCCTCAGGAGTGCTGGGAAAGAAGGAGGCTGGCTCAGCCCTGTTCTGACCAGCAACCACCAGCCATTTGGCCAGGATATTCTCTACAAGCTTGAAGTCACTGCAAAGCTGTTTGTTCTTGCTTCTGGTCCCCTCCATCTCCTTGTCAGCATGGAAGTGGAAGTACAGGGACTCATCTTTGAACTTGCTCATCTCCAGCACTGCAGACCCAGACACACAAGTGGCACACAGACTCCCTGCCCACATATCAGCCGCACTTGCCAGCTGGGGAGCAATTGAACGGGTTTCCTTTTGCCCAAGCCCTAACTTTTCTTTGTTTTGTTTTGTTTTGTTTGCAGTGCTGGTGATTGAACCCAGGACCTTGTGCTTGCTTGCAATGTAAGCACTCTACCAACTGAGATATCTCCCCAGCCCTCAAGCCCTAACTTTATTAGAATGGAATCACATGCCAACACTAACCTATTAGGATATCTCACATAAGGAGCTGGATTTCAGCCTTCTCTTGAAAAAGCTGAACCTGCCCCACATGCTCTATAGAACAAACCAGGGTCTCAAAAATAAACTGTGTGGGACTGGATAGAAAAAGCAGGCACACAGGTGAAGAAGAATCACTTAAGGGGACTGCATGTCCAGGGAACTGAGGACATGATAGGTGGTAAAGTATTGTGGGGATCAACCCTGCAGAAGGAATTCTAACTCGGGAAAGAATAAACCAGATCCTTACCTCACACCACACAGAACAGTGAACTGGGTGGAAGACTTGATGGTGAACAGTGAAACTAAAGTTGACCAAGCAAATGCTAGCTACCTCAGGGCTAATGCAGGTATCGGAAACAAATCAAGGGGTGGCAACTTGAGGCTCCAGGGCCATGTCTGGCCCACAGTCTGTTCTTACAAATAGAGTTTTATTGGAAACCAACCCATCCATCTGTGGACATAAGGTCTGCAACTGTCAGCTCTCAAGTCACAATGTCAAAGTTGGACATGTGTGACAGAGGTCATAAGGCACACAGGGCCTAAACTCCCACTATCTGGCCCTTTACAGAAAAAAATTGCTGACTCCTATACCAGAAAGAGCCAGGAAAATGAATAGGCATGACCAGTATGCAGCCTGACCCTCGGCCTGCGGTCCAGCAGACACCTACATGTCAGGCACTCGAGGGTGGCAGGGTGTGCTTAGCTCTTCTACTCCTTGGGCAGATAGAAAAAATTTGCATCCCTTTAACAGATGGAAAGATAGACTTAATAAATATGCCCAAGATCACAGAGCCAGCAGGCAGCACTAGGACCACACCCAGGCCCCTCCTTTCCCTGTGCTGCCCCCCAGGTCTCTCAGTGGGGCTGGTGAAATACACACTGTGAAATTAAGGCTCAGTTAGGTTAGGGTGGCTGCCTAAGGCCAGCAGGTTCCTGAGACAAGGAGAACCAGCTACCTAGACTGGAGACATCTCATCCCTAAAGACAGGGCATCAGGTGACTGAAGGAAAGACAGAGGAAATGTCTCCTCCTCCTGGTCCCCAGGACACTCACCAGGACCTTACCTGTCTGGCCACCCTATCACCTCTTTGGAGAAAACAGACACATGAATTGCTATTTTCCCAGAGTTGGGGAGCCAGGCTCCAGGGGCCAGCTTGTTTGGCCTCCACTGTAAACATGAAACTAGAAGATTCCTGGAGTGCGAGGAAGAGCTTCAAAGCTATGGCTGGCTGATGGATCTGTGAAATGCCCTGCAATTCCTCAGGTCCATGAGCTCAGCCAGGTGAGGCCCAACCTCCACCTCTCCATGGAGGTCACTGGCCAGGCCTTGTGAGCTGCAGACCTGGTGTTCGATCCCTGCTCAGCCCCTTGCTGACCACATGTGTGTCCAGCCTCATTCACATGGAAAAGGGCACATGACTTTCCAGCTGTGAGGTTTAGGGTGGACCAACCTCTGGGTGCCTCCCTGGGACAGGTGGCTCCATGCCACAGGAGGTCTCCTGAGGCCCCCTCTGTACCCTGCCCTGCATTCTGCCAAGGCCACAATCCTGGGATTTGGCCCTTTTCCCTATTTTACACTAATTTTAAGGTTTCAAGAGGGGCAGGGAAACAGGGCCTAATTTTAACGTTGCAAGAGGGGCAGGGAAAGAGGGCCTTGCCCTGCAATTTTCCCCCAGGGCCCCAGAGGGCATTAAGACTGCCTGGGTGCCCCCCTGTGGAATTTCCTCCCTGCAACCTTCCCCAAATAGCATTGAGGGTGAAACCCAAATTACCCTCACCTACAAACAAGAGTCCTGCCCAGCTGACTGGTGGGAGAGCAGAGCTGGTGGAAGGCCGCACAGGGACTAGGGTGGCTCCCGGGAAACAGTGAGCCAGGGCAGCAGGAAGGAATCCTGCCCCACAGAACCATGGCAGATGGCAAGGCCTCCAGCAGAAAGCTGAGGAAACTGGGGCCAGAGGGTGGGGTCCAGCCTAGGGGATCAGCAGAGGCAGCCCCAGCTGTAGTCACAAGGCAGACTACAGGGCTGGAACAACACGACCCACACCTGTTTCCTTAAATAAAGTTTTATTGGCACATGGACATGCCCACTTGTTTGCACATTATCTGTACCTGCTTTTGTGCTAAAAAGGCAGAGGTGAACAGCTGTGCCAGAGACCTTGTGGCCTCCAGAGGCCTCAGCATTTACCCCCCAGTCCTTCACAGAGCTAAGAGTACCAAGCTCTGAGACAGATCAGAAAAGTAGCATAGTCTATCAAGAACCCTTTGAGGCCCTGAGTCTCTTGACCCAACTCTTCTCCTACCTCTGCTGCTACCGCCCAGCCCGAGCCATGACGCCTCAGCCCTAGACCTCCTTAGGTCACTACCTCTGCCTTCCCACAGACCACTCTCCACCTGCATGACACAGAAGTATCTAGAAGACAACCAAATCACCATGTCCCTCCTGTCCAGAACATTCTGGGATTCCACCTTGTTTAGAGTAAGAGCCCAAGACCTCTCACATGCCACCATCCTGGAACATTCCAGAAGACACTTCTTTGTGTCTGACTGGTACACACATGACTGTGACCTGTCCTGTTCACTGCTGCCCCAGCCCTTAGCACCAAGCCTGGAACATGGTGGGCACCCAGCACAGTATGAAAGGACACGCAGGCTTTACTGCAGGGAGAAAGGGCCCCTGAACCATGGCCCCACAGGGAATGGTGCAGTGGGCTGGCTGGAAGCAGGAGCCTCACTCTGGTGCCAGGAGCAGAAGCTCCGAGTGACAGGCAGGGCAGACAGGGCACGCTGGGGCAGAGGCCCAAGGAAGGGTTACCATGGTGCATGAAGCCATTGTTGTACAGGCCCACACCGAGCACCATGGCCTCTTCCTGTGTCTGGCAGTCCCCCTAGTGGGAAACAAGAAGGGGACAGTGGGATCAGGTTAGTTGGCAATTCTGAGTTGCAATCCTGCCCAGAGCCACCAGCCCAATCTCCACACACGCCACCTCCCTTTAAGTCGCCTTTCACTTGGGGCATTGTTCCTACAACTGAAAACCTGCCAAACTGGCACCATCAGAACAAGGGACATGGGTCCTCTCAGGATTGCCAGGGAATGACCCACTTCCTCCCAAGTAGTCTTGTCCCCTGCACCACCAACCCCACTAAATTATCCAGCATCATTTCTGTTGCTTGCAACCCAAGTAATCTCAAAACAGTTGGCAAAGGGAGACTGTGGAAGGGTAGCAGATGGAACAGCAGGGACAAAGAGGCAGAGGAGGAAGGAACTCAAAACCACAGGAGAAACAAGGAGCAGCAGGGCCAGCCAGAGAACAACCAGACCAGGCCTGTGGGGGCTGGGAGCCTGCGGTGAGTCCAAAGTGCTGGGAACGGGGCCTGCAGAGTCCACTCAGCACTGTGAACTGAGAAAGGGGCTGCCAGTGGGGGAGCTCAGGTGCTGGCCAGAGGCCCCTCCAGTCTCCCCATCCAAACCACCAGCCCAGTGAGCAGCAGAGCATTCTGCTGCTCCTCCCTGTCGGCAGTCTGAGGGTGTGAAGGGCATTTTCCCAGGTGCAGGGGACACAACTACTCTTTCAGTGGCTGCTGCCAAGCACAGGCCAGACTCTGAGCAGGAGCTGGGTCAGCTCTGGCCTTGAGGTTCAGTGCGCTGCTGTGGTGCTGACTCAAGAGACAAACTGCTCCCCATGTACTCCAAGTCAGCCAGTAGCTGGAGAGTCAGTGAGCTAAGAACCAGGCAAAGGAATGCACCCAGAGGGGCTGCTTCTGGAGCTGCCGCCCTCAGCTGTGTGGAAGAGCAGGAGGGACAGCTGGGGCACAGGTGGTGCAGGCCCAGCTCAGCAGCCTGGGAGGCGAAGCCAGCTTCTGGAGCCCACCTGGCTTCTGAGGTGCTCATGGCCTGGACCCCCCCATCAAAGGACCTGGGACAGGTGACAAACAAGGCCATCAACCCCAGCAGAATGGACTCAGGTTAGAGCGGCAGGCCCTGGATTCCTATTCTGGATAGAAAGCCCACCATCTCTGGTTGGCAGTCACCACTGTTTGCGCTTTCTCCCCTCCAGGGCGAGGCACAAGCTGCACCAGGCTCACCAGGGTCCTTGGCCCTGTCTCCCCATTCACTTGCTCATCCTCAGGCTCCAGCCACCTGGTCCCCTGCTGCTCATGCTACATACCCAGGGCCTGGGACCTTGCCCTTTTCTCCAGCTGGAGTGTCCACCCCAGGCTTTCCAGGCCTGGAAAACAGGTCGCCTGCTTCAAGCCCATCACCTAACTTCCCTAGAGCATCCCACACACCCTTCCCAGCATGTCCTCCCCAGGAACACTCAGCTCGTCCCTCTCAATGCCACCACATTATCTACACTGCACAATCACTAATGAATGCCTGTCTGCTCTGTTTAAAGTCTCTCTCCCCTGAGGGCTGGCACTGTGTTAGCAGGAGCCTGGCCCCTTGCCCGTGCACCCTCACCACCTAGAAAAATTCTATCCCTTGACTTGCATGATATGTGGAAGCATGTAGTGGAAAGTAGGGGAAAGGAGGAAGGCCGGAGTGGGGAGGCTGGGCAGCTGACCTTGAGGTTCCCTCTAGGTGGCTTCTGTACCTCTAAAACAGGAATCATTGCATAACAGTCCAGAGCTCTTGGCAGCATGAAATGAGCCACTTCAGGGCAAACCACTGGGATGGAGGCAGCAGAGGTACAGGAAATGCCACCATGGGACAGTTGGTGAAAGACCCTCGGCATGAATCTGAGGACTCTATAAACATGCTAGAGCCCACTCACTGCTGAGCACCTGTTGCTCTGGGTGCTCAAGCCAAAGGTCATCACTCTGATTGACCCAATTTATGGGGGGAAACTGAGGCATGGGCAGGCTGGGCAGGCTGTCCCAGGTGCACTGAAGCATGAAGACGTTTCAGGGCAGGGTTGTCCCCACCACCAGGTCATGGTTGGGGACACAGGTTCAAAGGACCTGGGGCAGGTCTGGTCTGTGGCCCAGAGCTATAGCCAGGACTCATGTCCCCATTCAGCTCTCCCACTCCAGCCCTCGCCACCCACACTGGGAGCCCTGATGCCATCAGCACCCACCTTCTGTCTGGAAGAGTGGCAGATGGGCTGATGCAGTCTGCTGGGTCAGTGCAGGCGTCAGCACATCTGTGCCCTCTGTGCCTGGCTCCACAGCCTGGCCCTGCTCTCTCCATTTGCATCCCACCACCCCTGCCCCCACTGGGTGTTCTGGAGCCCAGGCAGTGCAACAGTGGGAATGAAGGAGTGTGACCTCCACCCTGCTCTGACTGTGGCCCTGGTAGTCAGTTACTGGGCTTCTCTACATGTTCAGGCCCCACCATATTTGTGTTCAGTTTTGGAATCTGCACTGGAAGGGTCCATGTGTAGATCACCAGAGTCGTCGTTGGTACAGAGCATCTTACAGTTGAATTTTTCTGAGACTGCTATTGTTGCTTTTAACAGGAAAGAGAAAAAAATCAGGCTACTATCAATAAGTCACACTTGGTCAGAGTGTACCTACTAGTATGGTAATTTACTTTTTACTATAGAATGGCTTTGCACAACAACCAGAAAGACAACTTCTCTTCAGACACCAGTAACAATTCATAGAGTAACTATATTTCTTCCTATACTCTACCTCATCTTCTACTCCCCAAACAGCTTTTTAACCAATGATTTTCAAATAGAGGGGGTAAGTTATCAAAATCACTTAGGGCAATGTCCAATTCTGATGGGAGTTTGTTATTATATGAGGGGAATCTATTGTGGGTGATGAAATAAGAACCACTATTTCAGTCCCTTGTTTTAAGTATTCTAATTGAGAATCACAAAGCTGTATTAAGTGACTGCCAAACACAGAGACAAACAGATCCAACATCTTAAAGGAACTAACTAATGATTCAGTGGAAGAGTCAGTGTGTGAACAGCTGACTCCCACACACAAACTGATGATTTGCCTGCTGACTCCAAAGCACTGTACTGAAATGTTTTATCAGGCCATGTCTAGGACCTTGGTCAGAAGACCTTGTTAGTACCAAGGTCAACCATGAGCAAAGAAACAGAAAAATTGTTCACGTACTATGGATTTGTATGCTGCTCACCATGATACAGTGTGATAAATGCTGTAAAACAAGTACTAACAGTGATGAGGACTGTGTGCTTCTACCCCCATCCCTACGATGTCTAACTGAATTTCTAACTCCCAAGGTGATAGTCTTGGAGGTGGGGTCTCTGGGAGGGCTTAGGTTATGAAAGAAGAGTACTTTTAGATGGGATGACTGCCCTTACAAAAGACTTCAGAAAGATGTCTCCACTCTTCCACTTGCTGAGGTAGCAATGGGAAGAGGACATCTGCCTTTATGGAAGGAAGGGTGCCTCACCAGACACCCACTCGGCCAGAGCCCTGATCTTGGACATCCACCTCCAGAACTGTAAGAAGTAAAGTTCTGTTGTTTGTGAGCCACCAGTCTACAATATTTTGTTACAGCAGCCCATGTGGATTA
Source organism: Sciurus niger (assembly GCA_020740815.1). Taxonomy (NCBI): domain Eukaryota; kingdom Metazoa; phylum Chordata; class Mammalia; order Rodentia; family Sciuridae; genus Sciurus; species Sciurus niger. The sequence continues at coordinate 22,993 of JAHUXG010003583.1, forward strand.
AGGCAAATCTAATAAACTGAAGAAAAGAAAAGAACAATTAATTTTAGGAAGTTTTTCCAAAGGGGAAATATTAGGTAGGTCTTAAGGGATGAGGACAATTTTGCAAAAATGACAGAACTCACAGTGTGAGCACCCATTCCACTATGGACACGGTTTCATACCTCACATCTACTGACTACTTTGACCTCACCAATAAACTATGAAGTAAAGGCTGCTGTTGTCACTATTTTATAGGTAAATAAAGAAAAATATTAAATGATTAAATATCTGGTTCAAAGTTACACACAGAGTTGTTAAGTGGCAGAGCCAATATCTGAATCCATTTTGCCTGACTCTAGAACCTGGGGTTTTAAACCATCTTTCTAACCCACTACCTTCCAGCAAACAGGTGATAAAACTGACAGGCTTAATCTGGGTGGAGATGATACCAAGCTAATATGATGGACAAGGGCATGACTGGAAAGGGTCTGTGATGCAACTCTCCTGTGGACAAATTGAGGTATTAAATCAGTGTACCAGTGTGATTCAATCTATGTTTCAGGAAGATATGTAAGGTAATTCTTCAATATAGGGAGACTTCCCCACAGAAGAAGGAAAATTTAAAAAAATAAAAATTTTCACCTCACAAAACTGGAGGTGCCAGCTAGACAGTAAATAGCTAAATACAATTTGCAAAATTTAAAGTGAAAAGATCATAAACCTGTATATATAAACCTGTACATAAATGTGCACAGACAAAACAAAATATAGACTGATGACTGATTTTTATCTACTTGATTTAAGCATGTTTTATAAACAAATCAAACATGTAACCTACCTTGCATAAGGGACTCAAATGAGTTCATGATACTATGGCCTTGGCAGGATAGCCAATATTTTCTGTCCCTTTTTATACCTCCTGCCTTAGTTTATGTCAATAGTGAAGTGGCCATAACAGTCTAAAGTGCCAAATAAATACATGAGTCAGCAAACAGAGATTTTCTTCCCTCTCATCCAAATAAAAACACTTCACATGTATGGAAAAGAATGTACCCATCCAGCAAGGAACCGCCCCCTCCCTACACCAACAGCCCTGAAAAATATAAGAAACTTCATTCCAGAAGAAATTTACTCTAAGGAAATATTATAAAGTGAAAAAGGAAGAATGTATCACACAATGATTTTCATGAGAGAATGATGTACAACAGAAGAATAGAGAAATTCTAATAATCAGAAAATAGTTGTCAACTATGTGAATCCACTCAATGGAATACTATGGAGCCCTTAAAATTATGTTCACAAAAACTACATAATAGTTTTGAAAAGGGTTTGGGGCATAACTCAGCGGTGAAGTGCTTGCCTGGCATGTAAGAAACACCATACACACAGAATAAAAAAAATTCCTTTGTAGCCAAGCTTGGGAGTGCACACCTGTAATCTCCACAGCACAGGAGGCTGAGGTAGAAGAATCACAAGTTTTAAGTCAGCCTCAGCAATCAAGTGAGACCTTCTCCTCCTTCTCAAAATAAACAAAAATGAAAGGATTAGGTGTATAGCTCAGTGGTAATGCACCCATGGAGTTCAATACCCAGTACCAAAAACTTAAAATAAATAACTTGGAGAAAACTATAAGAAAATATAAATGTAATATATGACATGAACAACTGTGTACATATACTAAAGTAACAGAGGCTGAGTCTAGAAGATCAATACTATTTTTCTAAACTTTCCCAAGTTTTTGAGTGAAAAATTATAATTCTTTTTTTAAGTCCTTCTATGCCAACATTTGCTAATTATAAAACACACACACAAAGCAATTCATGAGCTAAAGACATGTATACGCTCTACTCAAACGTCAGGTTGACTTCCCCTGTGCTCCAGTTCTGGAAGTAATAATGATGCAGCATAAGGCTGGGTTCTAATTCAGAGGCCTTTCCCATGCAGCCTCTCCCAAGAGGAGGATTTCTATTAGGTCTGCTAGAAGATGTTCTTATAATACCTAGAAGATATCCTTATAATGCTCTTCCTTAGATATGGTATTCCTTATTATTAAAAGAAAAAAAATCAAGGAATTTTTAAATACTTCTAAGAGCTGTGTAACCAGCTACATATTTAAAGAACACCTAATTAGCCATGGCATTATTTCCACCATGACCTCATCAAATAAAGAATCATGTAATTTTCCAACTGTGTGAGTGACAACAATACACTCTCCACTACTCCACACCTTACAGATCCCAACTTCCCACAGGAAGTTCTAAAGGACAATTATTCCAGCTTGTGTCTGAAGGTACAGTTGGCCCTCAATGCCCTAGGGATCTGTACTTGTGGATTCAACCAATAGTAGATAGAAAAGAAAGAAAACAGTGTACATGCATTCAACATATATATGTTCCCTAAACTATACAACTATTTGCACAACACTTACATTAAATGAGGTGTCACAGAGATGATTTAAAGCATAGGGAATGAGAAACATGGGTTACATGCAAATTCTAGGCCATTTTATGTAGGGACTCAGGCATGAATACTTTGGTATCCTTGGGAATCCTGGATCCAACCACCCACAGATACCAGAGGACAACTGAAGCTTTAAGATAAAGATGAGTGGAGAGGAAGGCAAAAAATGGCCAACACTCTCTCAGCTTCAGCAAGAGACTGTTTTACAATTCTTGCACTGGCATGGAAATCAGGCAACCAGACAGAATGAATGAGTCCAGTAAATACTGAGGACACAATTATTCAGTAAGATAAAACATGGATCCAAAATATGACTAGGGCACAAAAACTAGACTCATACCTTATATAAAAAGGCAACTGACTGAAGATGAGTGGCCTACAGTCACTGAAACAAGGGGCTCACCTTTCCCCTCACTTGTTCTTTGGTTCACTACTCTGACTTAAATAAGGGTAAAATATCATGGCATAAAGATCAAAAGAATTAAGAAACAAAAACTCATGTTATCAATTAATTTGCTTTGAAACTGTTTAACAGCTGGATAAGTTATTCAAGAAAAACAGACAACTTCATACTAACTCAATAAACCAATTGAACACATATGCCCAGGCTTATGCCAGGGAGCTACCTTCTTAAACAGATAAGACCGAAAAGCAAGCCTGAGCTCCTACAGCAGATGAACAAGGCAGCTTCACTGTGCCAATGAGCCAACTATTGAATTTTGTAGTTCAGTGTTTTTACGACATAAAATCCTTCTGCCATATGCTTGCTAGATGTCATAGAGATGTAAAACACCTCAGGGTAGGAGGTAAGTTGCACAAAAGTGATCAGTGGTGATATTAATTAGCACTGAGGAAACGTATATGTGATCTAGTCTAGCATCCAATTTTAGACATGGTTCAAGGACTGATGAAATTAATTGCTGCCACCTAAGATACTTAAATTAAAACATCAAAAAGGGTCAAAGGGGAACACACCAAGGGACCTGTAATGCAACTTCCATTACTGCTTGATTTCACTTAGGTACTGAAGTCAGTTGTGTAATTCTAACAAAAGGGGAATTGTCAAAACAGATTATGATTCTCAAGGTTTTTTCCAGAGACATCTTAAAATTCCTGACACTCACAGAAACCACACACTAACAGAAGACTATACTAGAATGGGGATTCTCACAGGACTGCATCCTATACTCAGCAGTGGAATATGTGACTCAATTCTGGGTCCATGGGATAATGGTTGGGAGTGTACACTTTCATTAATCAGTTCAAATACATCATCAAAAATTTATTTTAACAAAAGATAAAAAAAGAAAATTTTCTTCCCATTCAGGTCCCCTTTCTGCTAAAAATTCAAATATCCTTTGAAATTCTTAATGCATAATTACTAAGACAAAATGCTCTGCTTTATTCAAATATCTCCAAGAGCAATTTGTTTATGATTCTTTTCTAGTATACAAATTGGCACTTGGAAAAATAAAATGTCTAGAAATCAACATTTAAATAACCACTATGGGTAGGGGATGTTAAGATCAGCCAGATATCACCCTATGTGACAATCAATGACACCCGGTTTCCAACCTGCCAAAAATTGGAGTGGACTAACAATTGTTCACTTGACCACCTCTAAAACAGCCCTCTTCCTGAGTAGTAAGAGCTCCCTCAAGCTATGAGCTAAAAGAAGAAAGTTCTCCCCTGCTTTTAGAAAACTAACCCTTCAGATATAGGTAAGCACTGTCCACAGAACCAGAAGGACCTGTACCATAAATCTAGGCCTTTGGTGCCTTCGATGCCAAGTTCAGTCCATTCCTATCCCATAACTTCCCTACAGTGACAGAGTTACAAATCAGAACTGAAACAACAATGCACTGCTCTGCAAAGGGCTGAGAATCAAAGTTCTCCTCTTGTATGGGTTTGACATCTAAGACACCAACTAAAACTGAAAATATTATCTAAATGCTTACTACCAACATAAAGATGTTCAGAATGAAGAGAATGATACTGTTCCTGCCACCGCCATGCTCACAGAAATAATGTGTACATGAGAGGCATGGGGAAGCATCTAATAGGGTGCCCTGGGTAAGATCAGAACTGTATGATTGGGCTGCTCATCTATGGAGGAACACATGTTCAGGCACAATGGTCAACAGACAGTGCTGTTTCCTTTGCTACCATTGCATTCCATGCATCCCCAGCTTCATGTTGCTCACCTTGCAATGGAAATCTAAATGAGTTCAATTAACTATCACACTATGGGATATGAAAAATGGAATGGGTATTCCCAAGCAGCCTCAGTAAAAATCAACTGCTGCTTTGGAATGCATTGTGATTTAACCAAGAAATCTTTTAACTAGTTCTATTTGTCTTAGACTGATAATAAAGCTGCTATGTAGACTAAGAAGACAGTAAATGTGACAGAACTGCCTGTTGTAGATTCAAAACTTGTTGTGGAAAATGATGAACCCCATGTCATCCTGATTATCACTTTGAACCTCTTCAGTGCTGTAAATCAATTAAGATCTCAAGCAAATTGAAATGGCTGGCAACGATGCTTTCTCTGCCATCTTTGTAGACTCCACATTATACACAACTTACATGATTTATAAAGCTTCAGCGATGCCTCCATTAGCCTCATAAGATTACACAAATGAGTTCTTTTATACACACACAACTTGACCTTAATTATGGAGGCTACTGCAGCTTAAATATGCTACTCTAATTACATTCATTTATTCTTTTTCCACTCTACCAAGTTATTAAATTTTATCTTGATCCCAGAATTGCTAAAAATAAAAATTACAAACTGAATCTTTTTTAATAAAAATGTAGTAAATGTTGCTTGAAAAATGAGACTTACTTCCTCTTAATGTTTTAATGAACTTAACAGGAAAAAATTACTTAAGTCTCAAGAGGTCTAAGAGGTTAACATTTTTAATTACCTAAAAACTGTCATTTCTCTAATATACAAAGTTCATCAGCTCTGAGAAGGAAAAGAAAATGCAAAAGGAAAAATGTATTTGGTTACATACCTATGGTAATAGGGGTCAAAACTGAATCAAGGACAAATCTCTACCCTCAGAAGAAATCTGATCCTGCCTAGGCACTCCAGATACTTTGGCATCACCATCTTTAAAAAATCACCTCTCAAGATCCGGGTTACAGTTTCCTAAGAATTGCACTATTATTCAACTGGTACACCACCTTCACAGAAATACCAAATAACAGCAAATGGTAATGAGGGAGGGAGAGTGGAATACAAACACTTTGATCAGCACTGTATATTTAGGCCTGGCACCTACATCAGAGCAACACTGATGCAAAAACATTTACACCCATTGAAAATGCTGGGGCAGTGAACACAGGTTCTGCCTTGATTATTTTTAAAAAACACTCATTCCAATACAACTCACCTGCCACCAATACAATGTTAGGGTGTAGTTATAAACAACAGGTAAAATCAACCTGGGCCAGGAAGTTTTCTCTTGGTGTTCCTGAAGTGTGGGCATGTTATCCAACAAAGGCAATTTGAGTGAAAGATGTTCTTTCAGAAAAAAAGGGCATTCTGTAATTCAGCTGCTGAGAGCTTCAACAACAGGAAGACAGAACAGGAATCATGCACCTTTTCTATCATTCCATACTTTGGGGGGAACCAAGGAAAGAGAAAGGGCAGGCTGTCAGTACTCAGGAAAAGGATGCTTTCTCCAGAGATGGCAGTCTCACTGGTTATCTTAAGGGAGTATTTTACAAAATTACACATACCTCAAAATAAAAGCCTCCACTGCAGTAGTTTTGATATCTGGCAGGCTTCTGTTCCTGTTACCTCCCTGAAGAACATCAAGGAAACGTGTTCCCTTTAAGCCTGCACAGGCATTCAGCAACCAGAAAAGCAGGTCCCCATTGGTCTCTCACAACCACCACCCCACCTTCCTCCAGAAACAACCCGAGAAACACTAACTAAGAGGGTCACAGGGTAAAGTAACTCGTGGACACAGGTGCAGTGAGGCCAAGGAATCCGGTAAGGGGAATGGATGAAAGGATTAGGAGACTCGGTGTTGTAGGCTGAAGAGGGGGTAATTACATGCCACCGCCAACCCTTTGGATAAATAAAGAATTTTGGTGTGAGCTTTCACCGACAGGGACCCCAAAGAGCCCAGTGGGCACGGAAGGGAACCCTCGCAGGATGCCTGGGACCAGGACACCAGGCGCCCCCTCCTGGGCACACCACTTGGCGGGGCGCAGAAAGGGCAGTGCCCTCCAAGGTCCTCCCACCCCCGTGAGGGTCGGCGGATTGGTACAGGCCTCAGCAGGTCTGCAGAAATGGAAAGGGAAAGAGAGACATGGACCATGAGG
>JAHUXG010003584.1:0-11307 GCA_020740815.1 Sciurus niger
TCTCTATATATAAGATTAAAATTTATTCCAAAAGTTGAAACACATGAAGATCAGATTAAACCCTTTAATGTTTATTGCTAAGTGCCTTTAGGACAAGTTTAAAATAGTTTTGTTTTGTTTGTTTTGTATTTTCCCCTCTAGGCCTAATTAACCACACTTCTTAGGTATAACCAATTCTCTACAAATTTTCTGTTCTTAACATGATCTTTGAATACTGAAGTTCTTTGAACACTTGTAAATTATTAAATGTGCAGTTAGCTGGTGATTGATTCCTGAAAAGATTTTTTTTTTCTATATCTTGTAGTATTTTAACCTATCCATGGTCAAATAGATTACCAGTTAAAAACCCAGTGAGACTTTTATTTGTTTTCTGAAATTCCACCTGTTGGGATCATCTCATCTAAATAACTTACTCCTCACATATCATCTAAATAACTTTACTCCTCAAATTGTAGCTTCCTTAGCTATTTTAACTTTGATCTATTTCATCATTTCAGTGACAATGCTGGGCTCCTGAACTGCAGGTGATATATTGCCTAGAGCCCAAGAGCCTGTATGATAGTAGGGGTCATCATATTTGGATGAGAGTTTTGTGCTGCCTGTTAATCAATGTCAAATCTGAATGCTTCCTGTATTTTGTCTGTTTTCCTACGTGTTAATTTTTGGGTGGGTAACTTAGAGCCATGTGACTTTCTTATGCATAAAAGTGATGTCAGGAAGTAGTGCTACAGGAATATTTTTGTTTCCTTGATGTCTGGACTTTCAAAGTAAAAATCACTGCAACCAGGATTAAAGGCTAAATAACTTGGAAAATAGAGATTATGTATTTCTCTGTAGAGGTTTACAACTTTGTCTATCCCAAGAAACAAATTTACACTATTGAATGGTAGTGAGGGGAGGGATCTTCTCCTGTGATTCAGAAAAGATTTATTTATCTTATAAACTTTTTAAGCCTAACCTTTTCCTGATGGGAAAGGGGGTTATGTAAGATCCTTAAATGCTAAGATTCATGATGTCCTACTTTATTCCATTTGATGCAAAACCATACGAAGTGGGTGCACTTGCCATCTAGTTTTCCCTGTAATTCCTTGGAAATTGAGATGTGGGGACCTAACACGAAGATCATATGAAAGCGAAGAATTTTCCTTTTACCCAGATCTTGCTTTTCCTGTCAAGATACTTGTTTTAATAAAACATTCAAAATTTATCAAATGGACACAACAATAACATTTTATAATATGATGTCATAACCTGCAAATTATAGTTTTGATCACAGTTATATAGTTAGCCATATTTGATGTAGAAATTAGAACTGAAGGTCAGATATTATGCCAGAATTTTCATAGTATGTTTCAGAGGGGCTACAATTTAAAGTTCATGATTTTATTTTAATGTCATAAAAATTAGTAACTTACTTCCTTTTTTGAGATTCAATATCTTTTTTAGAATAAAAGTTTAACCTTCACAGTACTATTTTGTTATCAAATAATTTATGTAATGATGGATTGTATATAAACAAGTCATTATTAAATGCAATAATGTCAAAGAATGTCAAATTTTTAACAAAAAGCATTACTTTCAAAATAGACATTTTTTTTTCCCAGGAAAGGTACTTTTGAATAAAACAAGCAGCCATGATTTACACATATGTTGTTTTAGAATGGCGATGCTTTTCAGATACATTTCCCAAGATATGTGCTTTAGAAATGATTTTGGATTGTAGCAAGGCTTTAATTAATGAAGTTGCTAAAGCTATTTTTTGTAGGGAAAGTGTTCAATGTTGATTTTTCATCCAGATACATACATATATATATATATATGTAAATATATATATATACAGACATATATATATGTAAGATATATGTAAGTGTATATATATATTTTAAAGGGTCCTAATTTATTATTATTATTTGAAAGGTCAAGTTATTTGTTTACTTTTGTATTAAGATGTTTATGGCCAGACACAATGGCATACACCTGTAATCCCAGCAGCTAAGGAGGCTAAGGCAGGAGGATCACAAATTTAAAGATGGTCTCAGAACTTACTGAGGACCTAAGCAAATTAAGCAACTTAGCAAGGCTCTAAGCAGCTTAGTGAGACTGTTTCAAAGTAAAATATAAAAAGGGCTGTGGATGTGGTTTGGTGTTTAAGCGTCCCTGGGTTCTATCCCTGGTAACAAAAAATAAAAAGGGCTGCAGAAGTGGCTCAATGTTTAAGTACCCCTGGGTTCAACTCCTGGGACTGAACCATGATACCACGATGAAAGAACAGTTCAGTTTCTCCTGTATCCATGCTGAATGCTCAATGTCAGGAAGTGACACCCTGAGATATGACAATCACGTCTCCTGCCTACCACCAGAGTTTTGCACACAATATAAACTGATAAATGATTATAATTCATTTGATTATTGAATGAGAAGCAATCCAGAGATTTTTCTATTTGTCTTAACACTAGAATATGCCACCTTTAAAAATTTAAAGCTGAATTATTTATGTAGATGTCTCCCTTGAGGGTGGGGCCCTTTCAATAACAATGAATAACCAGGATGAAACTGGCCAGGCATCCTGATGTCCATGGGTGAAACAGTCTCTACATGTCTTCAAGAGCATCCCTGACATTCATGAATGAATGTCCCTCGAAGTCTCACCAATTCTCTTTCCTAAGCAACCCCTCTTCATGATATAATAGTCTACCTTCCATCACTGACAGTTTTCTTATAGCCTTCACTCATTTAAAGTGTCCTCAAGCGCCTAAGCGTCTGTTTCTCAAAGCATCTGATCATCCCCCTTATCATTCTTTTTCCTTCCCACTTTGTTTTGGTGCTAAAAGTGCTGAAGTTGTTAGTAATTCAGAGTCAAATATATGAGAAGCAAAATGAATATGTGCGGCTTGTGTCAATTGTCAATACTGGGAAGTTGTTCCTTATTACATAAATGTGATAGAAACATTTTCCCCTAGAAATGTAAAGTAAAAAAAATGTTAAATTATCATAGACTTTAACAATGGAATAAGGTTTATGCTTAGATATTCATTGAATAACCAATTATTTTATTATTGGTTCAGCAAAAAGTAATTTTTAATAGTCTCAAGCTTTCTATCCATAAAGAGGAGTAATTATAATAAATTTATACTGAAGAATATGTTATTCCATGACCATAATTTATGCATTTTCATGACATTTTTGACAATTTAAATGAAAGTGCTTCATTATTTCTCTCTCTCCCTCTTTCCTCCCAAAATAACTTCTAATAAATCGGCAATAGACTACCTGACTACAATTATTAAGTTAGTACAGAAACAAGTTGATTTACTGATTCATGAGACATTTTTTTGAATTCTGCTGGATTTTCTCTAAAATCAAAATAACCTTTGCAGAGAGTGAAAGAGAATATTTATATAGAAATTTTATTATATCATTCCCTAAGGTTTCCAAGGGTAATGATGTAACCTGCTTTTTATAAAGAATCTTGCACTCTACTAAATACTATATACATAATATATTTGCTTATAATCAGTTGCATAGCATTAGATAAATACTTGCTCTAGACAAGTATCTATCTTAGAGCAGCAACAAATGTTTATATTTTGCTTTTTCCTGTTTTCTTTTGTTATTTTTGTAATCACTTGAAGAGCATACCATTGTAAATAAAAGAACTGATAAAATTTCATTTTCCTCTATGGCTGAACAAAACAGTTGTGTATCTATGCATTTCTCTTTTTAGATATACAAAACAGTGGAGTATATTTTGGCTTATTTATACCAACATGGGATGTATCTTAAGTTAAATCGGTTTCCTGTCTTGTGGTTGTACATGATGTGGAGATTCATTGTGTCATTTTGTAGGAAAGTGGATAGAAGTCAAGAACCTTATGTTAAAATGAGCCAAACTCAGAAAATCAAGGGTCATAGATTTTCTCTCATATATGGAAGCTATAGACGAAAAAGGTAAAGAAAGGTGATGGGTATCTCATGCAAATGAAAGGAGATCAGTACAGTAGAGAAAAAAGACCAGCAGGAGGGAGAATAAGGGATAAAGGGGTAATCCTAGTGAATGATATTGGCCAAATTACATTGCTGTATTGTATGTATGTATGAATATGTAGGAATGAATCCAACATTATATAACTATAATGCATCAATAAAAATATGAAAAAATAAAAATAAACAAATAAAAGTAGTGGTCATGGGTGCCAGACAAGGTGCAAAAATTAAGGCAGTTATGTATATGTGAATAAAATACCTACAGACTCTTTCATAATTTTGTGATAGAAAATAGGATCCAGAAATTAAAACTACAGTGTGAAAATTTTCAAAGGGGTTGTTGTCCCTAATGTGTTCACAGAAGGTTATTTTATTTATTCATATATACTTATATAACCTAAATATAAACTTAAATTTAGAGATAAAGTAGCCAAGAAAGAATATGTCCCATATCATTTTAGATTTCTGAGGGATTAAAGGCTTCTATGACATTAGAATATTTTGCATTTTTTGCTTTGCCTTGCTATTACAAAGCTTGCTTGAATATTTCACTGTAGCAACATGTTGAAGATTAGACATATGGCGTGAAATTTTGTGGCATTTGGAAGCAAGTTTAATATGAGCTGATGAAAATATTATTTCAGACATTGGAAATGTTTTTCTCTATAGTGCTGGGAATCCACCCAGGTCCTCACACATAGTAGGCAATCACTGTTCCATCACAGAACTTCATTCTTAATTCAGCATCTTGGAAATTTTTACCATTTTGTTGCAAAATAATTGTTTTGATATTAAGACTTCTACATACTGTTAATACATTAAAGGGTTTAAGAGATAATTTTTTGCCTTTTAAGAGTGGAAAAATACCATATAAACTCCTTCCTAAGAAAGAAGGAACCTGTGGTTGATTTCAGCTCTGGGACTGTGATCAAGAAAGAACAAACTGCCATAGAAAAGTATAAGGAGGAGAGCTGACCTTTAATCTCCAGAAGTGTATTGGTGTGAAGAGTGCAATCCTAGTGCTCCTCAGTCATGGTACCACTCCTAGTCCATGAAGCATTTTCTAGGATTGTGAAGAAGGCTCTGGGCAGGTAAAGAGGACCACAGGCATGTTCCTGATTTACATGAGGCCTTCACAAATGTCGCATTTGCTGCAAGACAGATGAGTTCAGAAGTGTCACCACTGGGCATGAAATTTTATTTTTACTGTAACACGGAACATCACTAATATTAGGCACAAGGTAGAAAGGTTGAGACAATTTGTGGTTGGAGAAATTGAAACATGAAGTTAGAAATTAGGATGAATACCATAGTGATAGAAAATCACATAGGTTTTCTGTAAAGTTGCTATGAAAAGAAAGATTTATACATTACAAAGTCCTTTTCTGAACCATAAAACACAGACTTCCAAAAACCCATTGTTGCTCAGATGCCAAGCCCTACTGAGTGAATAGACTTAAACTGTTTTTCCAATATCTAAAACTAGTGATAGACTAAACCTAAATGATCCTTCAATGAACCCAACATATAATCCAAATATAGATGAAATTAATGCTGCTACCCTCACTACCACACTAAAATTAACATAGGCTTAAACAAAAGATGTGTAGGTTTAATTGGTAGAAATTTTCCTGTGTAAACCTATGCTTTTCTTTTCTTTTTTTTTTTTCCAGGGCTGGAAATTGAATCCAGGGTTCAATTTTAAGCCCTAGAAAGGGTAGGCAAGTTCTCTACCACTAAGTCACATCCCCAAACATACACTTTATTTTACATATAATGTATGACATGAAACCACAAATTTAGGAAACTAATATAAGAGTAGAAAAATGTGTCCAAATTGTAAGACATAAAACAGTGAAGAGACACTGACCTAGAGTAAATGGAATGCTCAAGGAAGGTAGGATAATATAAAAGAGTGTAATATTTATAAAATTGGAATTCCATAAGTGAAGATAACGAATGGAGCAAAAAAACGTTATTTGTCAGTAAATGAAGCTGCTAGACATGAAAGAATGGAGTTAGATATTCCAACCAAATACATTGAAAAGAAAGCAACACTCATCATCTTCTATCAGACAAAATAGACTTTAAATCAAAACAGTAAAAAGAGACAGGTCACCAAAAATGATAACAGGACCAATTCAGTAAGAAGAAATAACAATTGTAAATGTGTATACATTCTGTATTCGATTACACACACATATAAATCAAATATTTGTAGACTTAAAGGGAGAGATAGATTCCAATACATTAATAGTATGTAACTATAAAACATACTTTATGGTATCAATGGATATCTGGACAGAATCAACAAAGACATCGCTAAATTAAAAGGCACCCTAGGCCAAATAGAATTAACAGAAAACTGAGGAATATCCCACCTCAAATATGCAGAATACACATTCCTCACAATATATAGAATATTCTCCAGGAAAGATTACATTATATTCCACAAAACAAGAATTAACAGATATCAAATAATCAACTTTTTATTGAGCTTCTTTACCACAATGCAATAGAAGAAAAATTTTAAAAACTGTACAACCATATGAAAATTTAGAAAACAACTTACTCTTGAACAACAATGTGTCAAGGAAGAGGCCAAGAAGGGGATTTAAATGTTTTTGAAAGAAACAAAAATGTAAATACAATACACCATAATCTATGGCTTATAGCAAAATTAGAACTAATAAGAAACATTACAAAAATCAAATCCTATTTCAAGAAAGCAGAAAGATTTCAAGTAAATCCACTGCCACTAAACATTCAGGATCTAGGGGAAAAGAGCGAACTAAAACCAAAAGTAAAATAAGAAAATAAATATTAAAAATGAGAGCAAATATGAATGAAACAAAAAGTAAAAATATACAGAACATCAATGAAATCAAGAGCTGATTTTTCAGAATGATAAAATTGATATATCCTTAGCTAGACTAATTAAGAAAATGAGAGAAAACACAAATAAATAAGATCAAAGACAAAAAGGAATCATTATGCTTGACACCATAGGACGTAAAGGATCATTAGAAAATAGTATGAACATCTACATGCTAGCAAATTTTATAAACTCATTTATAAACAGAAATGGACAAATTTCTGAACACATATACCTCACAAACATTGAAAACAAAATGAAAATGTAGAGAATCTGAAAAAAAAAACAAAAACGAATAATGAGAATGAATTAGTAATAAAATTGACTGTCATTAAAGAAAGTCCCAGGACAAGATGGCTTCAGTGTGGATTTTCACCAAACATTTAAAACAGAGGTATTGACAATTCTTTTTAAACTATTGCAAAAAAAAAAATGTAAAAGAAGGAATTCTTCTAAATTTTATAAAGGGGTTAATTAACCTGATACCAAAACCAGACAAGGATATTACTAGTAAAAAGAATTACACACGAATAGCCTTAATCAATATCATTATAAGAATCTTCAACAAAATAAAAAAAATACTAGAAAACAAAATTTGACTGTATATCAAAAAGATTCTTCACTATAATTAAGTGGGATTAATTATCAAGTGGGATTAATTTCAGGTATGCCATGATGGTTCATCATACAAAAATCAGTAAACATTGTGCAGCACAAAAACAGAATGAAAGACAAAATCCACAAATTTTGCATCTATGGAGATACAGAAAATTGAATAACAAAATTCACAATAAAAACACTGATCAACCGGTTATATGAGAATGTACTTTAATCCAGTAATGGCCATAAAAAACAAGACAACAACTAACATCATCCTGAATGAAGAACATTTGAGAGCTTTCTCTCTAAAACCTGGGGAAAGACAATGCCCACTTTCATCACTTTTACTTGGCATAGTACCACAGTCACCGGGCTAAAGATGGAAATAAAGTGTATTTAGTTGACATTATCTTATTATAGGAAACATCATAGACTCTTTCAAAAACCTTCAGAAATAACAAACATTCATTAAACTTTCAGGATATACAACTGACATGTAAATTCAATACCATTGCTGTATAATAGCCAACAATCTGAAATACCAATCAAGAAATCAAATCTCACTTTTAAGAGTTACAAAGTGTCAAATTTAAAAACCTGTGCTTAAATTTAATTAAGAGGTAGAGACTCTCTCAAATTAAAATCATAAAACATTGGTGAAAGTACTTGAAGAGGACACAAAATATTGAAAGACATCCTGTGTTTATGAACTGAAAAAATCAATATTATTATTATGTCCATGTAACAAAATAATCTATAGGTTCAAAGCAATCCCTATTGCAATACTAATGACATTCTTCATAGAAAAAATATTGTAAAATTCACAGGGAACCATAAAAATAAATCTCAAAGATTCAAAAACCTCTTAGGAAAAAGAACAAAGCAAAAAAGCATTACATTATCTAACTTCATAACATACTATAAGGCTAAGGAGTGACTCAATGCTAGAGTGCTTCCCTAGCATGTGTGAGATCCTTGGTTCAATCTCTAGCAAAGAAAAAAGAAAAAAGAAAAAATGAGTCAGGAGTTACCAACACAAATCTCTTTCTTTCAAGAAGGCATACATCTCCTTTGAGTGTGCATCTGATTTCTTTTTTTTTTTTTTTTTTTAATTTTTCTATTTTATTTTATTTTTTTTTTAATTTTTTTTTACGTGTACATAGGGTAATGATGTTTATTTTATTTTTCCACTCCACCCCACCCCTCCCACCACTCTTTTCCCTCTACACAGTCCTTCTTTCCTTCATTCTTACCGCTCTCCTTAGCCTAACTCTAAACCTAACCCTAAACCTAATGCTAGCCCCTCCCCCCCCCCATTATATGTCCTCATCCGCTTATCAGCGAGATCATTCGTCCTTTAGTTTTTTGAGATTGGCTTATCTCACTTAGCATGATCTTCTCCAATTTCGACCATTTGCCTACAAATGCCATAATTTTATCATTCTTCATTGCGGAGTAATATTCCATTGTATAAATATGCCACAGTTTCTTTATCCATTCATCAACTGAAGGGCATCTAGTTGGTTCCACAATCTGGCTATGGTGAATTGAGCAGCAATGAACATTGATGTGGCTGTATCTCTGTAGTATGCTGAGTTTAAGTCCTTTGGGTATAGGCCAAGGAGTGGGATAGCTGGGTCAAATGGTGTTTCCATTCCAAGCTTTCTGAGGAATCTCCACACTGCTTTCCAGAGTGGCTGCACTAATTTGCAACCCCACCAGCAATGTATGAGTGTTCCTTTTTCACCACCTCCTCGCCAACACCTCTTGTTCTTGTGGTTCTTGATAATCGCCATTCTAATTGGGGTGAGATGAAATCTAGGTATTTTTGTTGCATTTCCTTATTACACTAGGGATGTTTGAACATTTTTGTTCATATATCTGTTGTTACTTGTACATCTTCTTCCTTTTGAGTGGTCTGTTTCCATTTCCTTAGCCCTTTGTTTATTGGATTATTAGTTTCTTCGTGTAGATTTTTTTTGAGTTCTTTATCGATTCTGGAAATTAGCGCTCTATCTGAGGTATGGTTGGCAAAGATATTCTCCCACTCTGTAGGCTCTCTCTTCACATTTCTGATAGTTTCCTTTGCTGAGAGAAAGCTTTTAAGTTTGAATCTATCCCAGATGTTGATTCTTGCTTTTATTTCTTGTGCTATGGGAGTCCTGTTAAGGAAGTCTGATCCTAAGCCAACAAGTTGAAGATTTGGACTACTTTTTCTTCTATAAGATGCAGGGTCTCTGGTCTGATTCCGAGGTCCTTGATCCATTTTGAGTTGAGTTTTGTGTAGGGTGAGAGATAGGGGTTTAATTTCATTCTATTGCATATGGTTTTCCAGTTTTCCCAGCACCATTTGTTGAAGAGGCTATCTTTCTCCATTGCATATTGTTGGAACCTTTGTCTAGTATGAGAAAATTGTATTTATTTGGGTTTGTGTCCCTGTCCTCTATTCTGTACCATTGATCTACCTGTCTATTTTGGTACCAATACCATGCCGTTTTTGTTACTATTGCTTTGTAGTAGAGTTGAAGATCTGGTATTGCAATACCCCTGCTTCGCTCTTGCTACTGAGGATTGCTTTAGCTATTCTAGGTTTTTTATTCTTCCAGATGACTTTCATAATTGCTTGCTCTATTTCTGCAAGGTACATCATTGGGATTTTAATTGGAATTGCATTGAATCTGTATAGCACTTTAGGTAGTATAGCCATTTTGACGATATGAATTCTGCCTATCCAGGAACATGGGAGATCTTTCCATCTTCTAAGGTTTTCTTGAATTTCTTTCTTTAGTGTTCTGTAGTTCTCATTGTAGAGGTCTTTCACCTCTTGTGAGATTGATTCCGAAAAAAAAAAAAAAAAAAAAAAAAAAAAAAAAAAAAAAAAATCTTTAATTTTTTTTCGATGCTATTGTGAATGGGGTAGTTTTCCTAATTTCTCTTTCTGAAGATTCATCACTTATGTATAAAAATGCATTGGATTTATGAGCATTGATCTTGTAATCTGCTACTTTACTGAATTCACTTATGAGTTCTAAAAGTTTTCTGGTGGAATTTCCAGTTTCCTCTAAATATATAATCATGTCATCAGCGAACAGGGATAGTTTGAGTTCTTCTTTTCCTATTCGTATCCCTTTAATTTCTTTGGTTTGTCTGATTGCTCTGGCTATAGTCTCGAGGACGATGTTGAATAGAAGCGGTGAAAGAGGGCATCCCTGCCTTGTTCCAGTTTTTAGGGGGAACGCTTTCAATTTTTCACCATTTAGAATGATATTAGCCATGGGCTTAGCGTAGATTGCCTTTATAATGTTAAGGAATGTTCCCACTACCCCAATTTTTTGTAGTGTTTTGAGCATGAAGGGATGCTGTATTTTATCGAATGCTTTTTCTGCATCTATTGAAATAATCATGTGATTCTTAACTTTAAGTCTGTTGATATGGTGAATGATATTTATTGATTTCTGAATGTTGAAACAACCTTGCATCCCTGGGATAAAACCCACTTGATCGTGTGCACTATCTTTTTAATATATATTTGCATGCGATTTGCTAGAATTTTGTTGATAATTTTGCGTCGATGTTCATTAAGGATATTGGTCTGAAATTTTCTTTCCTCGATGTGTCTCTGTCTGGTTTAGGTATCAGGGTGATATTGGCTTCATAGAACGAGTTTGGGAGGGTTCCCTCTCTTCTATTTCATGGAATACTTTGAGGAGTATTGGAATGAGCTCTTCTTTAAAGGTTTTGTAGAACTCGCCTGAGAACCCATCTGGTCCTGGACTTTTCTTTGTTGGTAGGCTTTTGATGACCTCTTCTATTTCATTGCTTGAATTGGTTTATTTAAGTTGTGTATG
>JAHUXG010003585.1:0-48450 GCA_020740815.1 Sciurus niger
TGAAAGTTTTTACATATCACATTCGGCATCTGTACTCCCTTAGTGACAGTTTCAATTGATTGATATTTTTTCCTGTGTATGAGCCACAAAGTATTTCTTCTTTGTAAGTTTGGTAATTTCTTATTGGAAATTGATAAGTTTTGATAATATATTAGAGAAAGTCTGGACTTCAGACTCCCTCCCTGAGTATTGTCATTTTTGCTGGTCTGTTTATAGTGACTACTCTGAACTATTTTTGGAAAAAAAATCTGTGTCCCCTGCAAGGTGTGGTCCAGGATATTCCTGCTTTGACTAACTGACTGACTGGTTTATTTATTTATTTATTTATTTGGTGCTGGGGATTGAACCCAGGGCCTTGTGTATGCAAAGCAAGCACTCTACCATCCGAGCTATATTCCCAGCCCAAGACTTTTATTTTTAATTCCTCTTTTAAATTTTTAGGCCTAGCTTCCTAGGGGTCTCCTTTGGATTAACATACCTCATTAAGCAGTCAATGATTGGTCAAATTTGTGTATAAACATATTGAGCAATAAGGCTTCCATCAATCTCAAGGGGATCTTTGTGTATGTTGGGGTATTCATTAAAAATTCAGACAATTTACAACTCCATGCTGAATTTTTAATGTTGTTGTTGTTGTTGCTCTGGGGATTGAACCCAATGCCTCACACAGGTAAGGCAAGTGCTCTACCACTGAGCTACATCACCAGAATCTGTCCTGGCTTTTATTTTCACCTTGTTCAAATCCTTGTTCAGTCAGGTAGGAATATGTAACTGGATCCTTCTCCTGAGTATACATGTAGTCTTCCAGATATTCAAGAATAACTGACAGATTATCAAACTCCTATGGTGAGCTGGGGATATAGCTCAGTTTGTAGAGTGATTGCCTATCAAGCACAAGGCCCTGGGTTCAATCCCCAGCACTGCAAAAAAACAAAAACAAACAAACAAACAAAAAAACCCTGTGGTTATCTTATTGCACAGATCTCTGAGTTAAATTTTGACTAGGTGGTTTGGAGCCACAATCAACTGAGGTAGATGCCTTTCCTAATTGTTTGCAATTGAGATTGCCACTGTTTCTGATAATGCCCTGGGATTGAGGATTCTTAATTTTCATTTTAAAATATCTTTCCCATCTCAAGGTAAGTTATATCAATACTTAGTTTTTCTTCTGACTTGTGCTTTTTTAAAAAAAATTCATATCTATAATCAGTCCATCTAAGATTCTGAGAGGCATGGCTCTAAATAGATATTTTCTCCCTAGATACAGATTTAATACTCTAAACAACAATTACTTTGGAAAGTCATTTCTTCCTCACTGATTTGTATCCTTTCATATAGTTTAAGGTCTAATATATCTAGGGTCTCTATTACTTGTTTTAAAATAATGATACTGGCACATTATTTTAGTATAAGTTTATAATATATTTTGATATCTACTTGAGCCATGAGACTTCCTTTTGTACTTTCTCTTTTTGGTTCTAGGGATTGAACCCAGAGACACTTTACAACTGAGATACATCCCTATCCCTTTTTATTTTGAGGCAGAGACTCACTAAGTTACTTTGAGCCTCACTAAGTTTCTGAGGTTGGCCTTGAACTTGCAATCCTCCTGGACTTGGAGTTGCTGGGTTACAGGAGTACATCACTATGCCAAGCTTCTGTTGTTCTTTTTGAAAAATGTTAAGCTACTCTTCCTCATTTGTACCCTGATGAACTTTAGAATTATTCTGACAAATGAGTTTAAAAGTTTACATATATTTTCATTTTTTACTTATCAGGATGGCACATAGTAAACCCAATGCTAGGAATGAATATTGTGGGTTTATCTTTTTTTTTAGACAGGGTCTCACTATGCTTTCCAGGCTGTTCTCAGAATTGGTATCTTCCTGCCTCAGCTAGGAAGTAGCTAGGGTTAAAGGCTACTTTAACCTAACCCTAACCACCATGTCTAGCAATCCAGTGTTTCTTAATCGAGTTGTTTCACAGGAGAGACTCCTCAACTTTACCAGTAAATTAAGAGAAGAGTCCTTGTTTAATTTCATGTCCTATTTCTAGAAGATTGTTGAGATTTGAATGAATTTTTGCTAGAAATGACAGGGCCTTGGTGCATGCCTCTCCACATTCAACAAAGATGCACTCTATTCCTTGTATCCTGCCTTCCTCATATGACTAATGTATATGCAAAGGTTCGGCCTTTCTTAAACTATATCAATCCTTTCTAGGAGACTATATCTCTAGATGAACTATCTGGGAACTTCACCAACATATATTGTAGTCACACAACTTGCCCAATATTACTTTCTCTGTTCTAAGAGGCAGATTTTAAATATTACTAGAAGTAACTGAGTAATTCAGTTACTCAACTTAGTACTCAATTAGGCTACAGCTCAATATTTCTATACAGTGTTTACTGTATAGGAATGCACTATTTAGAAAAATTTAATCTTTGCAGGGGGTACCAGGGATTGAACTCAGGGGCACTCGGTCACTGAGTCATATCCCCAGCCCTGTTTTCTATTTTCTTTAGAGACAGGGTCTTGCTGAGTTGCTTAGTGCCTCGCCGTTGCTGAAGCTGGCTTTGAACTCATGATCCTCCTGTCTAAGCCTCCCTAGCTGCTGGGATTACAGGTGTGGGCCACCACACCTGGTTTAAGTTTAGTCTTCATTTAAAGTTAAATTTTAAATTTCCAACCAAATTTTATGTTGTTAAAATTGCTTTTTTCTACCATTTTGGCTTAAAAATATAGGAATTCAGAAGTCAGAGAGCATTACAGTGGCACATGCCTTTAATACCAGCAGCTTAGGAGGCTGAGGCAGGAGAATCATGAGTTCAAAGTCAGTCTCAGCAACAGTGAGGTACTAAGCAACTCAGTAAGACCCTGCCTCTAAATAAAATACAAAAAAGGGTTGGGGATGTGGTTCAGTGGTTGAGTGGCCTCGAGTTCAATTTCCAGTACCCAGAAAAATAAAGTTGGAGAACATTGGGTTCAATCCTCTTACTACCCCTCCATCCCTCCTTTCCAAGTTATTATCATTTTTGTGAGTTAATGCTCTGTGAGCCTGTTGCCTCATCAAATTTTCAGCACTATTTTAAAGATTAGAAACATCACACAAAAAGGGTTGACTTATCTGAGCATGGTGGCATGTGACTGCAATCCCAGCAATTTGGGAGGCTGAGACAGGAGAATGGCAAAGTCAAAGCCAGCCTCAGCCATTCAGTGAGATCCTGTCTTAAAATAAAAAATAAAAAGAGTTGGGGATATAGCTTAGTGGTAAAGCAACTTGGGTTCAATCCCTAGTACCAAAAAACAAAACAAAACAAAACAAAACCCATAAAACCAAGAAGAGAAAGAAAGAAAAAAGGAATGATTTAGCACACATAATAGGTAATATTGTGGAACCTGTTCCTGATGATTTGAAGTATACTGGGTTACTGATTTATACTGGGCAATTTCATTCTATACTACATGACTCTAGATGTTACCTATTCTTTTTGGACTTTTTTTTTTTTTTTTTTTTTTTTGTGGTGCTGGGGATCGAACTCAGGGCCTTGTGCTTGAGAAGCAAGCATTCTACCGACTGAGCTATCTCCCCAGCCTTCTTTTTGGACTTTTAAGGTAGGTAATCTTTGTATCTTTTTCCTTGCTTTTAGCGGTAAGCTATCATTTAACACTGTTGTCACTGGGGCCAGATCTAGCAATAGATCCTCCTTCCTGTTTTACCTCCCTCATAATTTGATGCTTCTGATTTGTTATATACTGCAGAATTGACAAATTATAATAAATGTGTCTAAATTAAGAATGAACAGGTCGAATAGGAGGCTGAGGGATTCTCTTCAAGGGAAGTAGGTATATAGACTCTATTAGACTATCAAAATACCTTTCTGGTAGCTATTACGGTGCTCTTAGGCCATTTTCATTATTTTCATGTTCCTTGATATATTCTATATAATCCAGACAACTGAATGTGAAAATGAGCTATTAATACACAGTTTAGAAAAAAGATAAAACATGCGATTTCACAGTTAATATGTAACAATATAAGATGTGGACGAGGAGAATATTAGGAACTAGAAAGATTAAACCCTTATCCATTTTCCATATTGTATAAGACTCCTAAGTCAACAGTTTAATTGTTAAGGTGGTTAAGGAATTATACAGGGAAATATATACTGAACAACTATTATGAAGTAGGGCCCCTTGCATCATCTGAATGCCCAAACAGCTTTTGAGAATTAAGAATTATTATTCACATTTGTTATGTTTTTGATATGAAATGTTCCCCAAAGATCATATAGTAAAGACTTGGCAGACAGCCCATGGCACTACAAGAAGGTAGTAGAAACTCTAGGAGATGGGGCCTAGTTGGTCACAGGGGGGCATATCTTTCTTGTTCCCAGTCCCTTTTTCTCTCTTTCTGCTTCCTGTCTACCATTAGGTAAGCAGCTCTGCTTCAACATGCCCCCCCTCTCATGCTGCTTTGCCTCACCACAGGCCAAGAAACAGCAAAGCCAAGAGAATAGAGATAGAACATCTGAAACTGTGAGCCAAAATAAATCTTTCCTCTTTATAAGTTGTTCTTCCCAGGTATTTTGTCATAGTGATGGAAAGCTAACATACCATTTACAGTGGAAAAAAAACACAGATGTGCTGCAAGGCTAAAGTGACTTATCCATGCTGAAAAGTGCTAGAAAAATACAATTCAAACTAAATTCTGCCCAGTTTCAATGTGTACTGCTCTATTACTTATAAGACTGGACCTCCCCTTTATATAAAAACTACTACCACTACACCAGAAAATAAAGTGAGAAAATATAATAGAAAATAGGATATCATTCACAAACAAAACAATACATAACAAGTACTTAGGAATTAAATTCCAGACTTCTATGGGAAAAAAATTAATCCTGAGATATAAGAGATTTGAATAAATGAGAGTTAAACTCTGATCTTTGGATGGAAAGACTTAACAGTATACAGATGTCAGTGTACTCTAAATTAATTTACAAATTCAGTTCAGTGTAAAAAAATCTCAATAATACTTTGTGGAAACTGAACCGATGCTAAATTGTACATAGAGTAATGACTTATGAGACACAATAGCTAGTACAATTCTGAAACTAAAAGTGCAGAGTGGAGATTTGCCCTACCTGATAATTAAGTCAACTTACAAACCCTTAAATAAAACAATGTGATATTGATGAGGGATCAAATAGGCAATGGAGCAAAATAGAATCCAGGAATGGACTCGTGTATATATAGGAAATTGGTACAGAGGAAGGTGGTAATACAAATCAGTAAGGAAAGAAGGGATCATTTAATAATCCCTGGGGAACTGGCTTATTATATAGAGAAAATAAAGTAATGAAGTAACGTCCTTTTTCTCAATATGCACAAAATTTCTTGACATATGCAAAATAAATACCCACTATATTAAGAATGTGACACAGAAAAAGATTATAAAATTACAAGAAAATTTAGAAAAATGTATTTATGACCTAGAAATTGGGGATAGTTTATTAAATAAAGACACAAAATTACACAGTATAAAGGTACATATTGATGGGTTTGGCAAAACCAAAATAAATACTTTTTTTTGGTACCGGGGATTGAGCCCAGGGGCACTTTACCACTGAGCTACATTTCCAGTTCTTTACATTTTTTAAATTTTGAAACAGGGCCTAGCTTAGGGTCTCACTAAGTTGCTGAGACTTCCCTTGAACTTGCAATCCACCTGCCTTATCCTCCCAAGTTGCTAGGATTACAGGTGTGCACCACTGTGCTCAGCAAAATACCTCATGAGGAGAAGGAAAGGATATTGATATCTGAAGGTTACTTAGAAATTTGTTAAGAAGGATAGCTAAAGAGGTGACTAGAAATTAACAGATGGATAATTTTGTGGGATAAAGCACAGTAAAATATTAATTTTAGAATCTATGAGGTGGTTATTCTTCCAACTTTTCTATATATATGAAATTATAAAAATAAAAGGTCAAAGAGCTGGGTTTGGTGGTACACACCTGTAAACCTAGCAATTCGGGAGGTTGAGTCAATAGGACTCCAAGTTAGAGGTTCGCCAACTTAGTGAGATCCACAAGCAACTTAGCAAGACCATGTCTCAAAAAATAGAAAGGAGACCAGTGTGGTGGCACATGCTTGTAATCCCAGTGGCTTGGGAGACTGAGGCAGGAGGATCACCAGTTCAAAGCCAGCCTCAAGGGCTGGGGAGATAGCTCAGTCGGTAGATTGCTTGCCTTGCAAGCACAAGGCCCTGGGTTTGATCCCCAGCACTGCAAAAAAAAAAAAAAAAAAAAGAAAAAAGAAAAAGAAAAAAAAAGGCAGCCTCAACAACTCAGTGAGGCCCTAAGCAACTCAGCTGTTAAGCACCTCTGGGTTCAATCCCCAGTACCAAATAAATAAATACATAAATAAAATAAAAAGGACTAGGGATGTAGCTCAGTGGTAAAGCACACCTGGATTCAATCCCCAGTCAAAACAAAACAAAACAAAATAATAAAAGGTTGGTTAATATGAAATACTTCTATTCAATAAAGGCTATAGTACACAAAATTTAAACAAACTGATCAACAGGAAAAGACAACTGATACATACATACACACATACACATAAGCACATACTCATACAAATAGAGAAAAGATATCTGCTGTATATCTTCTGTAACCAAGGAGAAAAGACAAGTAATCTCATAGAAAATTTGTAAGATAAGTAAATAAGCACTTCAGGGAATGAGAAAACTCAAATGGCTAATAAGCATAAAAACAGAAGAATAGGGCTAGGGATAGAGATCAGTGGTGAAATGCCTCCTTTGCATGCACAAAACCCTGGGTTTGATCTCTAGTGTCAGAATAAACAAAAACAAAGATCAGTCTCATCTGTAATCAAAAGAAATGCAAATTAAAATGTTGTTTGAAACCTACCAGAGTGGTAAAAATTAAGTTGTACAATCAGTAGTAGCAAAATGAGGAATCAGAAAACCTTGTGTATTGTTCATAGGAATATAAATTGGCATACTTTTATTTAGAGCAATTTGGCAATATAGCTCTAGATCTACATGTATATTTTACAGGATCATGAAATTCTACTCCTGAGTATAAACTAACAAAGGAACACAAAAAGACAGAGACATCTATTAAGATACTCTTCAAAGCACTGTTTAATACTCACCAAAGAACTGGAAACAACTATCCATTCATCAATCAATAAAATACTGTACACTATCAGTATTTGATGGAACATAACTAGCAGTCAAGAGGAATGAACCATATATGAATATGGATACACCTTAAAAATAACAATGAATGTGGGGTGGATCATGCCTATAGGGCTAGGGAGGCTGAGGTGGGAGGAGCATTTAAGTACATTAGTATGAGACCAAAGTGAGCATCACAGAGACCTTTTCAAAAAAGAAAAGAACAGTGAATAAAAGGTAAGAAAAAGAATTAGGCTTATAGCACAACACCTTTCATATCAAAAAAGCAAAACAAATAAACAAAACTCTAGCTGTGTGAGATGGTGTACATCTGTACTCCCAGCTACTCAAAAGACTGTGAGGTGGGAGGATCACTTGAGGCCAGGAATTCAAGGTCACCTTGGGCAACATAACAAGATCTCACTTCTTAAAAAAAAAAGTTGGGCACAGTGGTACATACTTGGGGAGGCTGAAGCAGGAGAATCACAAATTTGAGGCTAGCCTTGGCAACTTAGCAAGACTATGACTCAAAACTTAAAAAATAAAAAAATAAAAAGATCTGTGAAAGTAGCTCAGTAGGAGAGAATCCCTAGTTTCAATCCCCAGCACCAGAAAAAAAACGGAAAAAAGGTACACATCCAAAAATACTATTAGGACTAGAGATGTAGCTTAGAGATATACAAGTTGCCTGACATTCACGATACCCTGGTTTTGATCCCCAGCACAAAAAAAAATCCTATGGACTATGGAGGATATGGATATAGATATAAATATATGGCCGATGGCTTGGAAGGACACGCATCAAATACTCAACAATGTAAGACTCTTCATAGAAATGAGATGGGAACTAGATCAGGTAAGGACAGAAAGGGACAAAAAGTTAAACCAAATAAAGGATTATTCATGGTCTAATGATGACAGAGGATCATAAAATGAGGAGAATATTCTAACAATAATTTTCAGTGTTTCTGAAGTCTAAGGTGAACATGAAACAAAAATATCCCCACCCTGAAATATCATAAAAACACTTACTTAAAAGCATTGTCAAAAAAAAAAAGTAAAAGAAAAAGGAACTAGCTACTTCCCTGTCACATGGCTTACCGGAGAACACAGCACATGAGCAGCAGATGAGTGGGGACATTAGCAGGATTTAGCATACTGGGTGTGTCAGACTTCATACAGGCCAGGAAAGCTCGCATCCTTCTGTTCTTGTCCTCGACTGCTTTGCCTAGCCAGAGCTTCTTCAGATTTGGGCAAGTCCATTCCCGAAATGTCAGTGCAGACACCAGTTCAGGGGTTTGAGGTGACTTTCCTTTATAGGCAGACCACTCTTTAAGGATCACTGAAGGAACTGGAAAATAGAAATTGAGGAAAAATAGGCTCTAGAAAATCCGAGAATTATTGGCAGATAGCTACAATCGACA
Source organism: Sciurus niger (assembly GCA_020740815.1). Lineage (NCBI taxonomy): Eukaryota > Metazoa > Chordata > Mammalia > Rodentia > Sciuridae > Sciurus > Sciurus niger. The sequence continues at coordinate 8,634 of JAHUXG010003585.1, forward strand.
GGATCTATTATATGTCAACATTTTAAGTACTTATCACTCCAGTTTTTATTATTAGCGGTACTATCAGCTATGGTAGCAAGCATTTATTAGGTACTTGATGTATATTGAGCACTTTTCAAACATTATCTCATTTAATTACCACAAAACCCTAAGATTAAACTATTATGATTATTACAAAACACAGTGATTATTTAGCAGAAGAAGAAATAAAAGCCCAATGTCATACAGCTCTTAATTACTTTGAAAAAAATTTCTTAGGTAAATGTACCAGGCTGACAAGGAATGAAGCTGAAGGAGAAATTATGTACATATCTGGCTTTTCAATACATAATAGGACACTCCAAAAGACTTACAGGAATTTCACAAAATTCTCAAAAATCTAACATCTTGGGCATAGAGGGGTATGCCTGTAATCCTAGCTATTTGGCAAGCTGAGGGAGGTGGATTGCTTGAGTCCAAGAGTTTTTGAGGCCTACCTAGGTACCACAGTGAGACTCTGTTCCCCAAACACCCCCCAACATCTTTTAGATTTACAAGGGTGCAACAGAACAGAAAAACATGACTTCTGTCTACTTCTAGTTCACTCTGGCTTCTAAGTTATAGTTCTTTTAATTGAGATGTCTAGCATCTACTCAGTCATTCAAGCCAGAAACCTAGGAATCATGAGTTTTCTTTCTACTCACATCCAAAACATGTTTTTTAAGCCAGGGGCCTACTGATTCTACCCCAGAATCAGCCCTTCCATCTGTACCCTTTTTCCATCACAACAAATATTCTTATTCTTCACCTGACAAGAGTCCCTAGACCACTTGTTCCTACCTTCATCTTGACTGGTCCCTTTCATCCCCATGCTCCATAATCACAAGAGCATTACTATTTTTTTGTGGTGCTGCGGACTGAACACAGGGCCCTACTCATGCTAGGCAAGTACTCTTTTACTGAGCTACATACCTTGCCCTAGAGTGCTCTCTAAAACACAGAAAGTTTTAAAAACTTTTTTATTTAATTTTTTTTATAGACTGCATTTTGATTTATTGTACACAAATGGGGTACAACTTTTCATTTCTATGATTGTGCACAATATAGGGTCACACCATTCATGTAATCATACATATACATAGTGTAATACTGTCTGTCTCATTCTACTATTTTTCCTTTTCCTTCCCCCATCCCTCCTGCCCCATTTTCATCTACACCATCCAAAGTTCCTTCATTCTTCTCTCCCCCCACCACTCCCTCTCATTATGTATCATCATCATCCACTTATCAGAGAACACATTCGACTTTTGGTTTTTTGGGCTTGGTCTATTTCACTTAACATGATATTTTCCAACTTCATCCATTTACCAGCAAATGCCATAATTTTATCATTCTTTATGGTTGAGTAATATTCCATATTGTACATATACCACAGTTTCTTTATTCATCAATTGAAGGGCATCTAGGTTGGTTCCACAATCTAGCTATTGTGAATTGAGCAGCTATGAACATTGATGTGGCTGCATCACTGTAGTATGCTGATTTTAAGTCCTTTGTGTATAAACTGAAGAGTGCGATAACTGGGTCAAATGGTAGGTCCATTCCAAGTTTTCTGAGGAATCTCTGTAAAATGAAATTAAACCCCTATTTCTCACACTGTACAAAACTCAATGCAAAATGGATCGAGGATCTAGGAATTAGACCCAAGACCATTCACCAAATAGAAGAAAAAGTAGGCCCGAACTTCCATCATGTTGGCTTTGGACCAGACTTCCTTAACAAGACCCCCATAGCACAAGAAATAAAAGCAAGAATCAATAAATGGGATAGATTCAAACTAAAAAGCTTTTTCTCAGCAAAGGAAACAATCAATAATGTGAAAAGAGAGCCTACAGAGTGGGAGAAATTCTTCCCCACACACTTCAGACAGAACACTATCTCCAAAGTTTATAAAGAACTTAAAAAAACTTTACACCAAAAATACTCAATCAATAAATGGGCTAAGGAACTAAGCTGACACTTCACAGAAGAAGATATACAGGTGATCAACAAATATATGAAAAAGTGCTCATCATTTCTAGTAATTAGAGAAATGCAAATTAAAACCACCCTAAGATTTCATCTAACTCCAATTAGAATGGCTATTATCAAGAACGCAAGCAATAGTAAGTGTTGGCGGGGATATGGGGGAAAAGGCACACTCATACAAAGAAATTTATAAGTTTGAAATAATTATAGATTCACAAGGAAATACAAAGATAGTAGAGAAGTCCTATATAACCCTTACCTAAGTTCTCCTAATAGTTTTATTTTAAACAATATAAAACATCAAAAATAATATAAAACATTAAAGTTCAGAAATTGATATTGGAACAATGTGCGTGTGTATGTAGTTCTAACAGTGTAGATCCATGTAACCACCTCAAGACACAGAACTATTCCATAATGACAAAGATTTCCATTGTGTTATCCTTTGGAGTCAGACCTAAAGCCTTCCAACAAATCCCTAACTCTGCATCTCTATAATTCTGTGATTTTGAAAATGTTATAAAAATGGAACCATACAGTATGTGACCTTTGGAGCTGGCATTTTCATTTGGCATAATGCCATTGAGATCCATTCATGTTGTTGAATCAATAGTTTGTTTCTTTTTTGCTGAGTAGTATTCCGTGGCATGGAATCACTATTAGCTATTCACCCACTGAAGAATATGTAACTGGGTTATTTCTAATTTGGGGCTATTAAGAATATAAGATTTTGGTAGAGTGTTTGCCTAGCATGTGTGAGGCCCTAGGTTTGAGTCCTGGGAAAAAGAAAAAAGAATAAAGCTGTATTGTGAAGTTTCTGCAGGAAACTGTCTTTGGTATATGTCTGTGCGTATAAGTTCTGGGATGTGTCTATTTTTAGCTTTTGAAAGGAACTGATAAATTACATTCCAGAATGGTAGTGCCATTTTCATTCCCACCAGCAATTTATGAGTGATCCAGTTTTTCTGCAGCCTCTCTGACGTGTTATTATCACTATTATTCATCTTAGCTATTTTGATAGGTGCAGTTATACTTCACTGTGGTTTTAATCTGCATTTCTTTAATGATACATAACTTCATTTATAAATGTTTTATTAGTGCACTATAGTTATACATAATAGTGGAGTTCTGTTTATCTGTTTATACATAATAGTGGGGTTCTGTTATCTTCAGTGAAATGTCTGTACATGTCATCTGCTAGTTTTCTGTTTTTTTTTTTTGCTAGGGATCGAACCCAGGGCCTCATGCTTGCAAGGCAAGCACTCTATCGACTGAGCTATCTCCCCAGCCCTCTAATTTGTTTTTAAAATGTTTAGTTTTTAGAGTTTTTCATGTATTTTTAGGTACTAGTCAAGTCAATGTGGACCTGTTCAACTATGATTATCTAGTTCATCCAGCACCAATTAAAAAACACTATCCTTCTTCCTTTGAAGTGCTTTAGTAGCTTTGTCAAAAACCAGTTGGCTGGGGCTGGGGAGATAGCTCAGCTGGGTAGAGTGCTTGCCTCGCAAGCACAAGGCCCTGAGTTTGATCCCCAGTACCGCAAAGAAAAAAAAAAAAAAAAAAACCAGTTGGCTGTACTCCTGTGGGGGCTATTTCTGGATTCCTTATTGCATTTTACTGATCTATGTGTCAATATATCTGCTAATACTACACTGTCTTTGTTACTATAGCTACATACTAGATCTTGTAATCAGGTTTACTAATTGCTCCAAATTTATTCTTACTTTTAAAAATCATTTTAGCTATTCTAATTCCTTTGCTTTTCCACATATTAGAATAATCTTGTCTATATCTACAAATAATCTTGCTGGAATTTGGATAGGAATTGCATTAAACTTGTGTATCAATTTGGACAGCATTAACATCTTTTTTTTTTTTTTTTGAATTGCTGGGGATCGAACTCAGGGCTTTGTGCTTGCAAGGCAAGCACTCTACTGACTGAGCTATCTCCCCACCCCCATTAACATCTTTACTATGTTGAATCTTGTATTTCATTTTCTTGACTTCTATTCTGGCAAAAACTATGTTGAAGAGCACACATTCTAGCCTTGTTCCTGATTTTAAAAGAAAAACAGTCTTTCACCACTAAGTATAAAGTCAGCTTTAAGTTTTTTGTAGATACTCTTGATATCGAATTGAGGAAGTTCCCTTCTATTTCTAGTGTTCTGAGAGTTTTTATCACAAATGTCAAATTCTGTCAAATGATTTTCAGCATTCATTGATATGATATGATTTTTCTTTAGTTCATATAGATGATAGATTACACTGATTGATTTTTCAAAATTTTAAAAGTTAAATTTAAATACTGAACCAGCCTCACAACAATAGAATGAATCCTACTTGGACATGCTGTATAATTCTTTTCATATGTTGTTTAATTCTATGGGATATTTTGTTAAGAATTTTTGCATTATAATGTCTTAGTTTATTTGTTGTTGCTGTTTTTTGGTACCAGGGATTGAATTCAGGGATACCTAACCACTGAGTGATATCCCCACTCCATTTTTATTTTGAAACGCAGTCTTGTTAAGTTGCTGAAGCTAGCTTTGAACTTACCATCCTCTTGCCTCAGTCTTCTGAGCAGCTGGGATTACAGGCATGCACAACCATGCCCAGCTATATTGTCTGTTTAGGTTGCTATGACAACACATCATAGACTGGGTGACTTATAAACAACAAATTTATTTTTCACAGTTATGGAGACTGGGAAGTTCAAGATCTGAATGCTAGCTGATACAATTTGGTGAGGCCCTGCTTCCTGGGTTTGCAGATGGCTGTCTTTTCACTGTATTCCCACCTGGCTTGGAGAAGAGAGAGCGCTGTAGGACCCCATTTAGAAAGACACTAATCTCATTCATAAAGGCACCACCCTCATGATCTCATTACCTCCCAAAGGTCCCATGCCCCACTTCCTAAAATCCTCACATTGGGGGTTAAGATTTCAAATTATATCTTTTTTTTGCCTTTTCAAACTTTAATTACATGTTTTTTTTTACATTAAAAATAAAAACATAATTACCACAAATTACAAAGGACTAAAAGCAGGACTACAATAATGAATGAATCACTTCAGTCTGGAAAGCAGATATTCTCGATAATGTTAAAGTACAAGTTAACTGAAGTATTTTAATTTTTTGTCCTTTTAAATGTGATATCCTAGCACTTGGTAAAGATGAACAAGCCTAAGATGTAACTTCTCTGCAAAACCAAATGACAAATTTTCCTTTCTAGTGAGAAGGGGCTTTTAAGCTTTTTTTTTTTTTTTCCCCTCTGCCTCTGCCATCAACATGGCTGAAGGAGAGGGTGGAACTGAGGAGAATCTGAGGACCCTTCCACACAAGAGATACTTTGAGGTTCCCATCTAGGATGATCCAAGCCACTCTATTCAGGTTTTTGGCAAAAGTCCCCTGCCCTCCCTAACTACTGGTCTTCTGGTTCCCTCCTCCGCACTTCCAAAGCCTTCTGGGCAGCTTATCAATCATCAGAAAAGGGGAAAAAAAGAGCTACAAAGGAACAAAACGAAAATACTTAAACTTCTGACATTGGGGTTCAGCACCTCCATCTGAGTCTCAGAGGTCCAGGCTGAGACAATTTGTCCCAGGTTCTGAAGAAAGCACAAGAGAAACCTGCCTCTCACTACAGCTGAGGCACACAGACCTTCTCTTTGACGTCCACAGGTCATGCTGGCATGGACCATCCTTGGAAGGGCAGAGTATGAACAGGGGGATTTAGGCAGGCTGTTGCTTTGTGAACCAGGTCTTAGATCGCCACATAAAGGTGGTGGGTATGAAGTGGCTATTTCTGACAGCTCCAGCCATTCATGCTTATCACAGATACACTGGTCCTAAGTTCAAGTGCCTTCACAAAGTGAAGATGAAACTACTCTTTGCATTATTAACTAATAACTTGAAAATACCCCCACCCTCACCCCTCCTCAGCTTATGTTGAGATGAAGTCCTCACCTACAAACCTCAAAGGGGCCTCTTCCTTCAGGGGTGTCTAAGGATCAGGGAAAGGGTGGAAGACCATGGCCTGGGAGTAACTCTAGAAGAGAACAGCTTTTCCACAACCTCCAAGGTTTCCTTGTGTCCCCAAACCCAGCAGGAGTCAAACACCAAGGATTCTCTGGTGTGGGGTACAGTACAGTGCTGAGTGACTCAAAGGAAAGAAAGAGGAAATGACGGGAAGGAGAAGAGGGGTCCAGGAGTTCAGAGTCTGGGACTATGTGGGGCAGGACCTCATCCTATAGTCATAGCACAGACCAGATATTCATCCTTAGGTCAAGACAACTGGCTCATGAGAAGTGATATGGGCTTCCCACATACTAAGCATTGGGATGACAGAGATGGTGTTGAGGGTGGTGCACAGACTACAAGCAACCAGGTACCCAAAGACAGAGGGCAAGCCCCTGTCAGTCTGGGATACCATCTCCCACTCTTGACCTTTGGACCAAGAGAAGAACCTGTTGAAAAGAAGGGCCAAAGAAGTTTTCAGTAATTGAGTAATCGTATTGCAAACTTCTCAGTGTTGCCCAGTTCCCACTAGGGATGACACACATCCCAGTCTGTGTGAGTGAGTCCTTTATCACCCTCCCTAGCTTATCTTTTTAAAAAAAATATTTTTAGTTGTAGATGGACATAATACCTTCATTTTATTTATTTTTATGTGGTGCTAAGGATCAAACCCCATGTTTCACACATACCAGGCAAGCGCTCTACCACTCAGCTACAATAGCAGACCAACTCTCCCTCACTTTTGATAACAGTAGACTAGCCATTCCATTGACATTCAGAGCCCAACTCAAGCAGTCAGTGGCCAGAGAAGAGAAGTTAGGTATACTCTATGTCCACATACACTTCCTGCCACAGGGGTTTACCAACTAGCAGGATATCCCCCAGTCCCCAATTCCTCCTCATCCCCTCTTCCCAGGTAGATTCTCTTTCCAAGGTGTGGCTGATCAGAGGGTGGGCAGAGATGGCTTGCAGAGGTGGGATGCAAGACAGGGAGACCCCATCAGACCCTCAGAGAGGAATGGGACCTTTCTCTACCTTTCATGAGACAAAGCCACCTCCAGGTCTTAGGGATCTTTCTGGACAACACTGAGGAACATATCCAAGCCTCAGGTGTCAGGTGTTCCCCTTTCTCATCCTGCATGGGAGAGATGCTCAGGCTCAGGATAAGTGTGTTCCAGATCCAGGACAACTCTATTTTCTTTTTTTACTTCATTTTACAATTTACTAGCTTCTCTAGCATTTCAGAGAGATACAGGATTTCAAAGATCAAACATGAATGCGACATCATGGGACAGAAAGTGCACTTAGAACATACTGAACAAATATCTTGATTCAGTCTACTGGTATAGTTTTTCAATCTACTGGTATAGTTTTTCAGCATACTGATAACTAGTGATGTTAGTCTTCCAACCAGACGATTTTATAATTCACAGGGGGAGCCTAAGTATCCTTAAAGTTGAAGAGAAGCCCTTGTTTTTTCTGGTCACACTATCTCATACAGGTTATTTGTTCTGATGCAAGAGAGACAGTAGGCTAGAAAGATTTCAACTAGCTGGAAGCAAGCAACTCCAAAGGAAATTCCTGTAACAACTCCTATTTCTGACTCTATAATGGTCATCACTTTTATAAAATGACCTTCATTGTTTACTTTATCTGCATCTTTCTGTGGAGAACAATCTTGAAGTTAATAGCAACTCTTGGGAAATCCTGTTTCTATATAATATTTAGTATCTTTCCAATCATTATAATCTGTGACACCGCAACAATGGATCTTGTCTACTGCTTCACTTCTATAATCTCTTGTACTGTTGTACTGTTTTAAAGCCTTCTCAAAATTATTCTTAAAGCTGGTCTTAGTCTCATATCTGAAAACAAATCCTACGATGGCAGCAACCAGTTCAACCAAGAAAATTAGAGTCAGAAACACTGCATACAGTTTCAGCTTCCATGCAGAAGCTTGGCAGGTTGCAAAACAGCCAAAGGCACCCAAAATAATAATGACAGTGCCTATACAGATGAGCATAAAGGGGACATTGGTGGCCTTCTCAGTTAAAAGTGAAAAATAATTTTCCAGGCTCACCTTGTCCCAAATGCCAACAGCAAGAAGGATAACACCTGTGATCCAGAAGATGAAAGTGTATATCAAGAGAACGCTCCTGAAGCAAGTAATGACTGGTTTAGTCTGTAGTCTCTGAGACCCCAACTCTATTTTCTAACAGTCTGAAGCAAACTTGGCCTTGGGGTTCCAAGGGTAGAAGGAAAGGTGTTAAGAGCAGGCCAGGGCCTGGCTTCACAGCAGGGCAGGGCCTGGTATGAGGTGACAGCAGGCCGAGTGAGGACATGACAGTGGCAGCAGTGTAGACACAGGACATCAGCTTCAATGATGCAACAGCAGGGATATTTTGGGCACGGCTCTGACAAAAGCTGACCCCAACTCTCTTGTCTCCAGTCAGGAGGCACCATATAGGCAACCAGGTGCAGAGAAAGATTTAGCCAGTTCAAACCCAGGAACATCCAGAGAAAGTGGGAGCTCTTCAAGTTGACTCCACCAAGGAAAATAGGCATTTCTGTATTATTTTGGATTCCTGCTCCACAATAAGGGAACGTTTTGGAAAAAAAAATATTATTTCCAAGAACAAAAACAAACAAAAATTCCAAGGAGAAAGGAAAGACATTACTTTCAATGGATTAGGTGGGGGCTTTCTGATTTTATTATGGTCAATTTTGTCTTTTTCTCCCCATTTTCCCAAGAATAGAAAGATCAGAGAAAAATAAATCATTTTCAAATAGTCTTTTCTGGTATGAGCAGCATCTCTCTGGGCTTGGGAGTAAGGGCAGTAGGAGAAGCTGAAATCTCCCCCCAATCCCCACTTTTAGATCCTTTGGTTTCCTTCTTCCAGAAGATGGCAGAGGGCATAGTAGGGATATCAGGGAGAGAATATAGTGATGGCAAACCCTAGATGATTAAGGGGCTGATGCTCCTGGAGTCCAGGGGTACTGTCAGAGTCTTCCATGGGACAGTGCTGGGAAATGGGGTCCACAGGGTCTTCTGATGGGCTGCATAGTTGACTTGAGGAGCAGTAAGAGAAAGCAGTGGATAGGGAACAGGGCTGTGCCTTAACAGCCATAGGCAGGGCTAAAGAATGATTTTGGTAATCCAGACAAACTATCAATAATTTAAAATTCGATACACATATACATAGACACACACTTAAAATATCTACCCTTTCAAGAAGCTGGGATGGGAGAGTTGTGCAGAGAGGAGGGGAAGGGAATTATGTGGAAGCTACTACCTAGGGTGCCTCAAATAGCCCAAAAGGTATCTATACTGCTACTCAGCATTAAAGTCCATCCTTATAAATCCAGACCTGTCTCTTCTTTGTTCCCTCCTGGGACTAGGCATCCCTATGGACCCTCGACCATCCCACATATTCCCAGCTCCAAACCCTAGGGCTAAGGGACTTTTTGTTTTCCCAAAGTTTGTGTGTACCAGTGTTGGCTTGTCCATTTGGCATCTTCCTGAATGGGCTTTCCAGTTGGTGGTTAGCTGATTATCATGGCAAGCCTGCTGGAAGACTGGGAGGTACCCTGCTTCCTGCTCTCACCACTAATACCTCCTGCTTCCAATGGGTGTTTTTTGTGTTTACTCTCCTCACCAATGAGGCATCCACTTGAAAGTCTTCAAGATGTTGAAATTTGCTGAGGTATTCTTGTATTTTGGGGTCAATGTCCAAATTTTTTGGCTCTGGAATATTTCAAGAAGGCCCAGAACTTCTCTGGCACATAGAGTAGGCCAACTTCATAGTCCCTCATTGTTTCTTCCTGAAAATCCTGAAATATATCCAGTTGGAACTTCTTTTCTAGGTCATAACTACAATATCAAAAAAAGTACTCCAAACCATATCTATAGCCTTCTCTGACATCCTCCAGAGTCAGCTGTTTGAACTCCTCATACATCTTTTTGTTGAACTGATCTTGGGGGAAGAAGGATCAGAAGTAGAAGAAGAATGTACATTTCCTTGGACTGGACACTGCCCATGTGCTTTTGCTAATTAAGGTAGTACCTGTGATACTTGAGGTAGACATGTTATGTAAAACTATTTCCCGTGAGCAGCTCATGGGAAGGATGTTGGAACTTGGACAATGACTGAAGAGTACAGCCATAGCTGCCAACCTCGGGTGTTCCTTCTGAGGGGCTGGAGCTAATGAAAGCATTCCAGGGCTTCTTGGGAATCCATCACCCAGCCTACATGGCTCTCCAAGAATGGTTTTGAGCTATGCCTTGTCTTCCTTTTTTCGAGGCATCTTCACATCTAATATCTGCCCTTCTTTCATAACTGGGTAAAACTGTGAAGATTGGCTTGAGTCTTTGATCTGTGGGGCCTGGGTGTGTGTGAGGTCCTGGTATTGCTGTAGTTGGGCAACTCTCGGACACTGGTTGGTAAAGAGCAGGCTGTAGTGGAGGGCTCAGGATCACCAAACAGCTTGTTGACCAGGGCATCAGTGGGAACTTGCTAGAACAGAAGTTACCCGGGAAGAACCTCCTGGTTGGGATTCACAGAAGGCTCAGGGGGTCAGTGTATCAAACTACTTACAGCTAATCACATTGACTTTCTTGCTTGATCTTGGAATACTTGGGTTCAAACTTCTCAGTCTACAGGTCCTGCCCATAGTAGAAAAGCCTGTCATTAATGACTTTGGTCATCTCAGCACTCATCTTGGTCAAAAACCATGATTGCTGATCTCACTTAGGTGCTGGTGAATGTAAGGTGGTGCCTGGGTGACAGTGAGGATCTCGATGACATCTGGTCATCAATCTCACAGTCAGAGTCTTCATTAGACCAAGCAGTGAAGGTATTCTTTGACCCATTCATCTGCTCCATTTTCTCATCAAAAAAGAAATCTAGTTCTTCTGCTCATCCTGATCCTTGGACATTAGCTTCCTGGAGAGAAGTTGCTGAAGCAGAGGTTGGGTGGGCGAACCTGGGCTCCTCTGACTTCTTGGGCTGTGCTGCGGAGAACCCAGGTCAGGCAGACTGGAAGATATGCCCTTGGGTAGTATCTTTAGGTTGTTCACCTCTTCCATTTTGGTTGGCACTGGGATGACTGTACAGGGAGAGCCAGATACTGACTTTGTCTCTTTCTGGTAGGGCTGGAAGGGAACAAACTTAGGGCAGTTGAGAAACTGGGAAAAAAAAGCAGTATGCAAATTATTATTGGGGGACCAAGAAGAGGCCACTTCTCATGCTCTTCCCTTGTAAGGACATTCTCATCAATAATATCCACCATCTTGCTGTCCTTGAGGGCTACAAAGATGAATGAACTGTTAGTGGTGAGGGTCTGCACTGGGTAGAAAGAAACAATAAGGGGAATGGGAAGGAAACCACTGGCATCCATTTTCCACTTCAGAAAGAAATCTTGCTCTAAATTATATTCAATCTGTCACTTCATGTAGTTTTTGCACAGTGCCTGGTCCACACTGCTGTCATCATCAAAGTAGCAAGTGATGCTGTTCATGTTCTTGGGGGAACAGGGCCCCTCTGTACCATCAGTTTTGACAGCCAAACTGGTGGTCAAAATGGGTTTCAGTGTTATGCCCCGCCACATTCCTGGCCACAGAAGGAAGCCTGTGCTCCACCAGTCCCATTAATCTTCTCACTTTATGTCTTGTTCTGGTTGTGCTAGGTAGGCTTAGGTTTGGTTTCTGGTTGCCCAGCTTCAGAGGAGTGGCCACAGACAAGGGCATGTAGGTGGCAAGCTCAGACCCTTTACTTTCCCCACATTTGGCAGGTATACGTCTCAGCTCCTGTGGGCGGGCAAGTTTCTCTGAGTATGATAGGCTTCATGTCTATTTGTATTGAACCCCACTTGTGTTTATTCTCTTCCTTCTTCAGCCCATCTCACTGGCAGTCCTCATCCCCATGCTTCTTCTTCCCTGATTTGGTTTTCAGGTTCTTGTTACTGTTGCTCTCCTCTTTCTTTCATGTCCTTCTTAGGTGGCAGTGTACTGCAAGCTGAGGCTTTAAATGCTGTTGACTACACACACTTGTGGGCTATCTCTTAGTTGTGGATCAGTTTAATTGCATCTCCAAAGTCACCAACTTTGCTGCCTTTGCACTGTTTAGGAGCTGTTGCTCTCAAACACCTTGGTTGGAGCAGAATGTTCCGGAGGGTATGGTCTGTTCACAGGGTCCAGGACTGGCCGCAGCACATGCTTAGTCCAAGGGTTCGCCTTGGGTGGGGGCTTCCGCCAAGTCCCCTTGATACCTGAGGCTCCTGCTACTCTTTCAACAGTATTGAGCTTGCTGCCAACCTCCTCTCTGTTAACCTCAGGACAGGTGGTTGCAGGCTCTTGGGTGGCCCAGTACCCTCCTTATTTGGCTTGGTATAATGTAGCCATGGTCTCTGGCCAACGGGTTCAGGCTCCCACCTCGAAGTTGTACACCCAAGGCTTGCCTGTGCCTTCAAAGACCAGTGGAGGCTTCTTTCTCACTTCTTCATAAGTGCCCCCACCCCTCAGTGCTCTTTGGCCTGCAAGAATGTGCCACCTCTTGGTGGCAGCAGATCCACTATGGGTGATCATCTGCGCACACACCTGCTCCCCTGGCCTGCCTGAGCTTGCCTCTCCAAACCAAGGAACTTGCCTCACATGCAAAGTACCTGAGAAGTCTTCTTCCAGGGACCCAGGGTGATGGGCCTCAATACTCCTGGAAAAGGATCAGGATGCATGCTAGGCACTGCTCCCTACCTGGTTTGATGCAGCTGCTGTAGATTTGAGGTCCACTGGTAGGTAAGAGGAAGTGAGTGAGAAAGGGCCTTCTACTTTGTGGTCCAGGCCTCCTCCATGTGCATCCCTGGTGCACCCCCAGTATGCCCCCACCCCAAGAATGGCAGGCCTCTCACCCCCAGGGTGGCCCAGGTTCCCTTCTTCTTGTATCTCAAAATGAAATTTTAGAGTATTGATTAGAGGCTGATCTTCCGGTTTTGTGTTGTTTTTAATAAACTGGATATGGACCCATCACATGTGTTAGGTAAGCACTAAACTACTGAGTCACATCCCCAGACCTTTCTAAATTTATTTTGAGACAGGGTATAAGTTTTTGAGGTTTGCCTTGAGTTTACCTCCATCTCCCAAGTAGCTGGATTACAGGCATGTGCTACCATACCTGGCTTCCTCTTTATTAATATGAGTGGTATTAACTTCTCCTTTCAGCAATGATTTAGCTCTGTTCCACAAATTTACTATGTTGTACAGATGGTCCACAACTTATAATTGCTCAACTTATGCTATTTTGACTTGATGATAATTCAAAAAGTGAAATAGAAACCATATTTTAGGGGCTGGGGGTGTGGCTCAGTGGTAGAGTGTTTGCATAGCATGTGTGAGGCACTGGATTCAATTCTCAGTACCACATATAAATAAATGAATAAATTAAATCTATCAATATGTAAAAGAAATATTTTTAAAAAAGAAATCATATTTTAAATGTTGATCTTCTCCCAGGTAAGCTATACAAAGTCCAAAATTCTCTTTGATGCTGGGCAGTAGCAGTGAGCCACAACTCCCAGTCATGTGGTCATGAGGGGAAACCACTGATACGCTACACTGTGCTGTGTTACTAAGCTGTGATGCTTACTAGGTTAAGCATAGGAAATGCTTTTTCCAATTGTTAACACATATTAATTGTACAAGTTAATGAGTTTCACTGTGACATTTCCATATACAGATTTTCAACTTATGATTAGTTTATCAGGACAAAGGCCCATTGTATGTTGAGGGGCACTTGTATTTTCATTTTCATTCAGTTCTGTCTTTCCCTTGAGACTTCTTCCACAGATTATATACACATGCTTTGTTATTTTCAAAATATGCAGATTTTATCTTTCTGTTTTTGATTTCTAATTCAATTCCACAGAAGTCTGAAAATATACTCTATATGATTTCAGTTATTTTAAATGTACTGAGGTTTGTTTTATTGCTAAGGAAATGATCTATCATGGCACATGTTGTGACTGCATGAAAATAATGTATACTGTCCCCTTGTATGTTTTCTAAGAGTTGATCAGATCCTGCTCACTGATTATGTGACTGAGTTCTTCTATAGCTTTTCTGATCATCTGTCCAGTGGTTCTGCCCATTATTGAAAGGGGTGTTGAAGTCTCTATAATTATGGGTTTGTCTATTTCTCTTTTTAGTTCTATCAGTTACTGTATCACATATTTTGTGACTATATTATTTGTGGCTATATTATTCAGGTTTGCTATAACTTCTTGGTAGATTGACCCTTTTATCATTATATTCTGTCTCTGGCAACATTGTTTTCTCAAAAGTCTACTACATGTGGCATTAATATAGTTGTTCTAGCTTTCTTTAGATTAAGGTTTGCATGTTTATCATTTTCCCTCTTTTTATATTTGTATGTATATTTGAAGCGAACTTTTTGCAGACAGCATTTACTTGGGTCATAGTTTTTATCTAGTCTACTAACCTGCATTTTAATTGGCCCTGTTAGACTCCATATATTTAATGTAATAATAGATATATTAGTCAGTAAGTCTATCATATTACTTTTAAGTTTTTCATTTGTTTTCATATTCTTCCCTTCTTGTGGATTACTTCAACTAATTTTGATTCCAGTTTTATATATTTATAGTGTTTTTTAGAACATCTCTGTATATATTTTTTGGAGTGCTAGGGATTGAACCTAAGGCCTCATGCATGCTAGGCACACAGTGTACTGCTGAGCTATAACCACAGTCTCATTATGTATTTAATTTAATACCTAGAACATGCATTTTAAAAATATACAAAGCAGGACTGTGGATATGGTTCAGTGATAGAGTTCATGTTTAGAATACACGAGGTCCTGGGTTGAATTCCAAATACTTATAAATAAATGAATTATATGCATAACTTATGCCTATTGGCACGGACATTTTACCAGTTCAAGTGAAATGTAGAAACCTGACCTATGTTATGACTCTTTATACCACTCCATTTATAATTGTCTAAAATATTTTCTCTAACTAGAGAACCACACTAAACAGTATTGTGATTTTTCTTTTTGTGTGTGTGTGTGGTGCTGGGGATTGAATCCAGGGCCTTTTGCATGCAAAGCAAGCCATCTACAAACTGAACTATATCTCCAGTCCCTTAGCGTTGTGATTTTTTGCTTCAATATGAAACACAATTTAGAAACTCAAGAAGGCAAGTCTATTGTACTTATTTATTCCTTTGTTTTTTCCACTGTTTTTCTTCCTTTCTCATGTTCCATGATTCCTTATTTTGTCATTTTCTTCCTATGACAAGAACTACCTTTAATTATTCTTTTTTCTGGGGTAGTTCTGCTTATGAAAAATTATGTTTTCCTTCTGAAAATGGCATGATTTTCTCTTAATTATTAAAGAATTTTCTTGTTTGATAATGAATTCTGATTGACAATTCTTTTCTTTCAGTACTTGAAAATGTTGTGCTGCTTTCTTCTGGATTCTAATGCTTCTGATGAGAGATCAGCTGTTATTTGCATTATTTTTACCCAATAAGTAAAGCACCATTTTTGTGTGGCTCCTTTCATTAAGTTTTGTCTTTACTTTTGAAGTTTTAACCATGATCTATCTTGACATGGCTTTCTTTGGGTTTATACTGCATGTGATTAATGCAGCTTTTTGAACCTGTAAATTTATATTTTTGCCAAATTTGAGGATAGTCCAGCCATTATTCTTGAATACTTTTGCATCCCCATCCTCTTTCTCCTTTCCTTCTGAAACTTTGATGATACCAATATGAGATCTTCTGTTGTGATTCAGTTTTTGTCAGTCTATTTTCTCTCTGTTCTGTTAAACTAGGTGATTTCTATTGTTCTGTCTTCAAGTTCACTGATTTCTTCCTGTTTTGTCTCTTACCTGAGATTTAATCTACTCATTGAGTGTTTTATTTTGGTAAGTATATTTTAGTTCTTAATTTCCAATTGGTTTTTCTTTAAATCTTCTCTTTGCTTAGTCTTTCTATTTTTAGTTTGTTTCAAGAATGTTTACAATTGTTAAAACATTTTAACAATGGCTGCTTTGAAATCTACCATCATGGTATTCACTTTATTCTCAGTCACTTTGAGATAATCTGAATTTGAAACCTTCCTAGTTCTTGTCATAATGAGGACTTTTTAATTGAAAATTGAACATTTTGAGTATTATTTTAAAAGGCTCTGGGTTTTATTTAAATCTTGTGTCTTAGCAGGCTTTTTCTGACCACTATGTGAGTGAAAGAGGACACTATCTCATTATTATCAGGTGGGAATGGGAAGTTTCAGTCCTTGCTTAACCTTGTTTGATCCCTCCCCTGCAGGAGCAGGTAAGGCACCTTATTATAGCCTGGTAAGGATGAAAGTCTAAGCTCTTCATAAAGTCTTTGCTGTGGATTGGGGCTGGAGTACAGTGGTTACTACCTAAAAATTTTCTGTGTTGCTAGGCTTTATGTTCTGTTCCTTTGACCACAGAAAGCCAGCTTTTTGGAGGCTTCTACTGTCCTGCAGTTGTTAACATTTCTGGGCCACTGTCAGCTTGCTCCACATCCAGTTTGGGATATGTGAGGCAAAAAGAAAACCCAGGGAACTCACTAGTGCACCACTGCATCATTCCTTGGGACCCAATGTCATCAGCCAGTCTGTCTTCTCCCCACCTTCTAGATTACCTTATGCTTGTTTTACATGTGTCCTGGGGTTACTTGTACTTAACAGCAGGAATAGGAAAACTACATCCAATCTAGTTCATCTTCAAGGAAGCAGAAATTTACAGTATTCTTTTGAACACACTAATTTGACCATGTCACTCTGTAGCTTAAAACACCTCAATGGTTTAACATAAGCACAGGTTCAAACTCCAAAACAAAACCACTCTGAGGAGGCAGACTGTGTCAGTTACACTTCTATATTCTCAAAGCCCAGCATACTTCTTATTAGTAGTAGTCATTCTGAATGCTTGATGATTGCGGATTTGGGGCTATTACATTAATGTGTTTCTCATACACATATTGTGATGAATGATACATTTTCTTAAAGACTGCATAGCCTGTATGATGTGCCTGGACACACACACACACACACACACACACACACACACACACACACACTTATTTATATTTTGCTGTGTCAAGCATTGAGAGAACTATCAAAGCTATAACTACATACACTTACTTACCTTCCACAGGTAGCCGCCGCCGTATGGCCAGGCGTTCCATTTTCCGCTGTGTCTCTGCCAGACTAAAAAGGACTCCATATACATACTGACGAGCTGACCTGAACAGGAGAGCAGCTGGAGGTAACTCCATGTTACACTCATCCTCAATACATACAGGGATCTTAATCTCACCCTAATAAAAGAAAGGTCCAAGGGAAAGGAGAAAATGAGTACTTTTGAGGTTTAGAACCAAACTGAGAAGAACCAACAATGAACTGCTGCCTCTATAGCTCAGTCACTATATTTTCTGCATGTATTTCTGAGTTTCGGATTAAAAAGAAGCTGTTTGAAGCTCAGCTAACCAGTCAATTTATAAGGTATATTCCATTTTGGAGGTCTCACCTATGATTGACTATAGATGACTAATGGAGAAAGCTTAGACAATTTGCTGGTGGACAGATTTGTAAGGTAAGATCAGAGGAGGGGACTAGCTATGCAGTGGAGGAAAACATAAGGAACAAGGGCATGAAGCTTCTTCTTAGGCTGCCTACCTCTAGAAAAAGTCCACCAATTTGGTGCAGTGTCTACTTCAAAATCTCACAATTATACTTTGCTTTTAGGCACCTCATTTACTGTACAGTCCTATCTCTAGTTGGTCCTGACTCATCTGAGGCCCTTAATATGAGGAGAAGCACCAGTACAATTGTTCTCCTTTATCTCTTTTCAAATACCAATATCAGACTTTCTTTCTGATAACTTATAGTACTAGGAAATATAAAGTACTCTTATAGGGAGGTAGGTGTAGATGTGCTGTCTCACCTTAGTGAGGACGTGATAGATATATGGATACATAAGACCCCTTCGATGCCTGTGTTCAGCAACCCGCAAGACTTCTGGAGCTACTGGTGGTAAGGGTGGAATTGTGATGTCCATGTGGTTCCTTGTAGACATAGATAGCAGAGACGGGATGTGAGGCTCACCATCACCTAGGCTGGTTTCTGAAACTCCAGTATCCACAGGCTGTACCCAAGATCCTCTGTCACCATTAGGACCTTCCCATCTAGACTGCTGCTGAAGAGTTTCTGTGATGTGACTGAAAAATTTAGAAAGATAGCGTAGAACAGAAAAGGGAAGTTGATAGTAATACTTCCATCCAAGATGGCTACTGTGATCCCAAGGAACCTTGCAAACCCTCTGGAGGTCCAGACACTAGGTTAGCACCAGAGATGATACCTTTCCTCTCAGTAGCCATCACTGCCCTCCTGGATTCTTTCACCTGACACAAACCAAAGCAATCAAAAGTAATGGGAATCACTCTGAATCCTTTATATCTTTTAAAGGCCATGCTAGGAATCTGCTTATATTCTAAGAAAATAATTGCAACTGCAACCTCAAAATAGTTTTGCTTCCCAAGAATAATCTGTTTAGAGAAATAATCTAAAAAAGTGAGCTATGATCATAACCGTGTCTTCATTACTAAGCAATTTAACTGCCTAATCCACTGTTCTAATATGTCAACTCTATACATTGTTTTTTAAAAAATTCAAACTATCCCCTTTAGAAATGGAGAAATGATACCCAAATTACATGGTACATCCATACCAGGGCTTCCCTAACCAACTGCTATACTGCCTTTGACTACAGTAGCCTGGACATCTGAAAACTACCATCTGCACTGGGCCAAAAACCAAAGAATGATAGAGAAAAGGCAAGAATATATACTTTCCCACATTCCTTCTGAAGTCTTTTCCCCTGGATGTCTATACAGATACTTACTCAGAACTGGCTCCATTTGGCTCATCACCATCAGAGGAAGAGGAGTGGGAAGAGTCTGGTCCCAAAGGAGGTGAAGCTTTGGAAGTCAGGTAATTGGGAAACTGGGATGCAGAGGAGTCATAAGAGACAGCCCAATTGGCAAAGGGGCTGTCCTGCAGCATGGGATCCTCAGAAAAAGCATGGGAATCCCCCAGAGGATGGGAGGAGAAGAGAAGAGATGAGTTGGGTCCCATTGGGAATGGTGGTGGATATTTCATTTTCTGGGGCACTTGGTGAGAAAACTAAAGGACAAAACAGACAGAAAATCTGTTTAACATTTTACCAGACTCCAAGATGGTTCCCTCAGCAGTTGTGACATAGTGGATGATACCAGTAGCAGGGACTGTGGAGATATCCTACTGAGAATGATAAGAAATAATTCTAACCATGCTGCATGAACAGAATCCACTAGAGGCAGGACAATGAGCCAATCCAGGTCACTGAGACCCATTCCCTGACATTAGCTAATCTACCTTTACAATGCCCTAATGGTTACTGATTTGGGTACTATCTTTACATAGTTTGACAGCCTCAAAGTAGAACGTGATATAGATATATATGACCTTGACATTCTGCTAACACTGAAACGCCCATTTCCACAACTCAGATAATAAAAACCAGGAAGCAATGTGAGTCCAATGCTAACAAAAGGTCTTAGACCTCTTAAAGGATGCTTACCATTGGCTTTCCAGCAGAAATTGTGCCCATTTGATTTCGTGGAAGGGGAGGATTTCCAAGACGATTATTTCGAAAGCCTGAAGCCAAGAGAAAGGACTATATTTCAATCAGTCCTAATAATTTTACAATGTTATATTCTGCCAACCCATCACCACATGAAAAAATAATATTAATAAATAAGGTATGGGCTGGAGATATGGTTCAGTGATAAAACCATTGCCTAGCATGCATGAAGCCCTGGGTTTGATCCCCAACACCACAAAAAAGTTAATTGAACAGCTACTATGTGTCATGCCAGCAATCTTACATAAATAATTTCATATGACAACAACCCTATAGAGTAGGTGTCATGAACTATATTTCATACAAATGTGACTTACCTAGGTCACATATGTGGTAAGTAAAATTCAAACTCAGGTCTGACCCCAAAGATAGGGCTTTTTTATATATAACAAGACAGAATGTGGGTTAGAACTAGAAGCAGTCCATACTAAGCAAATAACTTTGTTCCTCATCTACAAATTTGCAAAGACAGGGCTTTACTGTTTTACATGAAAATCTAAAGTAAAATGCCTTCCAAATAGCAATGACTTCTAGGAAGGCCCAACCACAAACAAGTGATTCCATTCTGACCCTGGAGTTCCTGTGATGTACCAACAGTTTCCCCTATGAACAGAGCAGCCTGGGGTCAGATGGAAACCTTACCTAGAAAGGAGGGACCCACTGGCAGCGAAGAGAGTTTGGTTGTGACTGAATAGTATTCAACTGCTTTCTTGAATCGCTCTATTTTATCTTCTGTCCTGGACTGGTTGTTGGCATGTGAGATTTTCAGAAAAAGAAATGATAAGAGAGTTTTTTTCATATAACTTATAATTTGGGAGTCAAAACAATAGCAGAAATCGAATATTTAGAGAAACCCAAGAAAACAAATTTCCACTTTGCAGGAAAGATTAGAGAGAGAGAAATCATTATGGAACACAAAATCTGGAAATTTTTAAAAAGTTTACTTACATTTCATGCTATTCTAAAATGATCACATGATCTGTAGGAAACATACATAAGAATGGGGTGGGGAATCACATAGTATAACCAACTAACAATATTTCAATGTGTTTCCTTACATTATTTTTAAAAAATTTTGTTGCAGTATATGCCATTATAATATACATACTCTATAATTTTGTTTTTATTATACTAATTTATCTAAATAATATCGAATGGTTGAATATTTTATTATTATGTATTTATCATAAAATTTTATAACCAGTTGCATAATATCTCACATTTAGGTTATTTCTCATATTTGGCTATTTTAAGCTACAAAGCAAGAGTATATATTGTCCATATACATTTTTTTCTGGATTTCAGATTATACCTTAAGAAAATATTCTTGAAATGATATTGGTTCAAAGGGTATGAACATTAAAAGTAAGAGCACTTAAACATACATAAACCCACAATGTGATGATATTATTTATCTAACAGAAAGACTAAAATTAAAGATTAGTGATATTAAATCCTGGCAAGTATAGGGAATAACTGGAACTTGAGCACATTGCTAGTGGGAATGTATATTGGTATAGTCTGGAAAATAGCTGACAGTTTCTTATAAAATAAGACATACATTTACCATATGGTACAGTAATCCTACAACTTTTTTTTCACTACTGGGAATAAAACCCAGTGGCACTCTACCACTGAGTTATATCTCTAGCTCTTTTTTATTTTTTAGGAACTGGGGATTGAACTCGGGGCACTTGACCACTGAGCTACGTCTCCAGCCCTATTTTGCATTTTAGTTAGAGATAGGGTCTCATGGAGTTGCTTAGTATCTCGCTTTTGCTGAGGTTGGCTTTGAACTCTTGATCCTCCTGCCTCAGCCTCCCAAGCTGCAGGGATTACAGGTGTGTGCTACCATGTCCGGCTCTTTTTATGTTTTAACTTTATGACAGGGTTTTGCTAAGTTGCACAGGCTGGCCTCTAACTTGTAATCCTCTTGCCTCAGTCTCTGAGTAGCAGAATTATAGGTGTGTGCCATAATAAGCAATCCTACTCCTAAGTGTTTACCCACGAGAAAAAAGTGCAAACATCCTCAAAAAGATATGCACAAAAATGTTTACAAGAGTTTTATTCACAATAGTTCCAAACCAGAAACAACTCAAATGTACATCAATAGAAAAATGGATAATTTGTTGCATAGATACACAATGGAATACTATACAGGAATAAAACAGGAAATTACTGATATACACAATAGGCTCAAAGATATTATACTGAATGAAATAAGAGAGAAATAAAAACATATACATGAAAGTCAGATAGAGGGAAAACCAATCTTTAGCAATATAAATTAAAAATTCTGGGTTAAGGTTATAGCTCAGTGGTAGAGTACTTGCCTACCATGTACCAAAACTTGGGTTTGATCCCCAGTACCACAAAAAAAGAAAAATCAAAAATTACTATTTATCTTTGCAGGGAAAGGGCAGAGAATGAGTTCTTAGATTTATCAAGATTTCTTCCTGGAGATATTTTTAAGATCTTCATAATATTTTACCAAATGCAATATAAGATATTAAAGGCAATTTCTAACTAAAAATAATGTTCTCATAAGCATATTTTTATATAAGTTTCTTGGGTTACTTCACAGTACATTCTCAGAAGTTTAATTACTAGGTCAAAGGGTATAATCATGATCATTTTCAGATGTCTGACACCTGATACTAAATCTCTTTCCAAAACAGATGTCTCAAGTTATACTTCCATCATTATTGTATGAGAATATCAAGTTCACCATACAGTTCCAGTGTTGAGTATTTTCTACCAAAAACCCCTATCTACTTATTTACTAGCTATAACAAATAACAAAAAAGAAATATTTTTAACATTTATAATGTTATCTCTCAGAGATTATTAGTATTAACATCCAGAATCTTTAAACATTCCAGGGCTTTTATTTGCATGTATATATGCACATAAACACAAGAATTGAGATCCTGGGGTCCTACAGACTAACAGTTAAAAATAAATTAATAGAAGAAAGACCAATAGAACAGAGGAAGGGGATGGGGGAGGGAGATGGAGAGGTAAGGCACAATACTGGAGATTGAAATAGAGCAAATTAGGTTATATGCACTTACAAAAATGTCAAAATAAACCCCACAATTATATATAACTATAAAGTACTAATAAAAATCTGAATTTGATATGTGATTAAAAAAGGGTTTCAAATCTAGAGAATGTTCACAAATTAATGACTATCAGAATGGTATCTAAATGGTTAAATAACAGTATACTATCAACATTTCATTAGTCTATTCATAATCTTATTATATTTAGTAATACACATAATAGAAAACAATCTTCTAAAAACCACAAAGTGTACAAGTCTCCCTTAACATTTCTCCCTCTGAATCTACTCTTTTCCCAAGAAGTGACCTCTTTGGTAGATGTTCTTTCATGAATACTGCTATGTTTACACACACATATATGAATAACAATATGGTTTTTGTCTTTTTCATACAAATGGAACCATATTACCACATGGTTATCACCTGCTTTTTGCATTTAGCAATATGTCTTGTATATTATTCAATGCTAATCAGTAGAGATTTAGGACCCAATCTACTGAAATATTTCACTCAATGTATCTCTGAGATCAGGTGTGGAATTTTACACTCGACATAATGACAGTTCTACAAAAGTTTCAGATTTTGGAATTTTGGATTAGGGATGCTCAACCTGTACTAGTAAACAGTATGTATGTTTGTTTACAAAAGCTATCCTCAATTCTGATTTTATGGGATGGGAATATAGCTCAGTGGTCCAGCACTGATCTAGCATGCGCCAGGACCTGGGTTTGATTCCCAGGACTCCAAAAACAAAACGATTTTATGAAGATTATGTAGCATCAATGAAAAAATGATTGAAAACATGGCAACTTAGTGAGGCCCCGTCTCAAAATTTAAAAGGGGGAATTGGGTGGTGGGAATGTAGGTCAAGGGAGCAGGTGCTCTACCACAAAAAAGAAAACAAAATTGCAAATACAGAAGACTGGGGCAGAATTAAAAACTGTGTCTCTATTTTCAAATTTTGTAGTTTTTTGTTTATACAGGAGTCTTTGTTATTAAAAATAATTATCATATTTCCAAAATGCAGGAAGTCACAAGGACATGCAAAAACCATAACATTAAAAGTATTTACCATAAAACTAAGCATGTACAAGATTTATTCTCTATTTTAACAGTATTCCCTACTTAACAACATTTCTCCCTACTAAAAAGGTCAATTTTTTTGTTGTGTCAGTTTCTTCCTGTTTGATGCAAAGAGTTAAGAGGAAAATGCAAATAAACAAAGTAAATGTGCAAATCTGTCATAAGAGAATGTTTCTAAAGTCAAGGAAAATGATGGAGGACTCTTCACATGGTATAAAGCATGGACAAATGAGGATCAGGTGCAATTAGCGTTCAATGACAATGAAAGAAAAATTATGAAAGATGATGGTGAGTAGGCATTTGAAAAGAGAGTCATTTGAATAGAGAAAGAATATAAGACCTTGTGGAAAATAAAAGTTCAAGTATACTTTCTATAAGACAATCCTTGTTGTGATTGTACTAGTGAGTTCAATGTAAGGTAACATATTAGATTTCGCTATCACAAATTTTGTTGAGAAAATTTAAGTCCCCCAAGTCAAATACTCATATGTTATTCTTTTTTAAAAATATGTTTAGTTGTAGATGTACACAATATCTTTATTTATTTTTATGTGGTGCTGATGATCAAACCCAGTGCCTTGCATGTGCCAGGCAAGGGCTCTGCCACTGAGACACAGCCCCAGCTCTCATATTTTTTTCTTTTCATTTAAAAAAATCCATAGATATTTCAGTATTAGATAAAATGGAATAAGTAAAGTTCACTCTGTTCTCACTGAGGATAGTTATTAAAATCTGTAAGTAGTTAAAGGTAGACTGGGGAAGAAGACAAGAATTCAAAGTGAGATCAGAAAACTACAATGAGATCCTGGGAAGAGAGCCTTAGTAAATGGAGAGAACTAAAAACATGACAAGTTATGTTGAACTTGTTCATTCAGTTAAAGATAAAGAGAACACTTAATGTATGCTTATAAAGATTAGACATATTATTAATTAAAATGTCATTCACCTGAGGTGCTTACTCAATGTGCCCACAAATGATTAATGGCTAGGCTATGTGACCAAAGAGAAACATTCTAACCTCCAAGTATAGAGTGGTTGTTATGGGACTTAGTTGTCATGAAATTTCATCCTTAAGAAAGTTTGTAAACATTTTCCAAATTATCAAAATCTATCAATAGCTCACCTACTTGTGATCCCAACCCACCCCCTCAAAAATCATATACATCAGCAAAGCACTCAAACATGGGCATGTCACTCATCTTCTGAGAGGTGAGGGTCACCTATACTTCTGAGTGTGAATTTCTTTGCTGTTCTTAAAAAAATCTTTACCTTTCTCTTGCTTAAGAACATGTCCGATGGGCTGGGGAGATAGCTCAGTTGGTAAAGTGCTTGCATTGCAAGCACAAGTACCTGGGTTCAATCCCCAGCACCGCAAAAAAAAAAAGAACATGTCTGATGACCTTTTTTGTAATGAAT
This sequence comes from Sciurus niger, assembly GCA_020740815.1. Classification (NCBI taxonomy): domain Eukaryota; kingdom Metazoa; phylum Chordata; class Mammalia; order Rodentia; family Sciuridae; genus Sciurus; species Sciurus niger. Next base: position 33,949 of record JAHUXG010003585.1, read on the forward strand.
GTTAAGAACTTGCTTGGGGTTGGGAGTGTAGCTCAATGGTAGAGTGTTTGCCTAGGGCAGCATGCTCAAGTCCCTGAGTTTGATCCATAGCACCACAGGATAAAAAATAACCTGAATGGTTCCAAGCTGAGGTTCCCTTCCTTTAAGACCTCCTCGGACCCTCTCTGGTGACAAAAATACTACTGATCCAATGGTGTGTTTAGCATTTCTTATTCCTCCAGAACTCAGGGACATAATATATATCATATATATATATATATATATATATAATATACATATATATATATAAAAATATATAATATACACTGAAATCTATAATATATATACACATATATATAAAATATACACTGAAATCTAGAAGTGTTCACTACTTAAGGGGACAGAGAAAGCTCCATAAGAAACTAGTTCAGGCTGAAGGGGTGGTGCACACCTGTAAATCCTAGAGGCTCTGGAGAAATGAGACAGGAGGATCACAAGTTCAAAGCCAGTCTAAGCAACTTAGTGAGATTCTATCTCAAAATAAGATATTAAAAGGACTGGTTGTGGCTCAGTGGCTAAGTGCCCTGGCGTTTGCTCTCTGGTTCAAAAAAAAAAAGGATGAAACTGAAAAAGAAAGAATCAAATTGTAGTCTAGTTCTGGCCTATGGAGTGAAAACGTGGTCTCCAAAAATTCAGAGTATAAAGGAATACCCTGTTTTCCTTTTTATTTTTTCTTTTCCCTTTTGTTCCAGACCAAAGCAAAACTTGGATGGCAACAGTAGCAATGAAAGTGGCAGGAAACTAAAACTCTGAATGATAAGAACCTTCCTCTCTAATCAGAAGAATGGTTTTCTTCACTCTTTTGGCCCTCATGCTCCTTGGCCTCAGTCACAGACACAGTCATAAAAAGTACACCACAAAGTTGCGTGATTAAAGCCCTGACTTTATGACAAGAGAACCAAAAGGGGGTGGGCCCAAAGAACCAGGAAGCCTGAATAGATGCAGAGGGGGAGAATTACTAAAAGCAAAATGACAAGTTTTTTATCAAGCACTGGGCTCACTCCTGAGATACACATGCATGAATCAGACTAAATAGCAGACCCAGACTCTAAGAACTGAATTAATTAATAGATGATGGCTCAAGATCCAGACTAATCACTAAATGGCATATACACAGGAGTAATTCAGATATGTTTGCAAAAACTTTGAAAACCACACTGACAATGAAAGCACAGTTCACAAAAGCCTAAAGAACTAGTGGTCTGAACCAAAATAGGTTGAGTGATTACTAAAACAAAAATTATCAACACATGCCTTAATGCTGAAAAAAGACCAATAGCCTCATAACATAATATTTAAACTTTCTTAGATATAATCCAAAATTGCTTGACATGAATAGAACCAGGAAAATATTAACTCTCATGGAAAAAAGAGAATTGACAGATACCAATGTTGAGAAGACACACAGTTAGGTATTACCTAACAAAGACACTTTTTTTTTTTTTTGCTGTACTGGGGATTGAACTCAGGGCCTTCTACCAGCTGAGCTATCTCCCCAGCCCAACAAAGACACTTTCAAAGCCATTACAGCAATGTATGAAATTAACAGGAAGACTTGAAACAAAGTCTCAGTAAGGAAAGAAAATATATGAAAATAACCAAGTGAAAATTATACAACTCAAAAATACAATAACTAAATAAAAAAACTTGGTGGAAGGACTCTAAAGCAAAAGAGGGATGGCAAAGTATCAATGAAGCTGATCATAGATTAACAGATATTATCCAGTATGATAAAAATAGAAAAATAATTTCTTAAAAAAAAAGAGAAAGAAAGAGAGAATAGCCAGGCGTGTGGTCCCAGCAGCTAGGGAGGCTGAGACAGGAGGATTTTGAGTTCAAAGCTGGTCTCAGCAAAATCGTGGTGCTAAGCTCTGTGAGATTCTGCCTCTAAATAAAATACAAAAAGATAGGGAATGTCGCTCTGTGGTCAAGTGCCCCTGAGTTCAATTCCCAGTGCCACCCCAAAAAGAGAACAAAGTATCAGAAATCTAGGAGATAACACCAAAAGGTCTAAATTGGTTCTTTGGGGTCACAGAAGGAAAGGAGAAAGAATGTGAGCAGAAAACGTATTTGAAGAAACAATAGTTAAAAATTTACCACATTTAGTGCAATGCAAATTTAGAGATTCAAGAAGCTCAGCAGGGCTGGGGAGATAACTCAGCTGGTAGAGTGCTTGCCTTGCAAGCACAAGGTCCTGAGTTCGATCCCCAGTACCACAAAAAAAAAAAAAGGAAGAAGAAGTTCAGCAAATTCTAAACAGGATAAGGTCAAAGAAATCTATGCCTAACACATCACTGATAAATCATGCCAAACAAAGAAGAAATAATACCAAATCTATACGATTCATTCAAAAATTGCAGAGGAGTACTTGTCAACTCATGACTCTGGCATTACCCTGATAACAAAACCAGACCAAGAGAGCACAAAATTAAAACGAAAACCAAATAAACCAAAATCTATAGACCAAAATCCTTTTGAAATAAACAAAATTAAAAACTATTATCCAAAAAAGGGAATAATACACCAGGACCATGTTCTGGGAATGCAAGAATGGTGCAGTATTCAACAATCAATCCAAAATATTAATGGATTAAAGAAGAAAATAATATGATCTTATCAATGGATGGATAAAATGCATTTGGAAAAATACAGTATACATTCTGCAAACCAAGAATAGAAGACAACTTCCTCAACTTGATAACATGCATCTATAAAACCTACAGTTAATATCACATTTAATGGTGATTTACTGCTTTCTCCAAAGATCAGGAACAAGAAAATGATATCTACTTGCAATATTTCTCTATTCAGCATCATTTGGAAATCTTAAATAATGCAGTAAGTCAACAGAAATAAAGGTATGCAGGTTAGGAAAAAATACAACTGTGTTCAGACAATATGATCACCTACAGAGAAAATCCCAAGAAGTCTGTAAAAAAAAAAACTTCTAGAATAGGAGACTTTACAAAGGTCACAATTTATAAGGTCAACACACAAAAATAAATAATTTCTATATATTATCTCTGAACAATTAAAAATGGAAATGAACAAAACAACATTCATGACAATACATGCCTCAAATAGGAAATAAGTATACATACTAAAAACCATGTACCAGACTTGTATGTTAACAAGTATAAAACTTGCAGTTGATGAAAGAAACTGAATATGACCAAATAATAGAGGTATACCATATTCATGAATTCAAAGACTAACCAAAATCATCTATATATTTAACACAGTTCCAATCAAAATCCCAGAAGAATTTCTTTCCTACAGATATAACTAAAATTATTCTAAAACTTATTTGGGAAGGCAAAAAAAACTTTAAAAATATTGAAAAAGAATAAAATTGGAGAAATCACTACTCAATTTTAAGACTTACTATAAAGTTACAATAATCAGTGTGCTACTGGAAAAGGATAGACATATAGATCAAGTGAACAGGAGAATCCAGAAATACACCCATGCAATTTAACCAAATTATTTTTGACAAAAGTGCAAAGGCAATTCAACAGAGAAAAGATGGTCTTTTAAACAAACTCTGTTTAAACAACTAGATATCCCTATGCAAAAACAAACAAAAACTCCTAACACTTTATAAAGAGATTAACTATAAGTTGATGATTTGTTCTAAATGTAAAATGCATAACTCTTTGATTTACAAAAATTATCATGCATGCAGTTAGGCAACAAGTTTTTAGACATGATACCAAAAGCATTATCCATGAAAGATAAAAACTGACCAAAATTAAAAATTTTGTTCTACAAAAGATGTTAATGAAAGAATTAAGAAACAACCTGGAAGAAAATACTTATAAACCAGATACCTGGCAAAGGACTCAGATGTAGAATATATAAGGAATTCTCAAAGTATTTGAGAATTTAAGCGAACAAATGAACTTTAAAAATGGGCAATGGCTGGAGATGTGGCTCAGTGGTAGAGCACTTGCCTGGCATGTGTGAGGCCCTGGGTTCAGTCCTCACACTGCATATAAATAAATAAATTAAATAAAAGATCCATTGACAACTAAAAAATATTTTTTAAAAAATGGGTGAAAGACTATTTGTTAACAGACCATTCACCAAAGAAGATACATGGATGACAAGTAAAGCAGAAAAAAATATTTTTATCATTAGTTATTTGGGAAATGCAAATTAAAACTGTAATGAGGGCTAGGAGTGTGGCTCAGTGATAAAACATGAGCCTAGCATGTTTGAGGCCCTGATTCTATTTCCACTATGGTAAAATAAAAATAAGTTACAAAATAAGTAAATGGCCAGGCATGGTGGCATACACCTATAATCCCCATAATTTACAAAGTCAGCCTCAGCAACTTAGACCTTATCTCAAAATATAAAGTAAAAAGGACTAGGGATGTGGCTAAGTGGTTAAGCATACCTGGGTTCAATAATAAGTAAATAAGCCAGGTGTGGTGGCTGGCTTAGGTAGGAGGATCACAAGTTCAAAGCAAGCCACAGCAACTTAGCAAGGCTCTAACTAAATTAGCAAGACCCTGTCTCAAAAATAAAAAATAATAAAAAGGGCAGGGAGGTAGCTAAGTGGTTAAGCACCCCTAAGCTCACTCCCTGGTGTAAAGAAAAAAAAATAAATGCATTTTAAAAATTAACTGACCAAGTACTGGTAAAAAAGGAACAGTGACTAGAAACTGTTTAGCAAGGTCTATATGCTTACCATATGACACAAAAATCCCACTCCTAGATATGTACATTAGGGAAATGAAAACTAACATCTACCCAAAAACCTATACACAAGTATTTATAGCTGTTCTATTTATAACCACCAAAAATTATAATCAACCTAAATAACCTTTAAGAGGTAAATGAATAAAAAACATGTGGTATATCCATACAACAAACATTACTCAACAATAAAAAGGAACAAATTATTGACACGTGTAACATGCAACAACTAAGGATTATACTGGATGAAAGAAACCATTTTTAAAAGATTATCTACTGTATGATTCCATTCATATGACATTCTCCAGAAGACAAAGCTATAATGACAGAGACTAATTAGTGGTTTCTAGGGATTTGGGATAGGCTTGGGTGTTATTACAAAGCAATAATCAATTTGCTAAAAATAAAACCAACATATTTTCATAATTTTTAGTTTAATTTTGTTAGGATAAAATACTAGTTGAGTCCTTTCTCCCATTATTAACAAAGAAATTTTGATTCACGTCTTATGTGGACTCATTTTAAGTGTCTTTATCATTACCTATTTAAACCTCCACTAAGCAAGATCTCCTTTATGCTAAAATATACAAAAAAAATGACTGGGGATGTAGCTCAGTGGCAGGGCACTTGCCTAGTATATGGGAGGCCCTAGGTTTGATCCCCAGTACTGGAAAAAAATTAATTAGAAGGAGATATGTCAGATTAACTTAAACAATTCACTTAAAATATCATTACCCAGAAACAACTCAGTAATGGTATTTTAGGCGAATTGTTTAAGTAACTGTGTAATGATATTTTAAGTGAATTGTTTCCCTTCTTTATTCCCTTATTTATTTTCAGAGGGATTGTTTCACTTTAATCATCTACAGGAAGAAAAGCAAAGAAACCTTTCAATCCAAGTCTAAAAATATTTTAAAGGAAATTTTTAGGGCTCTGGTCTGTAAGATTGGAGAAGACAAGCAAAGAGAAGTTATGTGTCACAGAAAACAACAGGAGACTTGCAGGTGTTGCTGGAGAAGGTAAAACAACTGTTAATTCTTTATTAAAGAGTAGGCTGGCTCACCTGAGATTGTTTGAAAACATCCTTCCCAACCACATCCAGGTTTGAAGGGTCTTTGATAGAACTTACATACTCAGAAACAGCCTTGATCACCACATCACAGGGTGGAAGAACCAGTTGATGAGCTCGAACCTAGAAAAGGCAAAACAAAGAATGGTCACTAACATTAAAGATGGATCACTAAAATGCACATAGTGATGCACCCTGTAATCCCAGCTACTTGGGAGGCTGAGGCAGGAGGATTGCAAGTTTGACAGCAGCTTCAGCAATTAATCAAAAACATGTCTCAAAATTTTAAAAAGGCTGAGGATGTAACTTAGTGGTAGATATTCCCTGAGTTCAATTCCAAGTGCCACAAAATGTTTTTTTAAATTAGGAAAAGATGGATCACTAAGAGAAAAAGTTATGTGGGGATGAGATATGAAATTCACTAAATCCCGAGATAAATTATTTTAAAAAGTTTTTTCCCTTAGTATAGAGCACCTGGAAAAGATTAAAAATTATAAAGACATAAAAACATACCATTCATAATCCTACTACATACATAACAACTGTTTGATGACACCGCCATAATCAGTCAATTCTCCTTCATGAGACCTTTTGTCTGCTTCCAACTTTTTGTTATTATCATTACTTTGAATAATGTAATGGGTGGACCACCTTTGGATCTGATTGAATTAGTCACAAAAATGCCCTTTTGAGATAATCAGGAAAACCTGAAAATGGACTACATGTTAAGAAGATACCAAGAAATTAGCATTGTTTCTTAGTGATAATGGCAGTGGGCTTATGTGGGATTGAAATAACTTAAGGTACTGCATTTTGCTTTAAAATACATTAGCAACAACAAGAGCAACACTCAACAATATTGAAAAATCTTTATTTATTTATTTAATTTTTCAGTACCTAGGATGGAATATAGGGTCTCACACATGACAGATAACAGTTCAACCTCTAAGCTACACCCCCAGCCCTTTTTATTTTTATTTTAAATTTTTTGGTATCAGTGATAGAACCCAGGGGCTCTTAGTCGTTGAGCCACATCCCCAGCCCTTTTTACTTTATTTTATTTTAAGACAGGGGTCTTGCTACGTTGTTTAGGGCCTTGCTAAGTTTCTGAATTTCAAACTTGTGATTCTCCTCAGTTTCCCTAGTTGCTGGAATTACAGTTGTGTGCCACCAAGCCCAGCCTCCCCAGCCTCTTTTTAAACTTTCATTTTGAGATGGGTCTCACTAAATTGTACAGGCTGGCCTTGAACTTGCAATATTCCTGCCTCAGTGTCTGGAGCAGCTATGATTACAGGCATGTGCCACCACAACAGACTTCATACTTAAAAATGTTTTAAAGAAGTTTTTGATGCTCTGATGAAATGTGGGTGTGACTTATTGCCCACTTTCCAATTAATTATAAGCTTATTCAAATTGTAATTATGAGTTAAAGTTCATAAATGCTTGTGATAAAAACTGTTTCGCAAAAATGATGTACCATTTTTTCCTTTAAAAAATATTTAATGCATACTATATGCCAGACACTGTCCTAAGTACCAGGGACATAGCAGGGAACAAGAAAGAAAAATTTCTGCCCACATGGGAGCTTAAATTCTAATGTGGGTGTGTTGGGATGTGGTGAGGGGAGTGAAACAAAATTAATAACTAAGTAAAATATATAGTGTGGTAGATGTAGATAAAAGCTATAAAAAAGTAAATAGAGAGAAGGAACTGGGAATTCAAGCACATGTATGTATACAAGTGCAAATGTGTGTGTGTGCACATAAAATTTGAAATGGGTGTGTGCATAAAATTTTAAATAGGGTGATCAGGAAAGGCCTCATTGAGAAAATGACATTTGAGAAATCTCTACGAGTAAGGAAATGGCTATGTGACAATAAAAGGCATTCTAAATAAAAGAGATGTTAAGTGCAACGGTTCTAACAGTGAAAAGAAAAAAAAAAGGAAAGATGAGATTAGAAGTATAACAGGGGGCCAGAGAGTACAGGGGTTTATAAGATGTGGTAAGGATTGGTACACTGAAAACAGATTGGAATGGGAAGAAAGTATAAGCAAAGGATCAACCGTTAGTAAGCTACTGCAATAATCCAGGCAAGAAATAATAATGGTGCATCTGTAATCCCAGAGACTCAGAGGTTGAGGCAGAAGGACTGGAAGTTCAAGGTCTGTCTCATCAAGTAATCAAAAAACCCTGTCTCAAAACAAAAAATAGAAAAATTCAGGGGTGTAGCTCAGTGGTAGAGCACCCCTTGATTCCATTCCCAATAACAGGGGAAAAAAAGAACAATGCCCATTTAGATATGTAAATGAAGATGTTTAGTAGCCAACTAAATCTAGGTCTGGAATTTGAGAAAAAAGTAAGAACTGGAGACATAATCTTAGGAGTCATAAATGGGCAGATGATCATAAAGTCATGAGACTGGATAAAATCAATCAGTGTGTAGACAGAAGGGAAGGAAACCAGGACAGAACTCTGGGACACTTCATATTTTGAAGATAAGAGAACAGAAAAGGATACTGAGATGCAGCAGTGAGATAGGAAGGAAATCTGAAAAGAGTGGTTTCCTTATAGACAAATGAAGAATGAGCAACATGTCAAATGCCAACTAGTCAAGGAAGATGAAAAGAGAGAGCTGGCCACTGGGTTTATTAACCTGGAGGTTACTGACAAGGTCAAGGGTAATTACAGCAAATCAGATTGAATAGAGAACAGGGGAGGAGGATAGTAACCAGCTTAAGTACAGACATCTCTTTAGAATACTTTGATATGAGAAGAAGTATGTAGCAGCTTGGGTGTTGGGAGTGAGGTCAGTGGGTTATTTTTATTTTTTGGAGCCAGGGATTGAACCCAGCAGTGCTTTATCACTGAACTACATCCTCAACCGTACTTTTATTTTAAGACAGGGTCTCACTAAGTTGCTTAGGGCCTCACTAAGTTGTTGAGTCTGGCTTTGAATTTCCGATCCTCCTGCCTCAGCCATCTGAGCTGCTGGGATTACAGGCTGTGCCACCATGCCCAACTTGTTTTATCTTTTAAGATGGATGTGTGTTTATTCATCTGACGGGAAAAACCAATGAAGAGAGAAAAATAGATGATGTGGAGAAAGAGAAGAATTGCTGTACCAATGCCCTAAAATTGGCAAGAGGTGATAGAATCTAGTGTAAGTGGAGGGGTTGGCTTTTGAAAGGAGCATAGACAGGTCATCCACAGCTAACAGGAGCACATGGACACATAGATACATGCAGATGAGGTAAAGGGCATTTGGGAGTTTATGAAAGGTTCTCTTCCTATTGCTTCCATTTTCTCAGTGAAAAGGAAGTGAAATTATATACTGAGAATGAGAAAATAAAGAAGTATTTGAGGCTGGAGGAAAGAGATGATATAAAACAGTCATCTAGGAAAGTGAGAGAGAGGGAAATACAATACAATCGCCAACTTACACCACCACCAGAAGTGTAGGTGGGCATCAGTCTCACCACAGACTTGATAGAATAATTTTTCAATATTTGCCCCACTGTTAACAAAAAAATCATACTGCTCATTTAATTTACATGCCTGGCCACTACAGATGTTGAACATCTAGTCATATTATTGGTCACTATATTTCCTCTTTGATGAATTTTCTGTATCAGTCCTTTGTTCATTATTTTACTACTATTTTTCTTTATAGATATGTATGAATTCTTAAGATATTAAGGGCATTATTACAACTAATTGATCTGTATCTTAAATGTTTTGAATTTAATGAAAGACAATTATTCCATCAAACTCCAAAACTTGATAGCAGTCTATCTGCACAGGCAGGAAATAGGACACATTACCTTAAGGGATGCAAGAGGATGTTCTGGTCCCAAGAGGCTCCAGTGAAAAGCAGCCAAGTCCTCATCTGGGAGAATGTGGTTACCTGTAAAGTACATTTGTCATTTATTGACTATACAAAGGTTTCTTAGAATCCCCAGGCCATGAATAAGATTCTGGGAGAGAAAATGACTAAATAAATCACATAGGCCAGTATTCTTAATGTAATAATTACAATAGCAATATGCTGATTACCTACTACATATCATGTGCTTTATATGTAGCATTTGTATAATATCCATGCATGATAGTATTACTCCAATTTTACAGATAAAGAAACTGAGGTTCAGACAATTTTGGTGACTTGGCCCTAGTTATGTACATACCAGGATGAAAAGCTAGGACTATCTGATTCCAAAGTCCATGCTATTATCTATCACCTAGTTATGCTGCCTTTATAATAGCAGCAACCAAATTAATGACTGCCTAATAAATATTGAGCATATTATATCTCATTTCATTTAACCTCATCAATAATATATGAGGTATTATTCCCATTCCACAGATAAGTAAACTGAAACTGGTAAAGTATGACTTCAGTGATTTGTATAAGGTCAAATTCCAAAACTTGTGCTGATAACTATTAGGCTACCCAAACTCATATCCTTTGGAATTATAGAGCAGTGATCACACCTAAGACAATATACTAACCTTCATGCTGTAGTTATTTGGAAAACCAATTCAAAACATAACCAACTCCCCAGCATTTACTTTAAAATACATCTTTAAAAGATAGTATAATAGAGAGTTATAGGAATGGATAAATATATGATAAAACAAGTATAGTGAAATGTTAATGGCAGAATACAGGTGGTGGATATACAGTTTTCATTGTAAAATTCTTTAAATTTTGCTATATTATGGAGATTTTCATAATAAAATATTAGTACAAAAGAAATGAAAAAAAAGGAAAATATAATCCATAATTTGTGTTCCTGGCCTAAATTTAGACACTGGGGAAGAAATGCTAATTATCTGAGTAAGGAACCAAAATAACTATGATAAGTAAAATATTTAGCATAAAAGTTATAAAATGTAAAAAGATAGTAAGTTTTACAAGAATACAAATAATTTTTTGGAGTATCCTACAACAATCCACGAGTCAAACATTCTGAGTTTTAGGGTGGCCTACAAAGAAGCCCAAGCATCCACTGTGTTTTTCACAGCATGATGTTTGGCATGAGAATTTTTAAAAAGATGAATCTAATGATGATAGGCTAAATCACTCTAGTCTTCATCCTTAACAATGGAAGAGGAAAATTTACTTGGACTTTTTCATTTGGACTACATACCTAGCAGTGCAGCAAATATGGGAAAATTCATCCGCTTCAGGCCCAGCTGCTTGGCTACCTCCTGCATCAGAAACTGGTTGGTAGTGAGGTTCTTCCCATTCCAACTCAGTTTCAGAGCATGGGAACTGTAGTAAGAGGGAATATTGTAGAGAGCATACTCGGAGTCATGGGCAAGAAGGCCATGGAAGCCATTTTCCCTGAAAAAAGCCACCACTTCCAAATGGTGGTCTTCAAGGCTCTGAAAGACCTAGAGGAGAGAAAAAAACACGTCATGCCACAAAAACTGATCTACACTGTTAGAAGTCAGGAAAATTTTATAATCTGATGAAATTTAAGATTACATGTGGTTGCACAGAATATATTTTAAAAGAGCAAAAACAAAACCAAAGTGTTCTCTCAGCCTAGAACTTGATTATTTCTGTAAACAAAGACAGAATCGTACATGTGTTCACTCAAATGCCCAGTTTTTACTCCTTTTATGAAGCTTGGTCTAAGATGTTTCAAAATCAGAAGGATAAAATTAACATGGTATATATCACATAAGTGTCAAACAATAACAGAGGAGACCTTTGTTAGAAAAATAATAAAACCATTATTTATTGCTCACAATCTACTATGTGCTACGCATACTCTACCTACATTTTCTTATCAGAACAGCCATGACAAGGTACATATTGATGAAAAAACTCAGAATGGATATAGAAATGAAAACCTACATTCATCTAACTCTTTTTAAAAGTTCATGCTTTTTATTTTAGAAGGACCTAATACTGCAGAGCACCTACCTAGGGTACTTCCAACAGGAAGTGGTCAGAAACTTCATCCCATTTTAGAAATGGGGAAAATAGGGCTGTAAGAGTTTGGCTGTCCCAGAGTTGCATTAATGAGTGGTGAACAAGTCAAACACAAGCTAACCTGACTTCAGTACACATACATTTTCCATTGTACCAGGCACCTTCCTGGAGAGCATTTTGGTTGTTTTGTTTGTTTGCTTTGTTTGGTACTAAGAATTGAACCCAGGGGTACTTAACCACCAAGCTAAGTCCCCAGCCTTTTTATTTATTGATTTTTAAATTTTTAGACAGGGTCTCACTAAGTTTGCTTCAGGCCTTGCTAAGTTGCTGAGGCTAGCCTCAATCTTGTGATCTTCCTGCTTCAGCCTCCCGAGTTGCTGGGATTACAGGTGTGCACCACCATCACCGGGTGAGAGAACTATTTTGTATGAAACAGTGATAGACTGTTAAGTACTCTTCCTATATGTGCCTCTACTGCTGCACTTGAAACATACTAAGGTTACCTATATATTGGATTCTCCAAGTTCCTTGACTACAGTTTTTATTTCTGGCTCCTACATAAGACCTGGTGCATGGTAATGCTAATGATAATGGCTAACAGACAGTGAATATGTATAAAGCAATGTTGCAAATACTGAACATGCCTTAACTTGTTTAATATTCACAATAACCTTATGAAGTCATAATTACTATTATTAGCCCCCTATTTTAAATTATTTCCAATGGAACAGAATTAGAAGGAGAAAATCCTAGATGTCAGCTCAAGATCCTATGGGCCTTGATAATTTTGTTAAATTCAATTTACTTGCTTTTCATTTAAGTTGTAAAGGAATTATAGTTTTCTGGAGTCCAACAGAAGTTTCAATGCATTAAACTTTTGCTATGGAGTTTAGTCATGTTGACAGTAATGCTCCACATTAGGTCACATAAAAGGATATAAGCAGATAGTAAAGCAAGGTCTGTATTATTTTATGTTTAGATTAAGGAACCACCAAGTAGTTCAGCATACCTAGAGTTATGATTAACTCCAGATGTGTAAGGGTACAAGTATAGTTTTATGCTGTCCCTCGTGATAGTTTCTTCCAGTTTATCACTCATAAAAGCATCCGTCTACCTTGTACCAGGCACAGTGTAGTGTGATATGTTCTCACTTATTATCCCAACCTGATCACAGGCATCATAAAATCATATTTTACAGATGAAGAAACTGAGGTTGAGAGAAGTTAGGTGCCATTTTCAGAACTGGGAAGCAGTGATCTGTGTCAGACTAACATGAAAATCCATGTTCTGTTCACTATACACCTAATCTTTAGCTGGTCTGATGCTGATTATGCTACCATCCAAGTAATTTCTTTTCTCTACTGGGGACTGAACTCAGGGACACTTTACCACTGAGTTATTTCCACAGTCCTTTTTATTTTTTATTTTGAGACAGGGTCTCGCTAAGTTGCTTAGGGCCTTGATAAGTTGCTGAGGCTGTCCTTGAACTTAAGATCCTTCTGCCACTGCCTCCTGAGTCACTGGGATTTCAGGCATATGCCACTGTACCCAGTTCCATTCAAGTGATTTCAACTACAGAAAGCCAAACATTAATGCTTTTTAACTAATCTGGTGGTTCCTATGATACTAGGAATGTAAATCACAATCACCAGGAGAGCTTTTCCAAATATACTAACTTGGGCCTGACCTCAGATCTGCTGAAACAATTTGCTGAATGTGAGCCAAACATATATTTGAAATGGTTTCCAGTAGGTTCTGATGCATACCCTCCCTTAATTAAGAATCACTAAACTAAAACAATTATTCATATTATTACTTAGAATAAACAACAAGACTATCTAGAGCTAATCTGTAGCAAAATAAAAAAAGTCTCAATGTTCCAGGTATAGAACTTCTTTCACTATGTATTCTGGAATAGAATAATGATAAACAGAATAAGAATGTCACAAAACTGTCTCACAATTTCCCATTATCCCGCTCCTACTAGGCTAGTTTCCTAACTGGCTGTTTCCTAAATTACTCCTACTTCCATCTTTGCTCACTTGGGTTTCCCTACCTCGAATGCCTTACTGTCTTTCTTGCCCAGTGTTCTGAATACTTTCCATAGGCCTATATTATTCTTGGATAAAAATATCTAAGATATTCTCTTATTCTTGGATAATTTCTCTCATTTTCATTTTATAGCACTGAGATAGATGTCACAGTATTAATTTGACAGTACCATCATCTCCAAGTTTTAATCTCATAAATTCTATCTTACTCTTGTATATATCCTCCAGGTTCTAATGACAGCATTAAATGGTAAATAATAGTAAACAAGCCCTGGCAAATGAGAGACACCATCATTTCAGCATTTGATTTCTACAGTACATGTCCTGAAGTCAGTAGGAAAAGTCTGCCTACATTGCTGGCTAATCTCAAGTAGCGATATTAGTTATCAGTTAGGTATCTACCACATAGCAGGCACTGGTCTAAATCCACTTCATTTCCACTAACCTCACAATAACATTGTGAGGCATTATTAAGTAATCCTCTCTCAGCCACCAGGGTATGTTCCAAGATCCCTGAATGGATGCCTGAAATGGTTGATAGTACCAAGCCCTCTATATCCCATGTTTTTATCTTAGACATATATACAACTTTAATGCCTTTTCTAATTTAACACTTAAATATATTGACTATAACTTCTGCAGTTTGAGGTATAGCAGCCAAACTAGCTTCATAGAAGATTCATTCTTACTATAG
>JAHUXG010003587.1:0-37019 GCA_020740815.1 Sciurus niger
TTTGCATTTTATTCTCCAACTTCTCTTATTTAAAATCTAAAGCTTATGTTTAACACTGAAATATATTATTAGCTAGACTTAAAAAACCTAGATAAAATAAAGGAGAGCATATAAATTTCTTCAGGAGGCTTTAAAATGTTAATTAACATAATAGATGAATAATTATGATGTATCTATATACTCATTGGTTAAATATCTTCAAGTGAAAAATAAGAGAAATGACACATCCTTTGAGATGGCACATAGTTTGATAACTCCTCCACTACAAAGTAGAATTCATAGAAAAGATGAACAAAATGATACAATTGGTCATGAACAGAAAATAAGCATCTCCACAGATCAGATCCTGAAGAGAAAAGCCCAAGTGCTATTAAAGCTAATGTTGCTGAGTTCCTATCTAATAATGGGCAATGATGGCCAAGAATTTAGATCCTTTGGGGTAAGATAGCTAAAGTGTTCCACATATAAAGAAGAATACTTTAAGGATTTAACTCATTGCTTAAAATCAATTAAAACTGGGAACAGAACATATCACCTTGTCTCATGGAAGCTGCAAAATGTTACCTAATAGCATAGTCTCTGTAAAATATGGGCATAAGGAGTAGGAGGACATAAATACAACTTCATGACTTAGGAATAAACCAAGTTATGTATAATGGTTTGGATCGGACATGTCTTGCAAAAGCTTATATGTTGAAGGCTTGGTCCCTGGTATTCAAAGGTAGGGCCTTTGAGAGGCGATTGAATCATGAGGGCTCTGACCTTGTTAATTGATTAACCCATTGAAATTCATAGCTTAATGGGTTGTGGGGGACAGGCTTATAAAAGCAAGCTCTCTCTTTGCTTCCTTGTCACCATGGAATGAGCAGCTTCGCCCTGCCATGCACTCCCACCACAGGCCTAAAAACAATGGAACCAAGTGACCATGGACAGAAACATCTGAAACTGTGAGCAAAAATAAATCTTTCCTCCTTTTAAGTTATTTATGTTAGGTATTCTGAAACCATGGTGGAAAGGTGACTAATAAATTATCCATTTGTTCAGTGAAAGGATCTGCCACATCTTCAACATAACCACTGGGCTAAAATTCTAAACTTATCCTATAAGATCTGGTTCTGGAATAGGGACCTTTATGACTGAGTGGAGATAAAACAAAATTACTAGATGGGGAGGGATGGGAGTAGAAGAAGAAACAAAAAAAAAAGGTCCTTAGGCATATTATTACGTTTTTATTTTAAAAATTATTAATATATGTATTAATTCTACAAATTATTGGAGTTCATTGTGATATTTACATGCATGTGTATGGCATTCATGGGTCAAATTCAATTGCCCTTTTTCTACCTGTCCTCTGCCACCCTTCCCAGTCTCTTAGTAATCACTATTCCACTTTCAGGTTCATTTTTTTAGCTTCCACACATGAGAGAGAACATGCTGTACTTGTTTTTCTGCATCTATCTTATTTCACTTAACATAATGACCTCCAGTTCCATCCATTTTGCAGCAAATGACAGGTTTTCAATCTTCTATTGTGTATGTATACTGTATTTTTTAATCCACTCATCTGCCAAAAAGCTGATTCTGTATCTTTGCTATTGTGAATAACGACACAATAAATACAGGCATGGAGGTATGTCTTTGGTATGCTGAATTCATTTCTTTGGATATATACCCAGAAGTGGGATAACTGGATCATATGGTAGCTCTATTTTTAGTTTTTTGAGAAACATAACATACCATTCTTAAGAAGGCACTTGCACAGCATTAAGATTGAGTCCTCCTTAAAATTTGCACCCCAGCTGTCTAGTTCTTCCTACTAGGTCCTGTTAAGAATCCACAGCCCATAAAATATATAATAAATTATTGTGAAATATAGTTGCCCCACTGTGCTATAATACATCAGAATTTATTACTTCTATCTATTTTGATACCCATAAGAGAGGTACTCAAAGGATTCAAATATAAAGTTTTGTGAAAGACATATAAGTGTTAATTAACCTGATATTTTAAACATCATACTTTACCACATATATATGCACAATTCTTATTAATAAAAAATTTAAAAAATATTTGAGATTGCTATGTTTTGGATAAGTGTCACCTAAAAGCACTTGTGTTAGAGGCTTGATTCCCAGTCTCTGGTATTATACAGAAGTGATGAAACCTTATAGAGATGGGATCTACTGGGAGGGGTTCTGGTCATTGGGGCATGCCCCTGAAGGGAATTATGGGTCTCCATCTTCTTCCTTTCTTTTTTGTTATGTCCTGGCCATGAAGTGAGCACCTTTACACTCCCAAACATTCTACAATATGATGCATTGCCTCATCATGGGTCCAAAAGCAATGGGACTAACTGACCATGGACTGTAAATTATAAGGGATAAGGTTAATGTCAGCAAGTTTCCTTCAACAAGCAGTTCAGAAAATAGGTATAATACATAAAGTTGTGTGAGTTTATGTGTGTGTGCATGAAAGAGAGAAGAAAAAACCATGAGAAAGTTAAATGTAACAGGATAAAATGTTAACATTTGTGGAACTTAGGTTACATGGGAATTCCCATTGGAATACATAGGAATTCTTCTACTAGTTTTGCAACTTTTCTGTTAGTAATACATTATTTAAAAATAAAACAAAACCTCTACACAACAACAAGAGTACTATACTATAAAACCTGATGGTATCTTACTAAAGTGATAATTAAAAGTAAAGTAACTTTGTAATCTTTTTTCTTTTAGGGTCTGGGGATCGAACCCAGGGGCACTTTTATCACTAAGCTACATCCCCAGCCCTTTTTATTTTGAGACAGGATCTCACTAAATTGCTGAGACTGGTCTCAAACTTGGGATCCTCCTGCCTCAGCCTCCTGAACTGCTGAGATTACAGGAGTGTACCACAATGCCTGGCTAATTTTGAAATCTTATCTATATTTAATTAAAAAATTAAGAAAGAGTAAAAATCAGTAAGATAAGTTTTCAATCAAGAAACCAGAGTAAAGAACAAAATAGCAAGTTACATGGAAGGAAATTGGAAGATTAGAATAGAAATTAATAGTAGGTAGAAAAGAAAGAAACCATAGAAAAGATCAACAAAATCGAAAGTTGGTTCTTTAGGGGAAAAATAATGAGTACAATCAGAAAATATCAAGAGTGATCAAGAAAAGACACATACAATTTTAGGAACAAAAAGGAAATACAACAATTATACAGATGAATTAGAAATTACAATGATCATAATACTATAATTAAATTTATATCAATGAACTTGAAAACTTACAAGTGAATAATTTCTTAGAAAATGGATAAAAAATGACTAAAGAAAAAAATAACCAGTAAACATCAATGAAATTGAATTTGTTGTCAAAAGTTTTCTGCTTTAAAAGACACAAGGCTCAGGCAGTTTTACAAAAAAGTCTTCCAAAACTTCAAGGACCAAATATCTTTTATAAATTATATCAGTGAATAAAAAAGTAGAGGAGAAATAGGTAAGAGATTTTAGAAGAATGAAGCAGTGGAATCTGCCCACCTAACAAACTTTCCTAAAAAACTCAAATATTTAAGATGCTGGGTCTTGGTGCAAGGAGGGGCAAAAACAACAATGGACTAGAATAGAGAGCCCATAAGCATACCTATATGTTCATGGAAAGTGGACGTATGTCAGAGGTGGCATTTCAGATCAATGAGGCAAGGGAGGTATCATTCACTATATGGTTCTAATAGAATAATTATGAAACAGTGAAAAATAAATTAAAACTCCATTATACATAATACATGGGAGGAAATTTGTATAATCATAGGACAGAGAAAGTTTTGTGAAACAAAATACAAAAACACAAATCATAAAGGAAACAACTGATAAATTTGATTTTGTAATAAAAATTCTGCACAGAGGCACCATGCATTATCTTGAAAATAAAACATTGAGTGAAAAAAACCAAGTTGCCTCATTATACAGCATGAGCTCATTTGTTAGATATTGAAAAACACACAAACCAATGGTATATATTGCTTATGGTTGTATGTGTGTGCAGTACAAAATTCTTATGAATATAAATAGAAACTTAGATACAGGTGTCCCAACAGGAAGAAGAGACAAGTGACTAGAGCAGTTGTGGACGATACAGTGGGATACTCAACTGTCCCTGAAATGCTTTCCAGTATCAGCTGCCTTATGACCTACATCAGGTCTCTTAATTTCTCAGTACCTCAGTAAAGAATTTGGGGATAATTGTAGTTCCTGACTCACAGTGTCACTATGAAAATCATATAAAATAACACATGTAAAATGTTTTGCACAATGCCCGAATTATTAAGCACTGTGGCCTTTGTGATCATTTCCAAAAGCTTACCAGGTTTGATTTTTGGGGCATTTTTTAAACTAATTTTATATCATTTCATTTGAAATAATTTTATACTTAAAGAAATAATTACAAAGAACTCCCATTTATCCATCACTCAAATTTTACCACAATTGCTTTATCACTTTCATTCTATTGTTTGGATAAAAAATTTTGATGAATAAGTTATCAAGCCATCATACAGCCTATGTTACAGCAAAAATGGACTCTTTAGTGTTGGCAAGGATGTGGGGAAAAGGGTACACTCACCCATGGCTGGTGGAACTGCAAATTGGTGCAACCACCCTGGAAAGCAGTATGGAGATTCCTCAGAAAACTTGGAATGGAACCACCATTTGATCCAGCTATCCCACTTCTCAGCATATACCCAAAGGACTTAAAATCAGTATACTACAGTGAGGCAGCCGCATCAATGTTTATAGTCACATCAATTCTCAATAGCTAAGCTAAGGAACCAACCTAGATGCCCTTCAACAGATGAATGGATAAAGAAAATGTGGCATATATACACAATGGAATATTACTCAGTCATAAATAAGATTGAAATTATGGCATTTGCTGGTAAATGGATGAAGCTGGGGACTATCATGCTAAGTGAAATAAGTCAATCCCCAAGAACCAAGGGCTGAATATTTTCACTTATATGCAGATACTGATTCACAAAAAGGGGGAGAATAGAGGTATGTTGGATTAGATAGAGGGGAGTGAGGGAAGGGGAAGGGTTTTGCAGGTAGGAAGGATAGTAGAATGAACTGGATATTTTTACTCTAAAGGCATATATGATTACACTACCTGTGTAACTCTACATCATGTACAATCATAAGAATGAGAAGTTACACTTCATTTATATATGATGTGTCAAAATGCATTCTACTGTCATGTATAACTAATTAGAACAAATAAAAGTTTTAGAAATTGATCATTTAGAAGAAAGTATATTGCCTGATTAAGAACATACACATTATATTTTGACAGTCCTGAATGGGAGGTCAGCTTTTCTACTGGCTGACCTGTGATTTTGAGTAAGTCACCTAACCTTTGTGAGTCTGAGAGAAAAGTCAGCACAGTGCAGCATCCCTGGCTAGGGAGCCATGCTCTGAACCAATAAGAAGTCCCAACATTTCTGAGCTGGGACTATTTCAGAGGCATTTGCTGAAAAGCTTAGAGACCTGGCTTTAAAATAACTGTCCGGCCTGCTCTGATGGGTAGAAGGACCCAGGTCTTAGCATTTTTCACTAGAACCAGTCAGATAAATGAGACTGAGCTTCAATTGCCAGAGGCCAAACTTCATATTTTGCAAATTCTTCTTTTGGAATATGTGTGTGTTCAAGCTCACACGTGTTCTTTTGATTCGTTTGATTCTTTTCCAAGTCATCAAACCCAGCTTCCTTTGTCACTTTATTCTCCTTCTTGTTTTTTGCAAAAGCTTTTAGGCAGAGCTGTTATTTTTCTCCTATAGAAGAAACAGCCCAGTGATATCACCATTCCATGAGGTTCTGACTGAAGCAGCAATACACAAACTTGGCAGAAGTAATAACTTATCCAGAGTAACTTGCAGAGAGCAAGAAGAAAGTTTGGGTGTTGTAGAATATTGAATCCTAAAGGTGAATCTGAGGAACATTGCCAGCCTTTGCATGTAAATATATCCATAGGGTTTACATATATATGAATGTCTACTTATAAACATATATGATACACGACTCTGTAAACATAATGATATATGGTATAATCAAATAGGATTTATATATTTGTTTTAATATATGATATGTATATAGTATCTATTTGTTCACATAGGGAAAACTTTATTGGTCCACGGAAACCAGAAATCTGGGAGCCTTAGATTCAGTACATCAAAATGAAAGGATTCTTCAATTAAGCTGCACATTCCAATTTTACAGACACATAAACTGAAGGATTCAAATTCAAGTTAATAGCAGCAGAACCAGGATTAAAACTCAGATCACTCAGGTTAACTGAGCTTCCTCTTCCCTATCCTGATGCTCCAAATGGAAAGAGGCACTGAAAGAAAACCTCCTTTCACCTCACTATTTTGCAAGATTTTACCAAGCACTTTATTTCCTGTTTCGTTTTAAATTAAGAAACAAAAGAACAGCCAAAGTTCCAATGGTAAATGACAGTGAAATTCCCTGTTTTATGATTATTAACCAAGTTGGAGCACAGGGGGGCAAGAAAAATGGTCACTTAAATATATTGCTGGTGTGCTCCCTCTTGAGTCAGAAGACCCTACTCATAACATTCATTTCTGATTAGCTGTTAATCCAGCCTGGTTAGAAAATGGGATGGAGGGGTCTGGTATTGTGGCTCAGTGGTAAAGTGCTCACCTAGCACATGTGAAGCACCAGGTTCTATACTCATCCTCACTTAAAATAAATAAATAAAATAGAAGTATTGTGTCCATCTACAACTAAAAAGAATATTAAAAAAGAAAATGGGATGGAGAGGAACAGGCATTCACATATCTGTTTCACAATGTTAACAAGAAATAACTTGCAGAGGTAGGTCAATATTCTTAAATAGTGGGAAACAGGACGTTTTTTAACTCTTCCCAAAGCAGGAGACAATCAGTTTCTCTAGCCTGTGGCAGCTTGTATGGTTGGAATCTTTTAAAACTTGGGCCCTTGGGGAACTTGCACCTAGAATTCTAACTGCAGTACCAGGATTAGAGGGGCCCTAGAAACAGTGATGGAGAGGCACTGTTTTGATAAAACCTCCTTATACCCTGTAGATTTAAAGATATTTGCTTTGAGACCTCCAAATATCAAGTTTTATACTAGTGTTTTAGTTTCCTATTGCTACTATCACAAATCTCCACAAACTTAGTGTCTCAAAACAACACTAATTAATTACTTTGCAGTTATGGATGCCAAAAGTTCAAGTTAGCTCTTCAGATTTGACAATGAAATAAAATCCTTCCATGAAAAACAAAAGCTAGGAGAATTTACAAGTAGAAAGTCTCCACTACAGAACATTCTCAGCAAAATATTCCATGAGGAAGAAATGAAAAAAAATGTAAGTCAGCAAAGGGAGGAACTACCCTAAAGGAAAAGCTAGTTAAAGGAGAAACCAAGAGAAGTTGAAAACCAAAAATAAGCAAAAATGACCAGGAATACAAGTCATCTCAATAATAACCCTGAATGTTAATGGCCTAAACACATCAATCAAAAGACATAGACTGGAAGATTGGATTAAAAACAAAGACACAACAATATGCTGCCTGCAAGAGACTCATCTCATAGAAAGAGATACCCACAGACTAAAGGTGAAAGGATGGGGAAAAAAATACCATGCACATGGACTTAGTAAAAAAGTGGGGGTTTCCATCCTCATATCAGATAAAGTGGACTTCAAAGCAAAGTTAGTCAGAAATGATAATGAAGGACATTTCATACTGCTTAAGGGAAGCATAAATCAGCAAGACATAACAATCATAAACATCTATGTCCCAAACAGTGGTGCCTCCATATATTTTAAACAAACCCTTCTCAACCAAATACACCACAACATAATAATACTAGGAGATTTAACACACCTCTCTCACTATTGGACAGATCTTCCAAACAAAACTTGAACAAAGAAACCATAGAACTCAGTAACACAATCAATAATTTAGACTTAACAGACATTTATAGAATATTCCATCCATCAACAAGCAAATACACTTTCTTCTCAGCAGCACATGGATCCTTCTCTAAAACAGACCATATGTTATGCCACAAAGCTACTCTTAGCAAATACAAAAAATAGAGATACTACCTTGTATTCTATCAGATTATAATGGAATGAAATTAGAAATCAATGATAAAATAAAAAACAGAAATTACTCCAACACCTGGAGACTAAATAATATGCTATTGAGTGATGCAAGGATAACAGAAAACATCAGGGGGGAGATAAAAAAATTCTTAGAGGTGAAGTAGAACAACGATAAAACATATCAAAATCTCTGGGATGGTATCAAAGCAGTACTAAGAGGAAACTTCATTGCATGGAGCGCATTCAATAAAAGAAGAAAAAGTTAACAAATAAGCACCTAATATTACAGCTCAAAGCCCTAGAAACAGAAGAACAGATCAACACCAAAAGTAGTAGAAGACAGGAAATAATTAACATAAGAACTGAAATCAATACAATTGAAACAAAAGAAACAATTCAAAAAATTGACAAAACAATAAGTTGGTTCTTTGAGAAAATAAACAAAATTGATAAACCCCTAGCCACACTAACGAAGAGAAGGAGAGAGAAAATTCCAATTATTATAATTCATGGTAAAAAAGGAGATATCACGACACACACTATAGAAGTACAAAACATAATATAGAAGCTATTTTGAAAATCTATACTCCATCAAAATAAAAAATCTGAAAGACAACAGGTTTCTAGGGACATATGATCCACTTAAACTGAATCAGGAGGACATACACAATTTAAGTAGATCAATATCAAGCAGTAAAATAGAAGTCATCAAAAGCCTAACAGCCAAGGAAAGCTCAGGGCCAGATGGATTCTCAGCTGAGTTCTACAAAACCTTCAAAAAACTCATTCCAATACTCCTCAAAGTATTTCATGAAATAGAAAAGGAGGGAACCCTTCCAAACTCATTTTATGAAACTAGTATCATCCTAGTTTCAAAACCAGACATCAAAACCAGACAAAGACACATCAGGAAAGAAAACTTCAGACCAATATCCCTGATGCACATAGATGCAAAAATTCTTAACAAAATTCTGGCAAATTCCATACAAAAACTTATTAAAAACATACTGCACCATGATCAAGTGGGGTTTATCCCAGTGATACAAGGTTGGTTTAACATCCAGAAGTTGATAAATGTAATTCATCACATCAATAGACTTAAGGTTAAGAATCATATAATTATTTCAATAGATGCTGAGGAAGCATTTGATAAAATACAGCACCACTTCATGCTCAAAACACTAGAAAAAATAGGAAGAGTAGGAGCATACCTCAATATTGTAAAACTGTCTGTGCTAAGCCCATGGCCAACATCATTCTAAATGAAGAAAAATTGAAAGCATTCCCCCTAAAAACTGGAACAAGGCAGAGATGCCCTCTTTCACCAATTCTATTCAACATTGTCCTTGAAACTCTAATCAGAGCAATTAGACAGACCAAAGAAATTAAAGGGAAAATAGGAAAAGAACTCAAACTATCAGTATATGCTGATGACATGATTCTATGTTTAGAAGAGCCAACAAGTTCCCCCCAAAAACTTCTAGGACTCATAAATGAATTCAGTAAATTAGTAGGATATAAAATAAACACTCATAAATCTAATGCATTTTTATTCATAAGTGCTGAATCCTCTGAAAGAGAAATTAGGAAAAACTACCCCATTCACAATAGCTTCCAAAAAAATAAAATACTTGGGAATCAATCTAACAAAAGAGGTGAAAGACCTCTACAAGGAGAACTACAGAACACTAAAGAAAGAACAAAGAAAACCTTAGAAGATGGAAGGATCTCCCATGTTCTTGGATAGGTAGAACTAATATTGTCAAAATGGTCATACTACCAAAAGTGCTATACAGATTCAATGCAATTCCAATTAAAATCCAATGACGTACCTCACAGAAATAGAGCAAGCAATTATGAAATTCATCTGGAAGAATAAGAAACCCAGAATAGCTAAAGCAATCCTTGGCGGAAAGAGTGAAGCAGGGGGTATCGCAATACCAGATCTTCAATTCTACTACAAAGCAATAGTAACAAAAACGGCATGGTATTGGTACCAAAATAGAAAGGTGGATCAATGGTACAGAATAGAGGACATGGATACAAACCCAAATAAATACAATTTTCTCATACTAGACAAAGGGGCCAAAAATATGCAATGGAGAAAAGATAGCCTCTTCAACCAATGGTGGTAGGAAAACTGGAAATGCATATGCAGCAAAATGAAACTAAACCCCTATGTCTCACCCTGCACAAATCTCAACTCAAAATGAATCAAGGACCTAGGAAGTAGACCAGACACCCTCTGCGTAATAGAAGACAAAGTAGGCCCAGATTTTCACAATGTCAGTTTGGGAACTGACTTCCTTAGCATGACTCCCAAAGCACAAGAAATAAAAACAGGAATCAATGATTGGGTAGAGTGAAACAAAAAAGATTTTTCTCATCAAAGGAAATAATCAACAATGTGAAGAGAGAGCCTACAGAGTGGGAGAAAATCTTTGCCACGCATACTTCAGATAGAGCACTAAACTCCAGAATCTATAAAGAACTCAAAAAACTCTACACCAAGAATACAAATAATCCAATCAACAAATGGGCTAAGGAAATGAACAGACACTTCACAGAAGAAGATGTACAAGCAATCAACAGATACATGAAAAAAATGTTCAACATCTCTAGTAATAAGAGAAATGCAAATCAAAACTACCCTAAGATTCCATGTCACCCCAATTAGAATGGCAATTATCAAGAATACGAACAACAATAGGTGTTGGCGAGGATGTGGGGGAAAAGGTACACTCATACATTGCTGGTGGGGTTGCAATTGGTGCAGCCACTCTGGAAAGCAGTATGGAGATTCCTTAGAAAACTTGGAATGGAACCACCATTTGACCCAGCTATCCCACTCCTTGGTCTATACCCAAAGGACTTAAAATCAGCATACTACATTGACACAGCTCAATTCATAATAGCTAGATTGTGGAACCAATCTAGATGCCCTTCAATAGATGAATGGATAAAGAAACTGTTGTATATATACACGATGGAATATTATTCAGTCATGAAGAAGAATAAAATTATGGCATTTGCAGGTAAATGGATGGAGTTGGAGAATATCATGCCAAGTGAGATAAGCCAATCCCAAAAAACCAAAGGCCAAATGATCTCTCTGATAAGTGGATGATGATACATAACGGGGGATGGGTGTAAGGCAAGAATGGAGGAAGGATGGATTGTGTAGAGGAAAATGAGGGAGGTAGGGGGAAGAAAAATAACAGAATGAGACAAACATCATTACCCTATGTACATGTATGATTACATAAACGGTGTGACTCTACTTCATATACAACCAGAGAAATAAAAGTTATACCCTATTTGTGTATAATAAATCAAAATTTAAAAAAATAACAAAAAAACACTAATTAACTACTTTACAGTTCTGGATGCCAAAAGTCCAAGTGAACTCTCAGTGGGCTAAAATCAAGGTGTTACCAGGGCCATATTCCCTCTGATGCTCTTGAAGAGAATTCATTCCTTGCCTATCTCAGCTTCTAAAGGCTACTTACATTCCTTGACCAGGAGTTGTTTCATCCAGACTTCTGCTTTCATTGTCACATTGTCTAGTCTCTTTCTGACTTTGACTCCCGCATCTCCCTTTTATGAGAATCCTTTGATTATATTGCTTCCACTCATATAATCCAGGATCATCTACTCATCTCAAGATCCTGAGTTTAAACGTATCTACCAATCCATTTTTGCTTAAAAGATAACAGGTTTCAGAATTTATGATCTATGCATCTTTGGGAGTGGCACTATTGTTCAGTTTACCACAACTAATAAAATTGTTTTTAAGTGAGGAATGGCAATACATAAATTACATCAGAGCGGCTGTGTTTAATGTTTCACCCATTCGACCTCCATTACTTCCTTCCCATGACTATCTCAGAAGCACCCAAAGTGAAAGCTTGTAACTTCAGAACCAAGTTGAATAAAACTGATTTATTCCTGAAGGGAAGACACCATTTGGAAACACCTCAGTCATCATATCCCTGCTGGTATAATTTTCAGTGAAACCTGATGCCTGTTAATGCTTATAATTGATCTCCACCAGATAAGAGACCTTGCTCACTTATTCCAGTCCCCCAACTCAGAAGCTGATATTCTCAGTGTTTGTTGAATGAAGGTGTGACTAATCAATTAATGGTGAATAAAAACCGCTTAGCTAGCAGCCATTTCCTGTGTCTCTGCTCACAATTATTCATCAGTCAGACTTACATGTCAGCATTATTGGAAATAAAAAACAAAATGGAACCCTGTCTCTTGCCCTTTCTTGCCATGTTTAGCCCCAAATCATTTATACACAAATACACAGTTTAATTGCTTGTCATGAAAACTAATAGAATTTATTCTTTGAAATCATTATCATGGACATCTTATTTGCACATCATGGAAGTAAGTACTGGTATTCTCATATTTTTTCTCTTCCTCTTTCCCAGAATCTCATTCTTGAGGGCAAGATTAGAAAATAGAATGAAGAATGTTAGAGATGAAGTGGCTTTGGTGCCTGAGAGGCCATCTATTGCAGGCAACTTAGACATGAAAGTCTTTGTAGAGATCTAATGTACAGTGTAGGGACCATAATTAGTAATACTCTATTGTGTACTTGAAATTTTCTAAGAAATAGATCTTAAGCGTTCTCACCACACACACACACACACACACAAATGGTGGCTATTTTGAAGAAAGAGATGGATATATTAATTAGCTTGACTGTAGTAATCAGTTCAGAGTGTATATGTATATCAACACATCACATAGGCAAAATTTCAATTAAAAATTTACAAAATAAAAAGAAGAGAAGGAACTGACTCAGTACTATAGAGCACAGTTTTAGATCTAAAGTCGAACCCAGGTCTTCTGCTCCAGAATCTAGTGTGTCTTCCATTGTTACTATGGTTGTGTAAAGCCATATGTGAAAAATTCTATCCAGAAGAACATTAGCTATGGGTATTTTTTAAAACCTGAAGTTTTGAGAATGGACAATTATCTCTTGTTTTTGTAAACTTAAGTTTTGCAAACTGATGTCTCTTAGAATTAATCCAACCCAAAGACCTGCTTCTTTTGTCCCATGTTGTTTCAATTGAACTGATAAGTCTTTATATTTTTATAGGTAGAAACTTTATTTTTATCAGTGCATAACAATTATACAGAATAGTGGGTTCCATTTGGCATATTTATACATGCACATAACATACTTTGGTCAACTTCATTCCCCAATATTTCTCCTTGCCCTTCCCTCCTTCCTCCCTCTGCCTGCCTTCTTCTATCCTACTAGTTTCCCTTACATTTTTATGGAATTCTTTTTTCCCCATTTTTTCCCTCTAGCTTCCACATATGAGAGAAAACAAATGACCCTTGACTTTCTGAGTCTGACTTACTCTGATTAACGTGATGCTCTTCACGAACTGGTGTTTAAATAGAGCAAACATACTCCATTTCCCCAACATCCCTACCACTCCCTATGGTCTTATGTTTAGCCCATTTCAATCACTGGTTATATATTTGGAACTTGTGCATGTTTAAAATTTTAGCCCTGCCATGAGTAATCAAAATATAAAATCACTGTTTGTGTTTATAAATTCTGAGTGTCTTTCACACTGCAAGTAGTATAAACATTTGTTTGACCAGCCATGTGTCTTGAAGATTTATGACTTAGAAAATAATTATCACAGTTAACCCATCTTTTGGTCACTGAGTGAGAAGGAAAAAATGATAAAGCAGACCATATCTCCTTCTCTTCCTCCCAAGTAATCATCAGTCATTTCTTCTTACCTGGTCCTTCACTACCAATCCCTTTAAAATTCTCAGCTCTAACCCCATTTGAGATTAGTCTTAGATCACACATGACTGTGACTTTGGCAACATAATTATATAGCACATGAAAAAAGAAACAATTGCAAAGCTGGTTACCATGTAAATTCTTGAGCATGAGATAAATGTGAATAGTGGGATCAGAGCCGAGCTCCTATACCAGGGTAGAACTGGAATGGTAACTAGAAACTGTGATTGGGAACATATAATGAAGTTCAGAGGGGAGGCCATGTTTCACATGGCATGAATGCCCAAAGTCTCATCTTAGATATGACAGAGAGCAAGTTTTAGGCCGCAAGAATGATAAAAAGTCTAGGTGCAGTGGTGCATGCCTGTAATCTCAGCAGCACGGGGAGACTGAGGCAGGAGGATCATGAGTTCAACACCAGCCTCAGCAACTTAGTGAGGCCCTGTCTCAAAAAAAAATTAAAGAGGGATGGGGATATGGCTCAATGGTAGCAACCCTGTATCCCCATACCCCCAAAAAAGAATGAGGAAAAACTTATCCCTTGGAAGATTGAGCTGCCAGTATCCTGCTCTGCAGACTTTAATAACTAAAGTTGGGCAGAGCTGGGACAAGCAGGAATTGACAGTTACTACACCTTGGGGCACATTGCTGGCACTTGGTAAAAGCACATTGCTTAAGACTGCTTATTAGAGATAATGTCAATGTATCCAGTAAAATTATTCAGGCATACCTGGGAGGTATTACAGGTTTGGTTCCAAACCATTGCACTAAAGCAAATATCATAATAAAGTAAGTTACATGAATTTTTGGTTTTCCCATGTATTTAAAAGTTATGCTTATACTACACATAGTCTATTGAGTGTGCAATAGCATTATGTTTGAAAAACAATGTGCATATTTTAATTAAAAATACTTTATTGTTAAAAATGCTAACAATCATTTGTGCCATTGGAAAAATGGTGCTGGTAGACTCATTTGAGGCAGGATTGCCACAAACCTTCAATTTGTAAAACTTGGAATATCTGCAAAGCACAATAAAATGAGGCATATGAGAAAAGGGAGGAAGTAAAGAATGAAAGTGACCAAATTGTTTTATGTATATTTATGAATATACCACAGTGAATTTCACTTTTATGTATATCTACAAAGTACTAATTAAAAAATAATAAATAAATACAAGGAAGACCAGTAGATTAGAGGAAGGGGAACAGAGGTTGGGGACAGGGAGGGGAAAAGGAAGTATTGGGGACTGAAATGGAGCCAACTATAATCCATGCACGATGCAGGTATGATTATTTTAAAATGAACCCGAATATGATGTATAACTAATGTGCTAATAAAAACATTTTTTAAAACGAGGCACACCTGTAATGGCTCTAGATTGTGGTTCCAGACATTCAAGCACACTTTAGAACATTGAATAGCCTCAGAAATTTAAGCTCAGAGCAGCACATAGAATATTTTTGGAAACTTTATGATTTTATTTGGAAATGAATATCTGATATTTGGTCAAAGCTTAAAGTTTCCAGAGCTCTGAAGTAATCCTGAATCCTAAAGAGTGAACCTTCAAAAGCTTTGACTCTGCCACAGGGCATTGATGTGATTTATAAACAAGAAGAGAACAGATTTGAAAAGGAAAAATAGTGCCAAGTTTTGACATTAGGTGTAGCAGGCAGGATTCCATCTCTATTCCAGTAGCAGTCGCATCCCTAAGGAACACAACTCTAAGCAAAGCCATCTTGGAAAAAGACATGAGCAGGAAAGCAGGGCAGAATACCTGGCTAAGCTGCTGATATCATATGGCTTGGGGACTGCCCCTATAGTCTACTCCATGGACATAATATGTCACATAGTGATGGGGAGAGAAATGCAGTTTTACCCAAGATAGTCTCCTGGGAGACTTAAACATATAAGCTCCACAAAGACAATACCTCTGTTTATGATGCTCACCATTATATCCCTGTATTGTTGACTATGTGTCTGGCACATAGTTTGTGCTTGAGAGGGACTCTCCCAAACCCCAATAAATACAACTTCTTTTTATCATCCACATTCTGAACAAGTTGGGAAATACACTAAACAGTGTTGTATGGGCTTTACTACTTCATCAGTGATGGAGGTCAGGCTAGAGAACCTAGACTGATGGGCAAGTCAAAGTGTCTGATGGGCAAGTCTAAGTGGATTTCAAACATAAGGCTGGTTTTTCCACTTAAATACAGGCAGCTCAGGAGGACAGGGTGCCCACCAGGAGGCTCAGAGTACAACACCTGCTCTCATCAGTATGATGGCTTCCAAGACAAAGGAAGACTGAATCCCGTTGGGAATATCCAGGTAATCTGTCTACATTTTCCAATCAAATAAGTGTATCTCACTTGTGGTGCTCAATAAATACTTGATGAAGGATTACATTGAATAGAGAAGGTGGCAGGTATACTGCAGAAGGTCAGAAAGAGCTTCTTGACCATTAGTGTAGTCCAGGGACAAATGTGGCCTAATCTTCATGCTTTCCCAAAGAGGACTGGGAAAGCCCAGATGGAGTCCTTATGAAAAGAGTACCTTGGATCCCACAGTATGTTTCTATGGCACCAGGCAGTATCCCCTTACATGTAAATAAAGAGAGAGAAAGGCTACCTTGACTTCTGGAGAGGGAGTGTCAGGAAAAGAAGGCATTTACCTGAGATAAGGCAAATTCAATTGGGGAGCAGGGCAAAAGTTTGTCAGTACAGTTTGAATATGAGAGATCTTTCCTCCAATATGAGACTGGATGAAGAAAAAAGGATTCAGTAAGCCAAAGCAAGTTTCATGCTATTTTGCTTTGCTTTATAGAACCCCTGTTAATGCCATCTATTTCTAGCCATATGTTTCCCATCGAACTAATCCAAGGCAAGATGAAGAAGACAAGAGTCCTAATTCTGTAAGAACTTCGGGAGAGGTTACCTTTTTCCTGAAAGCCCTCATATGGGGAATCACAGACTTGAAGGGGAAATCAACAGTGTTGTATGGGCAAGAATCAACTTGATTCTTCTCCATTCTCTTAAAGAAATGAGTTCAGTAACTGACAGTGACTGGAAAGGTCTTTAATGGTTACCACACTTTTGAAGTAATAAGAGTAGGTTCTTCAGGGGACACATTTTTTCCTCTCAGGTAAGTTGTACGTAAAGAAGATGCACTATCACTGTGAGCACTGGTTATGTGGCCCCAAGTCCTGGGCTTAACTGCAGAATTGCTATTCATAATATCCATTAGTGGCAGTCACCCACATTTAATCTTAACTGGTTTTGCTTCCAGACTTTGGTTAGACCATCTCGGTTAACTTTCTGTAATGTAATCTGAAAATCAAATCCTGGGTCTAAGATTTGCATCAAAAATCTAATGCTCTGCCTAATTTTCATTTTGTCACATCTATAAGTGTTCTTCTCACCCTGCTTAAGCTTCATAAAAAATTAAAGAGAAAGTCTTATTTTCAATATTTATATGTTGTCATTCATTAATTCAACATTTATTGAGAACTTACTGTATGTCAGGCTCTGTGCTCTTTAAACCTTTTACTGACATCTTGTTAAACTTATAGCAACCCTGCAAAGTTGAGGAATCCTCTCAATTTCCCAGATGAGGAATCATCTCATTAGAGAGATGTAGTCACTTGCTCAAGTTCCACAGAAAATAAATGGTGGAGCTCAGATTCACATCCAGGTCTACTAGCTGCCAAGCTCCAAGGGCTCTTTCTAATAATACACTCAACTGCTTCCAGCTGCCTGTAGCTCATCTCCAAATCAGGGGACCCCATGCATGTTTATGTGGTGCTCACTTTGTTTCCTAGTATTTTACCCCTGGTTGAAATGGAAAGAGGAGCTGTCCTATCACAGTAGGATGGGTGACTAATGGTAAAGTTTGCTCACTGATTTCCTCTTTGGGGAATTACAAAATGATCCTCTTTTATGTTATTTGCTTCTTTCTCTGTAAACTACTGAGTGTGATCAAATTTAGCTTCATTGCAATACATTTTAGAGCTTCCTTAGATAAGTACTAAGACTACCACGTTGCCTTGTTTGACAGAGCGTCCAGTCACACACTGGGGCTTATATCAGGAAAGAACCTTTGGGATGTTTTTAGCCAATCATTAACAAATATTTTTAATGGACACTTAAAGCCTTTTTATCCAGGTCCATTATGAGTAGTGACATAGAGTCTTGTCTCTATGGTTAGGTGTTAAAGTCAAACCCCATGAAGTTGAGGGTCCTGGCCACCTAACTCCC
Organism: Sciurus niger; assembly: GCA_020740815.1. Classification (NCBI taxonomy): domain Eukaryota; kingdom Metazoa; phylum Chordata; class Mammalia; order Rodentia; family Sciuridae; genus Sciurus; species Sciurus niger. The sequence goes on from JAHUXG010003587.1 coordinate 18,167, forward strand.
CAATTTTTGGTGGTCAAGATGCTGGAAAATGAAAGGGTAGATGTGGTATGATTTCTCAAGCTCAGGATGACACAGGATTAAGTCAGATTTTATCTCCAAGTTGAAATATCCCAACAGATTATTTTCTTCACTCTTCCACACAGGTACACTCAGAAAACAGATAAGGATAGGGGGACATTTGGGAAACATGAGCTTTGAATTACTCAGTGGATTCCAGGGTCCTGGTGGAGTCAGCTGGCACATTCTTCAGTGTGTCTTTCAAGCCAAGCTAACCCAAGATAAATCATCTAACAGGGTTCATCTCACATTACCCATTAGAGCATTCCCATAACTCTGGTACAACTTGATGTTTTTATTTTGGTAAACAGAATTCTTGTACAAATGCTCTTATTAAAGAAAACTTGTGGTGAATTCTTTTATAAACTGAAGAAACCTTTTGTAATGCAAATATGCTCTATCTGTATTGTTTCTTAGTTTTGTGACTAGACTCTTCTCAAAGAAAGAATATTAGTAATACCACAATCAGAGGCATATCGTTTACTTATAAGCTACTCATTTTAGAACCATAGCTCACATAGAAATTCATATCCCATTATTTCTCTTCATTGTTAATGAGTCTTAGGAAATATTGACTTTCCCTTAGAGCCACTTAACATTGTAACATCCAACATTGGAAACTTTGCAGGTGATTTTCAAAACTGACCATGATAATAATCAAGCAGATCTTGAAATAAAAGGGAAGCCAGGTTCCAAAGATCAAGATAACAACATGAAGCTTTTTCTTTTTGCTTTTTTTTTTTTTTTTTTACAAAATGAAGTACTATAATTTGCCCTGTACTTTCTAAATTGCGGAGGAATGGTTTTCTCTTATTTTTTAAACTGAAGTTAGGACATTGAAATCTTTAAAAAAAGAAGTCAGTTGAAGTCAGAAAGTTCTGCCTTTACAAACAAACACTGATGGGTATTGGGGGTTCTTTGCATCTCAGTGGGCTAATTGGCACATCATGCTTGTATGGTCCCCTTGAGATACATGAGACACGAACAAGAGTTGGAGAAACCTGTGGAAATTTAGGGTGTAGTTTTCTGAAAAAGATTGTACCAATTTTCAAGTGGAATTGGAAGGACAGTAGGTTTGGGACAAAGCAATTGTCACTAATCGAATCAAAGTCTGTTTCATTATCACCAGCAATAACAGAGAAAGAGGCACTTTATAAAGGAAGGGTGTTTTGTGAGTAGACACTACAAAAAGAGGGCTGGTGATCCCACAAGGTTGGTCTCTTTCTTAAATGATAGGGCTTTCCATAAGATAAGTAGAGATAACAAGGACATAAACCAGCAAACCTCAGGAGAACAAGGAGGCCAGCAAGGGAGAAGCAGGAATTCTAGAATAATTTGAAGGAAGAGAATAAGTCTGAGAAAAGCTAATGGAGATGGAGTAGATTGTTGAGGGGGCAAAGTGCTACATGGTAATTGTTTTTAATGTTATTTGTAAATTCAGCAGAAGCACTGTGAGTAGAAACTGTCCAGCTGGTTGAGAGGGTATATTCTCCAAGTTTCTGAGTAGATCCTGGTGCCCAGAACAGTGGGCAAAACTCCCTGTAGGTGCTGCCAGGCTTCATGCCACCAAGTGCACAATATAGAATATACACACTTCATATTTGGACTAATTATCAGTACCCACATTCATATGGCATTTTTGAGATGCCAACTTGGGTAGATACCACTCAATTTATTCCTAACAGATTCAAATACAACTAGTGAGTAGGAGGGAACCATTTTGCCCAAATGTTAAATAGTCAGCAGTGGCATCTTTAAAATCAAACTTAATGAGAATCCTCAAAGGAGATGTAAAGGAGTAAACTTCTACAGAGGTAAATCCACTCTCAATATGCTCTGCTTTCTTATATAAGAAAATAACAGCTACTGTTTTAGTTAGCTTTTGCATCGTTGTGGCCAAGACACCTGACAAGAACAACTTAGATGAACAACTTAGGGGCTTATGGTTTCAGTGGTCTCAGTCCACAGATGCCTGATTCCATTGCCATGTGCCCAAGGGGAGACAGAACATCATGGGAAAAGGACCCAGCAAAGGAAAGCTGCTCAGTTCCTGGCAGAAGCAGAGGCAGGGAAGGGGTCACATGGAAGGTACACTCTTCCAGGGTATACTCCCAGTTACCCACCTCCTCTGGGCACACCTCACCTGCCCACAGTTACCACCCAGTGGGCCCATTATAGCTAGAATGGACTGATTAGGTCACAACTCTCATAATCTAATCATTTCACCTCTGAATGTTCCTGTATTAACAGGAGTCTTTGGGGGACACCTAATATTCAAACTATAACAACTACATTTGAAACAGAAATTGAATTGTGATCTTGCATTTGGTTGAATTAATTATGAATTTCTGTGCTTGTAAACAACTGCCTATTTCTCAATGACTTTTACATCATCAAATTTCCTACCTAAGATGGACCTGAAATTTTTTATCTACTCTTCAGCAGTTTAGCCTTGTGCTTTAATTTTTATGAATCAATATAGAGGTGATGACACTACTGGTAGGTACCTGAAAGAGAAGACATCTGGAATTCCAAAGATAATATAGTGTACCTTGAATCTAACAACATTTTACTCTGAATAATTTGTTCATACACTTATTTATATAATTATGTGATCATAATAGCTTTGAAAACACAGTTTATACTATGGGATTGAAAACTACCATTGCTGAGCCCTTCAGAAGTAATTGTAGGCATAAATTGTAGCTAATGCATAACTATTAGCCCTTAAAAGGAAAATGACATGAAGCCAGAATTAGGACTAAATTAATGATAAGTGGTAGTTATAAAAATGAAGCCTGGAACACCAACCAGTTGGGAGTAACCCAGAGACCTGAAGGACTGGATGAACTGTACTGATGGTGGCCCTGTCACTAGCATTTTCCTAACACATGGGTGGGCTTGGGAGATGGCAAAGGAACATGTGAAGAACTTGAAGTTGGACTGGGTGTATTGGCATATACCTGTAATCCCAGTTACTGGGACAGCAGAGGCTGGAGGATTGCAAGTTCAAGGTTAAATTGCCTTGACAATTAAGTAAGACACTTGGTGAGACCCCAGCAAATTTGTAAGACCATGTCTCAAAATAAAAAAATGAAAAGGACTGGAGATATAACTCAGTAATAGAGTGCCCCTGGGTTCAATCCCTGGCATCAACATTAATTAATTAATTAATTAATTAAAATAAATATTAAAAGATCTGGGGATGTAGCTCAGTGGTAAAACACCCCTGGGTTCAAATCTCCAATACCACTAAATAAGTAAATATATAATTATTAAAAGGATTTGGGTTGTAACTTAGTGGTAAAGTACATCTGGGTTCAATCCCTGGTACTGTGGAGGGAACAAAAGAAGCTGTATTCCACAACTTAAGGTCAGTCACCAAATGAATGCCTCTCAGCTAAAGGGGAGAACAGGAAGAACTGGGCTGTTTCTTCACTGCATGATTACTTCTGTGTTTCTAAATCTAATGACTGTTTTCCAGTCCTCATGTACTTGACATCTGTCCCAGTAGCTGCTATAGACTACTCCCTGCTTTAAGCACTCTCTTTTCTAGCTCCATTTCTGGCTAGTCCTCAGTTTCCTTAGTTTATCTTGACTTTTAGATTATTTGGAGATTATTTGAATTCTATCTTTGGTTCTCTTCTGTGCTCACTTTCCATTCTTCCTAGGTGAATTCATTCACTCCTTGGTTTCAATTATCACCTTTGCACTGAACTGACAGCAGCCAGATTTCTATCTTCAGTTGGCAGCTTTTCCTCCAAGCTCCAGATTTACATGTGAAACTGCACACACAGTTCCATGTCCCAAAGGCGCCTCAGCTGAACATCTAAAAATGACCTCAGCATCCTCCTACCCAGTTCCCAACCCGCTCTTTCTCCTGGGCTTCCCATCTCAGTGATCAGCTCCATCATCCACCTAGTAGGAGATTCTGAAATTGAGGAGCCATCCCTGAACCCTCTCTCTCCCTCTTACTCCATATCCAACTAGTCACCATGTCTTTCCAGGTAAACCTCTGATAATCTATCTCAAGTAAACCCACTTCTCTCACTCCCTCTCACCATCCCTTTAGTCCAAGCTACTATCATCTATCATTGGATAGTAGCATCCATAATTTGTCTCTGCACTTTCACTCTGGCCTGCCTTCCCACAATCCATTCTACACATAGTGACCCGATCTTTTGAAAACATAACTCAGACAGCATCGCTCTCTGGCTTAAAATCCATTGACAGCTCCCCATTACCCAAAAAGAAAATCTAAATTCTTTATGATGGACACAGGCCTTGGGTAATCTGAACTCATAAGCTCATCACATCATTTTGTTCCATTCTTTCCTTTGCTAATTACCCCCACATACACTAGTCACCTCTAAACTCTTTAAACTTATTGTATGATTTCCTTTCTTGGAACCTTCTCTCATTTTTCCTCTGCCTTGGGTGGTTTCTCCCATCCACTACCCTGCTTCCTTTTGTCCTTGCCTGGTGCTATGGTTTGGATGAAGTTTATTCCCCAAAGGTTCGCGTGCTGGAAGTTTGGTCCCCAGTATAAAGGTACAGAGGTGGTAGGGCCTTTAAGAGAAGATCAGATCATGTAGGCATCACCCTTGTAAAGGATTAATTTAGTCATTACAAGACCAAGTTATTTCCCATGAAAGCAGGTTGTTATAAAAGAGCAAACCTGGACCCTTCCTCGTCTTTCACTTCCCCTTTTGCACAAGGCCAGTTCCTTTTCTGTTTCTCTGCTTATTGAAATATGGCTAGGGAGTCCTCATCAGATGCCAGTACAGTGCCATTTGGAGTTGACAAGAACCAGAATCATGGGCTAAGTAAACCTCTTTTCTTTATAAACTACTTCACCTCAGGTATTTTATTATAATAACATAAAACTAAGACAATCTAAATAACTCTCATGCTGAATATTACTTCCCTGGGGAAACCTCAGTGATCCTCAACCCCAGGTCAGATTCCCATTTTCTGCTCTCTTTGCAACCCAGGTCTTTTCTTCTCATCACTTAGATGCCAATCAAGTAGTTACAATAAGAAGTATGTAATTATAATTATGAAGTCCCCTTTGCTAGACTATAAGGGGACAGTGTCTTTTGATTTATCAGTATGTTTCTAATATCTAGCACAGGACTTGGCACAACATATTGGCTCAATCCATACTGGTTAAATAAGTAAGTAAATAGCTCTAATAACATTGTGTTGTGATTTCTTGTTTAATTGTCATTTTAGATCCCTGAAGGCAGGCCCTGTATCCATCTTGCTCACCACTGTATTCTCAATGCCCAACTCAGGGCCTAAGTGATTCTGGTTCAGGGATAGAGGCCAGCTTTGCCTCAGGGACCATGGGAAAGGTGACTTGTAAGAGCCTGTTCTGAATATCATACCTGCAAGAGGCAAATTCCAGATTCTCAGCAGGAGAAGCCATAGCTGGTAAGGCAGGCCTCTTCTCAAGAGACTAATGGATCTAATCCTTCTGGGGCTCAGCTGTTCCAAAAGGAATTTCTAGAGCAGGAACACTGAGTCAGATCCTCCATTTTCCAGAGACCCACAGAGTAGACGGCTCACCAATGTGGGTGTTAATAGTGAGGGCTAAACAGGTAACAGGGGTGAGCAACAGCAGGCATCTAGGGAAACTTTGAAGGATAGCTTTTAGGGGAAACAGAGATGGGGACAGCAGAGAAGATGATTCTGACTGGGAAAATAGTTCCAGAGAATTGGGGGAAAGGTAAGAAGAAGCTTTTAGGTATTGAATGTGTACCAGGTGACAAGCACTGTACTAAGCATTTTAAAGAAATTTTCTCATTTATTCCTTGAAAAATTCTGTGGAGTATGTGTTTCATTATAGATGAGGAAACTGGGGCATAAAGTTATTAGGTAATTTGATCAGGATCATGCAATTCGTAAGGTGGCAGAATCATCTTTAACTTGAGTGTAGAGATTTGCTCACTGGACAATAAAGAAAATGGAATGTACTTAAAACTATGGGACTTATACCCATGGATCCTTGGTACCCCCACATGGAAACTGAGGAAACTAGACAAGATTGCCATTAAGGGTGTTTCTTAGTCTTTCCATATGGCAGTGATAGCTTGTTTCCTCTGAGAAGTGAACGAGGCTCCTTTCAGAGTCTAACTCACCTCCCTGCACTCATTGTTCTTTTCTGTTCTCTTGTACCTAGGATCCCTGCCTCAGTGCTTTCCAGAAAAGCTCTTCTTCACATGCTCTGTGAGAAGAGGGCTGTTATCTGCTGCCACGCCTCCCTCAGCCTTAGGGCTCTTTTACATCCCTAACACAAACTGATTTAAATCCCCATCTTCTCTTTGTAGGGCACCTTTCTGGTCTCCTTCCCACTCTCCCAGTCAGGGTTGCAAGGGAGGTAATTGGGGTACAGGGTTGCTGTTGGCTCTACATTTCAGTCTCATGATATGAATCACTACCCCACATGGGCATGTCCTCTGGGCCAGGCTCTGTGCTAAATGCTTTATGTTGCCCATTTGATCCTTATCACAACCCTATACAGGTGGACATTAATAATGCCCATTTTATATATGAGCAAACCAAAGCCCAGGGGAATTAAGCCACAGAACTCACACGTAGAATATAACCCCAAGGGAATTCCAAGGCCAATCCTTTTCTCTCTACACTGCTTTCCTGGCAAGTGACCTAGCTATTCTGAGCCTCATCAAATAAATGAGGATGATAAGAGTGCCTACCTGATAACATTGCTAAGATGCTCACAAAACATAACGTGTGCCTAACACATAGTTAATGCCCTGCATGCTGTAGTGGTAATAGCTATGCTGGTTGTGGTTTCTGTCGTTATTTTTGTCATCACAACTCTAAGCCACTGCACTGAGCTCTTCCAGGTATCCCTCTTATGACATGTCCAGAAATTCAGAGTGAAAAAACAAAGAATTTTTGTGACATTTTGTCTCTCAGCAGTTAACTACCATTCCTCTATCCCTTCTTCCCCAAGAGAGGCAGTACTAGATTCTAAGTCACGACTCTGCCCGGGTGACGATAGTAATGAGGTGATCTACATAATAGGCATCTGAGCTATTCATGCCTAATAACAAAGTGAAATTCCTGAGGCTATCCGGTCGGTGCCTTTCAATAAAACTGAAATCAGATGAAAGAAGAGATCTTTACAATTGTTTAAATCACTGCCTCCTGCACCTGCAGAAGGAAATCTGTGGCTCCCGCATGTTGAAATCTAATATGCAGGCTTCCTAATCACTTAGAACTGATTACTTTAATGAATTTTAAGGTAGAGCTTTAATTAAAACGGGTCTCTGTGGACAGAAAGCACACTATTTTGTGAGCTCTGTAAATATTGTCTTTTAAACTAATAAGTTCAGTTACCAGAAATACTACTGCATATACACAGTTGGGTTTTTTTTTTTTTTCTTTCCTTCCTGTGCTGTGGAAACATAACTAGATATTGGAGAGAGGTAGGCTGCATTTCAAAGCCTGGCATTTGGCTTTCAAAATAATAGTGACTTAAATTTGCAGGACATCTTTCTCCTCTGGAAAACAATTACAGGCATGATCTCATCCTATCTTCACACATCCCCCCATTAGGCTGGGTTGTGGAAGACAGCATTCATTATGGCAGTCTCTCCAGGTCTTTTTGACTCACTTTTGGTCCTCTATAGTACCCCTTTCCACCTTCTACCTGGCTGAAAAGTCTGAGGTTAGGCAGAGGATCTTCATAATTTCTTTCCTTTTTCTTCTCATTCAGGCATTACTACTTTTATCTCTCCAGAAGAGGAATAATAAATAATATCATCACTGTTTATGATAATAGCTGGTGTGTATGTGCCAGCCACTGGGATAAGCATTGACATGTGTTATTTCACTTAATCTTCAAAAGAAACCAAGGAGGTAGCTGCTAATATTATTTCCAAATATTCTTCCACTTCACTCAGAATAACAACAGCCAAAGTCCTTCAGTGGCCTTCAGGTCCCTGTTAACTCTCTGATCTCATTGCCTTTTCTCTTCTGTTTTACCAAGCTGAGTATCTGAGAGATATGGACAGGCTAGAGAAGCAGGCCCCCACATTTAGAAATTAGCCTTCCAGTATTTTTTAAAGAGAGACCCTCTGTTGGGTATCTACTCTATGCCAAGTTTCATACCAATTACTTTTACACAAATTATTTACCCTTCCCAGTAACTCTGTGAGAAAAGGTGCATTATACCTGTCTCAGTGATAGTATAATGATTAAGACTTGGAGAGACTTATTTTCCCAAGGTCACAAATGTGATAAGTGACAAACTCAGGGCTTCAAACCAAACTGTATCTTCAGAGCCTGCTCTCTTTCCATTAAAGTCACCCCCCAAAGCTTAGAAACATGTCTCTGCACACAAAAGCAGAAGGGAGAACAGTATAGTAGAGAAAGGGGATTAAGAGGGATGCAGGAGGGGAGGCCGTGGAGAGGTACTGGGGAACAAAACCTACCAAATTATACTATGTCTGCATATGAATATACCACAATTATATATTGATCTCTCTATATTATTATTTTAATTAGTGCATTATATATATAATATAAATATAATATAATATAAAGCATACTAAGTGTATAGAAGAATATATCACAATGAACCAACTGGGCTTGGTGGTACATGCCTATAAGCCCATTGACTCAGGAGGCTGAAGCAGGAGGATCACAAGTTCAAGGTCAGTGTCAGAACTTAGTGAGACCCCACCTCAAAATAAAAAATAAAAAGGACTGGGGTTAGAGTACCCCTGGGTTCAATCCCTAGTACCATACATACACACAACAAAAGAATATATCATAATGAATGCCACTTTTATGTTTAAGTATAATCCACAAATAACAAAATAAATCTATAGAAGGAAGACCAATAGAGTACAGTAAGCAGATCAGGGAAAGAAAGGAGGGAGGAGAAAGGAAGGTACTGGGTAATAAGATTGATCAAATTATATTATGTGCATGTACAAATATGGCATAATGAGTCCCACCATTATGTATCATTGTAATTTAGCAATAAAAATAGTCAAATTAATAGAAAAAAGAAAATATGTCTGCAGATACATGGACAATGCTGCAACCTCTCCCTCCACACATCTCCCATTGGTCTCATTTCATTTAAATTCCCCTAAGTAGCCACATGATTTTATAGACTCAGAGGCAGTGTGTATGGTTTGTATCACCTGTCATTCACCTCTAATTATGTGACTCAGCTACCAAATACTTTACTGTCAGAAAGCAGCTCCTTTCTGTCAGTAGAAGGTTCTGTCTTCATTCACATAACCTCTAATTTGTGGACTGCATTTTCACTTTGGGTTATTTAGAGAAGGTATTAGTCATGTTGTGATCAGTTCGAGGACCCTCACTTGTTCCCCTTTACTCTTTCCTCATCTTCAGATTGATGACAGGGAGTTGGTGATTTTTATTCCTCATAGAAAAATCAAAGAATGGAGACTCTTGGCCTTGGAGGATATGGCAGAAACCTTTAGTACTCACCAATATTCACGTTCCACTCTTCTTAGACACTCATGGCTCAAGTATAGTTCCAAGGCTCCCCTGCAACAAGATGTGACCATCTAACCATGTTATATAAAATATGCATGGAAATGATGTTCACTCAGTCCATACTTACCCCATAACATCTTCATATGACTCTCACTCCCTTTTCCTATATATTAGTTGAATGGACAGAACCCTGAGGACTTAGAGAAGCCTAGGTCCTATTTGACAATATGGGAACTGTCTAACCAGTAATACTTGCATTGAATTTTGATGTTAGAAACACCTTTTTTCTGTTAAGCCAATGAAATTTGAGTTACAGAGGCTAGCTTTATTTACTCTTAATAATATAGAGGAAAACAATAATTTCTGAATGTCCATAATATAAGTGGAAAGGAAGGGGTGGAATAAGCCAAGAAAAGCAAAGTCACTGATAAGGAGGAATCCAATGTATGGTAGAGCGAATAACCATGTATTTTGCTCCATTCTTATATCCTTCCCTTTGTTCTTCTCTTCTCACTCCTGAAAAGGAACCAACAGAATTTTGAGTGATACCATTTCCTCCCCATGTACAACTGATTAAAGCAGTAGACACCAGTGGGTTAACACCATCTTTGTATGTGCAAGTGCTCAATCAACCCAATTTGTGAAATATGGGGGAGAGATTTTCAAAGAGTAGTCTAATGAATGGGGGCCACTACTAAACAGAGAGGGGGATCTTCTTCCTTACCACCAGTCCTCCTGAGTCTACCTGAAGATAAACCTATCCTCCTCATCCTTCAGTAATGATTCTGACCCCTGAGGATCAATCCAAGCAGAATCAACCCATTGTATTTATATATCCAATACCAGAAATTCCAATTGAGGCAGGACAGGAACATACAGGATCCTCTATTTAGAATAGCTAACACAGGCTTATCGTAGTTCTCATTTACTTGTAGAGTCATTACTCTTAGATCTGGAGGAGGTTTTGTATATATTAAGGCTTTGAGGTTTGGGGTAGACATGACCTGTTCAATATCCCAATATCTGGTCACTGCCAGAATGAGAACTAGATTAAGGCTGACTATTCCAGACCCTTCCAAAGTAAATTAGAGTTTCAACAACTCATAAAGATGAGAAGTAATTCTAATGCAATACATCTTTTAAAGTATACTGGCGTTCAAGGCATATTTTCTCACAAACTCAAGGGAAGTTGGAGAGTAACCTCTTTGTGTACATATATATTTGAAGGTAGCAGAATGTTGTAAATGAAATGTTTCTTTATGGAATATTAATTTATAGATTTACCTAAAATCATGCAGATTTTGCCTCTGCTGTGTTAAGTAAAAAAAAAAAAAAAAAGTTTCTTCGCCAGGCATGATGGTGCATGCCTGTAATCCCAGCAGTTTGGGAGGCTGAGACAGGGGGATCATGAGTTCAAAGCCAGCCTCAGCAACTTAGTGATACCCTAAGCAACTCAGAAAGACCCTGTCTCTAAATAAAACATAAAAAAGAGCTGGGGATGTGGCTCAGTGGTTAAGCACCCCTGGGTTCAATCTCTGGTACCAAAACAAAAAAAGTTTCTTACTAAGTGACTAATAACTGCATATCTATTTATCATTATTCAGTCATTAAACATTTATAGAGCACTTATTGGGGGCACCTATGCTGGATATTTCTTGTGAACATGTGGCCAGAGATAGTGCCTTTGGGGCACTGGCTCCTAAGCTCTCAGAATCTATCTCTCCAAAACTGTATTCCTCCACAGTACCTTCCAGAAAGCCAGAGCAGCTTTCATCATAAAATTATATTCCATCTTCCTCTGGTGAGCACTGCTCAGTTTGTTCAGAATCCATCTTTTCAGTTTCATGGTTCTGGAGCTCAAACCCTGGGCCTTGTGAACACCAGGCAAGCAATATACTACTGTGCTATATCCCCCAGCCCAGTGTTAAACCTTTTAATTAGGCAAAACTACATATTCTTTGTAGAAGATATACAAAATATAGACAAGTAAAGGGAGAAAAATGCACAGTTGATATTTTGTGAACACAAATTTCTCATCTTTTTCCTATCCATATAGACGTACATGTATTTTTAAATTTACAAACATGGCATTATCATTTACACACTATTTTTTACTAGAGCGTTATATTTATACATAGTAGTTGGGTTAATTTTGATGAAATCACATATGCATGGAATTTGATTTCAATCTCTGTTCTCCCTACTTTCCCTCCTCTTCCTCTACTTACTGATCTTCCTTTCACTCACTTATTTATTTTTGATTGATGCTTTTTATACATGAAGGCATTTATATACACTTTCATAAACTGATTTTTGATCAATTATGGAAATATGTGTTATAATAAATCTATTTTTGTTTTTAGTAGTTATATAACATTTCATTGTAAAGAATTATCATTAAACAATCATATGTTGTTGAATATTAAATTATTTTCAGTTTTTTACAATAATAAGTAGCATTTCTGTATTCCCCCTTATGTACATATTTGTATGTCTCTTTTATTATTTCCAAAGAATAAGTTTCTCAAAATTTACTCCTCAAAATTTCTATGTCAAGGGCCATGTATTTTCTCAAGGTTCTTGATCCCTATCTGTTTGACATTTGATCCAGATTGCTTCATTTTAAATTACAGCATTCATAGTCCAAGTTTTGCCTTACGAACCCAGAGCTCAGTTCAAAGAGCCAGCTGAGACTAAAACTTGCATTTCCTGACCCAATAGCTTAAAAACCCTTGAATTATCACTAAGGGTTAACAAAGACTACAACTAGCCTGCCTTTCCCTGCCAACAGTGATCTGGCTGGGGCCTGGAAGGAGGAAAACCTGTCTGCAAAAGGGCCCTGGCTTATCTTGGCATTTTTACTCATTTCCAAATGGGAATCATATTACTTGAAATACAAATATGATTTAATGATTTTTAAAATATGTAGCTGTCTCCATTCTAACTGCCTATTAAGGTGGGGAGAATGCCTTTAGAATGGTTTGGAAAATGATATGCAGATAAATTTGAAACTGAGAGGGAAAGGATAAAAGAGAACAGAGCAATAGAACATGGTTTTAATTCTGCTCTATCACTAATTGAGTGACCTTGAGATGTCCTTTTGCAGAGCTGAGCTTCAAAGTCCAGTGTGCACAAAGAGAAGTTGTACATTGATCTCTAGAATTCCTGTAAGTTTTAATGATCCAAGATTACAGATCAACAGGTTGAAGTTTATAATCTCAATCACTTTTTCTATACAATGAGGCTTATAGAGAAGAGGGTGGTTTGGATAACCTAACAATACTTCAGACTGAGTCCTGGGCTAGCAGGGAAGAAATAGGATATTATCTGGTCACCATTATCAAACAACTTGAGACAGCTTGTCATGAAAACTAGCCTGAAAACCTTCTAATATCTTAATGTATCTTATAGAATCTAAGATGCCCCTTATGTGAGATACTCTCCTATGTTACCTGCCTCTAAGAAATTTTTTTCACACTGAAAATTAAGTTGTGGCATAGTGCTGTATTACAGATCAATTATAACATGCATTCTGATATCAGTGATGTTAAAATTGAAAAAATGATCTTAGAATCAATGAAGTAGAGGATTAATATATTTCATCATAAGTGCATTCACTGTGTAAGAAAAAATGATCTTGAACTTATCTAGCCTTCACACCTCCAGACCCCTGTACTGTTGTACAGAGGCACAGAGCCCAGAGAACTAACCTGAATTGCCCAAGGTCAGAGACAATATGGATTTAGAACCAAAAAGCATTAGAAATGGAAAAGTGCTGGCAGAATGGTAGAGTAAGGACCTCCAAAAATACATTCTCCATTAAAGGCAAGGAAAAACCCTGCAAAAGTTTTCAAAATCAACTTTGTCAGAACTCTAGAAATTAACAAAAGGCTTTAAAAAAATCCATGGAGCATTTTATTCAAGAAAAACTACTGAACCTCAATAGAAACAGAGAGCATTGCAGTGTTTTAAATTTCCTTATTCATATTCCACTCTCCTCAACTCATGGTAGCCTTGGAAACTAGTAGCCCAGCAATCACTGGAAGAAGAATGAATTGGAACCCCCCAAAAGCCCATGGCTAGAGACTTTTGTTTTGTTTGGGGTACCAAGGATTGAACCAGGGTGCTTAACCAAATGCAATATCCCCAGCCCTTCTTATTTATTTATTTTTTAATTTAGAGACAGGGTCTTGCTAAGTTTTTTAGAGCCTTACTAAATTGCTGAGGCTGGCTTCGAACTTGTGATCCTCCTGCCTCAGCCCCCCAAGCCACTGAGATTACAGGTGTGCACCATCACACCCAGCTAGACACATTTCACTGTTTGGCCTGGCTGACAACATGCAGAAAGGCGTCATTCTCAAAACTTGTCTCTCTTTCACCTGGCAAAGATCTTGCTCCTTGTCAACAACCCTAACTGGAGGGTGTTTGGTTAAAAGTAGCAGCAACAATTAACATTGCAGCTATCTGAGTGAACAATACCAATTTGAACAAAAAGACTGTAGATAAAAGAATGGAGAGTGAGATGTCCATGGGATGTCTTGAAAAACTCCAAAAAGTCCTAGATATCTAGAAAGACATGCATGTGCAGAAGATTGTGCCTCATAAAACTAAAGGAGGTTATAGATCAATATCCCTTATTAATATAGATGCTAAAATCCTCAACAACAAAATACTAGCACACTAAATCAATCAGTATATTAAAAGGATTATAGGGGCTGGAGATGGAGCTCTTTGATAGAGTTCTTTCCTAGTATGCCTATACCCCATCAATACCCAGCAACACAAAAATAAAGAGGATCATAAACCATGAAAAAATTGAGGTTTGTCTAAGGAATGCAAGGGCTTCAACATAAAAATAAAAACGTATATTAGTCTGCTAAGGCTGTCATAACAGAATACCATAGACTAGGTGGCTTAAACAACAAACATTTATTTTCTCCTTGTTCTGGAGGATGAAAGTTCAAGATCAACGTATTGTCAAGGTTGATTTCTGGTGAGTGTGCGGTCCTCATCTTACAGATAAGTTTTAAGGTTTTTCTATAGTCTACCCTTTCCGTCAAGTGCTCAGTGTTGAAATAAAATATAATAATCAACCATGGTGTCTTGATATGATCAATCATAAAACATGGTCCTTGCCATCAGGGAGTTTATAATTCATTGGGGGTAAACAGACTAACATCAAGTGCTGTGCTCAGTGCTAGATGCGGAGCAGGTATAGTCCTGACATTCCTTGTCCTGAAAAAGCTGGCCTGACCAACTAGGACACTGAGAACTTCTGGAAGAGTCCAGGGTAACAGTGGAGGCTTTGTTGGATGCTCTAGGAGTTCTGCCTGTTTTTTTTTTATTGTAAACAAATGGGATACATGTTGTTTCCCTGTTTGTACATGGAGTAAAGGCATACCATTTGTGTAATCATACGTTTATATAGGGTAATGTTGATTGATTCATTCTGCTATGTTTTTCCTTCCCCGATTCCCTCCCACCCCTCTTTTCTCTCTATACAGTCCTTCCTTCCTCCATTCTTGCCCCACTCCCACCCCCATTAAATGTCATCATCCACTTATGAGTGAGATCATTTGTCCTTTGGTTTTTTGAGATTGGCTTATCTCACTTAGCATGATATTCTCCAATTTCGTCCATTTGCCTGCAAATGCCATAATTTTATCATTCTTCATGTACTGAGTAATATTCCATTGTGTGTGGTGTTAGATATATATATATATATATATAATAATATATATATATTCCACTACAGTTTTCTTTATCCATTCATCAATTGAAGGACATCTAGGTTGGTTCCACAATCTGGCTATTGTGAACTGAGCAGCTATGAACATTGAGGTGGCTGTATCTCTGTAGTATGCTGATTTTAAGTCCTTTGGGTATAGGCCAAGGAGTGGGATCGCTGGGTCAAATGGTGTTTCCATTCCAAGCTTTCTGAGGAATCTCCACACTGCTTTCCAGAGTGGCTGCACTAATTTGCAACCCCACCAGCAATGTATGAGTGTTCCTTTTTCACCACATCCTCGCCAACACCTATTTTTGCTTGTATTCTTGATAATCGCCATTCTAATTGGGGTGAGATGAAATCTTAGGGTAGTTTTGATTTGCATTTCCCTTATTACTAGGGATGTTGAACATTTCTTCATAAAAGAACTAAAACTAAACAAATAAACTATCCCCTAACACACAGCTCAAGCCCAGAAAAAGAAGAACAACCAACACAAAATTGTAGAGGACCGGAAATAGTTCACTTAGACTGAAATCAATGAAATTGAAAGAAAAGAAACAATACAAAAAAATTGACAAAATAAATAGTTGGTTCTTCGAAAAAATAAACAAAATTGATAAACCTTTAGCCACACTAACAAAGAGAAGACGAGAGAAAACCCAAATCACTAAAATTCGAATGAACAAGGAAATATCACAACAGACACGACTGAAATACAAAACATAATTAGAAGCTATTTTGAAAATCTATACTCCAACAAAATAGAAAATTTTGAAGACATCAACAGGTTTCTAGAGACACATGAATTGCCTAACTGAACGAGGAGGACATACACAATTTAAATAGACCAATTTCAAGTAATGAAATAGAAGTCCTCAAACGCTACCAACAAAGACAGTCCAGACAGATGGGGTCCTCGCCCTATTCCTACAAACCTTAAAGAAAGCTCATTCCAATACTTTTCAAAGTATTCCATGAAATAGAAGAGGAGGGAACCCTCCCAAACTCATTCTACGAAGCCAATATCACCCTGATACCTAAACCCGACAGAGACACATCGAGGAAAGAAAATTTCAGACCAATATCCTTAATGAACATCGACGCAAAAATTCTCAACAAGATTTTAGCAAATCGCATACAAAAACATATTAAAAAGATAGTGCACCATGATCAAGTGGGTTTCATCCCAGGGATGCAAGGTTGGTTCAACATCAGGAAATCAATAAATGTCATTCACCATATCAATAGACTTAAACTCAAGAATCACATGATTATTTCCATAGATGCAGAAAAAGCATTTGATAAAATACAGCACCCCTTCATGCTCAAAACACTAGAAAAAATAGGGATAGTGGGAACATTCCTTAACATTGTAAAGGCCATCTATGCTAAGCCCATGGCTAATATCATTCTAAATGGTGAAAAACTGAAAGCATTCCCCCTAAGAACTGGAACAAGGCAGGGATGCCCTCTTTCACCACTTCTTTTCAATATCACCCTTGAAATTCTAGCCAGAGCAATTAGACAAACCAAAGAGATTAAAGGGATATGAATAGGAAAAGAAGAACTCAAACTATCCCTATTTGCTGATATGATTATATACTTAGAGGAACCAGGACATTCCACCAGAAAAATTTTAGAACTCATAAGTGAATTCAGTAAAGTAGTGGGATATAAGATCAATGCACATAAATCTAGTGCATTTTTATAGATAAGTGATGAATCTTTGGAAAGAATAATTAGGAAAAATACCCCATTCACAATAGCCTCGAAAAAAATAAAATACTTGGGAATCAATCTCACAAAAGAAGTGAAAGACCTCTACAATGAGAACCACAGAACACTGAAGAAAGAAATTAAAGAAAACCTTAGAAGATGGAAAGATCTCCCATGTTCTTGGATAGGAAGAATTAATATTGTCAAAATGGCCATACTACCAAAAGTGCTATACAGATTCAATGCAATTCCAATTAAAATCCAATGATGTACCTTACAGAAATAGAGCAAGCAATTATGAAATTCATCTGGAAGAGTAAAAAACCCAGAATAGCTAAAGCAATCCTTGGCAGAAAGAGTGAAGCAGGGGGTATCGCAATACCAGATCTTCAACTCTACTACAAAGCACTAGTAACAAAAACGGCATGGTATTGGTACCAAAATAGACAGGTAGATCAATGGTACAGAATAGAGGACATGGACACAAACCCAAATAAATACAATTTTCTCATACTAGACAAAGGTTCCAAAAATATGCAATGGAGAAAAGACAGCCTCTTCAACAAAGGGTGCTGGGAAAACTGGAAAACCATATGCAATAGAATGAAATTAAACCCCTATCTCTCACCCTACACAAAACTCAACTCAAAATGGATCAAGGACCTCGGAAACAGACCAGAGACCCTGCATCTTATAGAAGAAAAAGTAGGTCCAAATCTTCAACTTGTTGGCTTAGGATCAGACTTCCTTAACAGGACTCCCATAGCACAAGAAATAAAAGCAAGAATCAATAACTGGGATAGATTCAAACTAAAAAGCTTTCTCTCAGAAAAGGAAACTATCAGCAATGCGAAGAAAGAGCCTACAGAGTGGGAGAAAATCTTTGCCAATCATACTTCAGATAGAGCACTAATCTCCAGAATCTATAAAGAACTCAAAAAACTCTACACCAAGAATGCAAATAATTCAATCAACAAATGGGCTAAGGAAATGAATAGACACTTCACAGAAGAAGATCTACAAGCAATCAACAAACATACGGAAAAATGTTCAACATCTCTAGTAATAAGAGAAATGCAAATCAAAACCACCTAAGATTCCATCTCACCCCAATTAGAATGGCGATTATCAAGAATACAAGCAACAACAGGTGTTGGCGAGGATGTGGGGAGAAAGGTACACTCATACATTGCTGGTGGGGCTGCAAATTAGTGCAGCCACTCTGGAAAGCAGTGTGGAGACTCCTTAGAAAACTTGGAATGGAACCACCATTTGACCCAGCTATCCCACTCCTTGGCTTATACCCAAAGGACTTAAAATCAGCATACTACAGAGATACAGCCACGCCACATCAATGTTCATTGCTGCTAATTTCACCATAGCCAGATTGTGGAACCAACCTATATGTCCTTCAATTGATGAATGGATAAAGAAACTGTGGCATATATATACAATGGAATATTACTCAGCCATAAAGAATGATAAAATTATAGCATTTGCAGGCAAATGGATGAAATTGGAGAATATCATGCTAAGTGAGATAAGCCAATCTCAAAAAACCAAAGGAAGAATGATATTGCTAATAAGTGGATGAGGACACATAATGGGGTGTGGGAGGGGTTAGTGTTAGGGTTAGAGTTAGGGTTAGGTAGGTGGGCAAGAATGGAGGAAGGAAGGACTGTATAGAGGGAAAATAGGGGTGGGAAGGGTGGGGGGAAGGGAAAAAGTAACAGAATGAATCAAACAGCATTACCCTATGTAAATTTATGATTACACAAATGGTATGCCTTTACGCCATGTACAAACAGAGAAACATCATGTATCCCATTTTTACAATAAAAA
>JAHUXG010003588.1:0-63729 GCA_020740815.1 Sciurus niger
TATATCTCATAGGCGTTATAGAGATTATTACCCAATACCACTATTTGTAATTATTTTTTTTATTTTCTTTGGAAGGATACCATATGAATGCATATACATGATTGAAGCTAGAAATACAAAGCCCTGATTAAGAAGAATTTTACAAATATGAGAGAATCATCCTGGATTAGGTTTCCTTCACTATTTTACACCCATGTATGGTTGCCTCAAAGAATTTATGAATGACATTATGGTTTTTCTGTATCCTTTAGGCATTCCTTGCTGAGATTGTTCAATATCTTTTGATCCTTTCTTCAGTTAAATCAACATTGGATTTGATATACCTTCATTTGTCATCTGAAATGGCTTTGCAACTAAACAATTTCTTAATGTTATTTTTCATCTGAGCATTTCTCAAGGTATAGATTAATGGATTTAACATAGGAGTAATCATAGTATAGAATACAGCAACAGCTTTATCAATGGGTAAAGTAGCTGCAGGTCTCATGTACACAAATATGCAGGGGACAAAGAACAGGACAACCACTGTGATGTGGGAAACACAGGTGGACAGGGCTTTGCACCTGGAGGACCCTCCAGGCTGTGGGTCCTCAGGGAATGCAGGATGACCACATAGGAGACCAGCTGGAAGAGGAAGTTTAACAGGCAGACGAACCCACTGTTGGCAGCAACAAAGAGCTCCAGAGTGTGGGTATCAGTGCAGGCCAGATTGAGCAAAGGGTTCAGATCACACATAAAGTGATCTATGACATTAGGACCACAGAAGGGTAGTGGGAAGATGAAGAGGAGCTGAATGGTTGCATGGAGAAAGCCTCCCACCCAAGACATTCCCACTAATAGGCGACATACTCTCCGGTTCATGATGGTTGTATAGTGCAAGGGCTTACAGATGGCCACGTAGAAGTCATAGGCCATCACTGTAAGTAGAATGACCTCAGCACCTCCAAAGAAATGTTCCCCAAAGATTTGAGTCATGCATGCATGGAACAAGATGGTTTTCCTTTTTTGCAGTGAATCTACCATTGGCTTTAGGGTATTGACAGTTGCATAGCAGGCATCAATAAAGGAGAGATAGGCCAGGAAAAAGTACATGGGGGACCCCAACAATGAGCTGGCAGTGATGGTGATCACAATAAGCATATTTCCCACCATGCAGATGATATAGATGAGCAAGAACATAGCAAATATGATTTTCTGCAACTCTGGATTTTCAGTAAGGCCCAGAAGAATGAACTCCGTCACATTATTCCTATTCTTCATGTACTTCATGTGAAAGTTACTCACATACCTGAAAAAAAAAATCCAACCTTGAATTTGTTAAACTTCTCCATTCTAATAAGTAAATAAAGGATAGATTCTATTGAGTTGTGAGAATTTATATGCAGACTTTTGCATTTATATTTTTGGGTGAGGTGAAAAAAATGTGAGTCTTGAAGATTACTGCCCCTCCCAGTGAAGATTCTGCAAAGACTATATATGGGAGAAAGGGAGGAGGCTGAGCACCCCTAATTGGCTAAGATGACTCAGAGACTAATTTGAATTCATAGTGTCATTTAAACCCCAAATAATAGGTAGGAGCGGGATGTGACTGCCTTCAAGGTATAAGTAATGAATGTTGCCCTTTTTCCTTAGGAAATGGGGAAGCATGAGAGCTTAATAAGAATAGGAGTCGAGGATGATGGGAACTTAAGGAAGGGGATATGAGATGTTACTATTGTAATCATCTTTTTGTGTTCTAGATGAAGCAGAGTGTGGTTAAGTAAGGAGTGAAAGCCAGAGATCAGAATTTATGTAGCAGATTAATTAATGGTAACAACTTATGTAGAGAGGAGGATGACACTTAGGAAAATATAAACAATGTAAAAAAGAGCTACTATAAAATAATTTATAAAATTTGTTGAATAAATCTAATGACTTTATGATACCTAATTATAATACAAGTGATATTTGTTCTGTGTATGGCATGCTACCAAGTGCTTTACATGCACAATTACTCCTAGTACTTGAGGTAACCTGTGTGACTGATGTTATTCCATTGTACTTATAGGTAAGGAAATCATCTCAAAAACTTATCGCGTTCCCTGCCCGCAGAGAAACACGACATCTGGTTGAAGTTTCAATGCTTTATTGCGCGCTCTCCTTCTGCTTCTATTGTTTCTTTTTCTTATCCTATTTCCTTCTGAGCAGGGAAGTTACAGACCTTATATAGGTAAAACCACCAATCAAAGGAGAGCACACGAGGGAAAAGCGTGGACAGATACAGAGAGCCAAGCAGGGCATACCGAGATCATGCGTTGTGCATGAGACCAGAGAACCAGTCATAAAGACTTCCTTAAAATGATGTCAGATGTTTGTGCAAAAGTTAACTGCTCTGGCTCACTGCCAGGTGCCATCTTAGCCACACCTAGGGCCAGGGGTCCCGGGTACCCCAACAGTTCCCCCTTTTTTATTATAAAATTAAAGCTCGGGACCGTGCCTGTCTTAGGTTGAGTGGTCAGCATATGTCCTTACCCGTCATCAGAGTCTGCAGAGCATGCTGCAGCTCCTGTCTTAGGTTGGTACATAGCCACCTCCTTCATTACCCGTCTTTGACTACCGGTCCAGCATCGAGAGCCACACTTGTGGGGAGCTGCCGGCCTCTAGGGCGGTCATGGCCTGATGAAAGATAATCCGATCCCTGTTTTGGCTGGCTCATAGACGCACAAACAGACGAGTGAGGAAAAGGATACCAATGAGGAGAAGCAGTCCCAAAGTGCCCAGACCTGCCCACTGTTTTACAAAATTGAAAGCAGAAGAAAACCATTCAGCCATCTCAGATACAGAAGCAATATGTACCCCAGTAGAATTAGCTTTGACAATTTCGGCTCTAAGTTGTGAGGTAAGATTATCAAATTGAGATGACCAAGTAGAAGTAAGGTAAAGTGACAAATTACTAGATAACTTAGCTGCAGTGCTGAAATTATCATACAATAGGGGTAACACAAACAGCTCTTAAAGAATAAACACATCCCAGTCTCAAAAGTTCTTGTAATATGTCCACTTGTTCTTGTAATAGGTCCACTCTTTGATTCACCAGGAGTAAGCCTGCCCTTAAATGTTGGTTTAAAGTCTCTTGAGTTTGTAAGGCAGTAGCTGTGTTTTCAGCTAAACGGTTGACTGCAGTCACTGTCTGTATAGTAGTTGTCAATGCAGCAGCTGCAGTCGCGGCAGCCGCCGCCAATGCAACAACGGCTGCAACCACAGTTGCCGCGATGCCAAATTGTCTTTTATTTCTTGATAGTAGCACTGGTAATTCTGCATCTGTAACAAAGACTGGGATAGGTAGGAAGGTAGGGATGATTGATTGATCATGTTAACTGACAGTAACTGAACTCTATGTAAGTTCTAAGAATTTTATAGACAAGTGCAGATCTAGTCCTCAAAAAAAAGTTAGTGAATAGCTAATGCTATCTTTTCTTTTTACTCATCTTTGTGCTTATTTATATTGCACAAGGAAATAAGAAACCCATTTCAGAACAATTAACTAATAAGTAATGGAGTCAAGAAGAGAATAATTAGATCATTATTTTTTTTTTTTAAGATGGGGTCTTATGATGTTACTCAGGTTGACTTTAAAATTGTGATCCTCTGCCTCAGCCTCCTGAGTAAGGGGTATTTATAGGCATGTATTTCTGTGCCTGGTTTCAAGTTAGTCCTTTATTTTTTTGTCATCCAATTCTTTAACATATATTGTTCCTTTCTCCTTAACCTATAAATTTTATATTATGTTATAGTAAACAATGATGAATAACTTCAGAGGAAAGTTTAGGCAAAGCAATTTCATCAGCAGACATAAAGACATGTAATAATTCATTTGAACTCCCAGATATTAAGTAAATGAGTGTTTATTTTGGAAGGACTACTTTCACTTGACCTGTCCCTCACAACTAGTTCTTTTTTCTCTAATACCACTATAAAATATGGACCCCAGAGTCAGCTGGAAAATGTAAACAAGCTCATGGTGCTTAAGAGAGAATGATTTGAGAGTCAGTAAGACCAGATTCAAATCCTATTTCTTCTGCTTGCAACTTCTTTTACCTGGGTACAGTTCCTGGACCTGCACACATCTGCTTTATCATCTACAAAGTGAAAGTGAAAATATCACCTCTTGGGTTTTTTGAGAACTGATTGTTACATGAGCATATTCATTACAGTTCTAGGGACACATATAGGGCTTTCATTTATTTCTATAACTGTGTATGGACTCAGAAAAACTAATGAACAGTTTGAACAAGAATATAGAAATATTTTCAAGCTTCCAGTCAGTTCTGCAGTAATCCTCTGCATTACTGCTTTTAAAGAAGACACAGATACCTGTTCTAACCACGACATTTGATCTCAGAAAAACTTCTTGTTTGTACTAGGACTCGGCAACTGATGATTTGTCATTAAATGTTTATATCTAAGTCTTATGTGTGTGAGAACTGTACCTAAATTTTGTTTTTATCTGCACAATTAATCTTGGTTATTACATGAGATGTCTCATGGCAAACTAATTTTTCTTGTTGTTAGAGGGCTGGATTTTATACATAGCTTCATCACTATGAGTCTCGAATTGTCTAATGCTAAATTTGCTCAATGATATTTAACAAATATCTTTTGAAAAAGTGGGATGAGATAAGGATGAACTATTCTATAACAGTATTCAACAAATGACACTCTGTATGTAACAAATCTAGAGAAGTAATGATCTCTGCATATGAAAAATTACAAAATTAATAAACATTGGCACTGTTGAAAATCTTACCTTAGTAGTTTTAGATGATTTTAATGGTGTTTTGAGTGTCCAGAAACAATTTCATCTTCATAGAGACCTCCTCTTGAAATAAGAATTTTAATATGAATTGAAAGTAAATTTCCAAAGATATTATTCAGTTAACTTAACATCAAATCAAATGTTGTTAAGGACATATCTTTAAAAGACTAAATCTTTCTTTTTAGCTTAAAGCCTAAAATATTTTAAAAGAAAATCTGTGATTTTAATTTAGAATGAATTTGCTTGATACATTATGGAGAAATGAAATTCATTCTGTTGCTCTGGTCCAAGAGGACAAATGCAAGAGGTTGGGGGGAAAAGTATTCAAATAGGTCACTGATGATGAATCTCATCCTGGATGAATCAACTACAACAAAAATATTATCTCACAATACCAGGATATTTAAGAGCTTTCCAGAAGAATTTGGAGAACTTGCTTGTACTTGTGCTTTCTCTCCCAGGAATTAATTATAACTTTTGATGGAAATATAGAAACAGGTATTCTAGAAAGATATATTTGAGAATCACCAACCTCTGAACAGGGAATTATATTCCCTGAAGTTGGAACACAATTTCTTTTTCTATCTGAAACTGGGTTGTTAGGAAAGCTGAATGTCATGTAAATAGGATTGTAGCATAAATCCAGTGTGGGTACCAGTGATGCAGTTTCCCTATCATGTGTGTCATAGAGAGAACTTCTTTCTTATCAACATTAAATCCTTTTCAAAAACCAATATGAATCACTTTAGAACTAAAGAAGTGAAGGCATATTAATGACAGCTATTTTAAAGATGTTGCTCCACATGCTGCTTTTCCTGATTTTCAGTGTTTAGGAAGTAGACAGAAACCCAAGAAGGGTCTATATAGCAGTGCTCTATGAGACTCAGCATGGAATGATAGGCAGCATTACAAATTTGGAGAGACATTTAAAAGACAGTAAGAGAGTTCCAGTCATTTGTTACTTATTTGCCATTTAGTTATTTCAGGAGGTCTGTGCATTTTTATTTCTTAAAAGCCATTTCTTTGAGGTAATTAAGATACAAAATGCTGCACATATATGACATGCATAACCTGATGTCTTTGGAGATACACATACACATGTGAATCTGTCACCACAATCTGTACCATGAAACTATCCTGTCACCTCTCTGATCATCTTCAAATGTGTCCACCCAACTTATGCTTATCATTGTGATGATGATGATGATGATGATGATGATGATGCAAAAAGCCCACCCTTTGAGAAATATTTTAAGTGTCCTGAACAGTATCCATCAGTATAGGCACAATGGTGTATAAATCTCTAGAACTTATTCATGTTGTGCAACCAAATCATCTTACCCTTTGGCCTCTTCCTCCTCCCCTCCCCCCAGCTCTTGAGAACCACCATCCATCCCACTCCCTATATCTGTGAGTTAGACTATGTTAGATTTGTCCTTAAGTGATATCACATTGTATTTGCCCTTTAAAAAACTTAAAAGCTTGACCCCAATCTATCTTAAACACATCAAGAAGAAATGCAACCAAAACAAATAGGAGAAAACAAAATAGAATATATCATACTAATATCAAACAGAGGCAAATCAAAACTACACCGATGAACTGGAGCTGTGGTTCAATGGTAGAGTGCTTACTAGCACATGTGAGGCCCTAGGTTCCATTCTCAGCACCATGTGAAAAAAATAAATAGAGGAATTGTGTCCATTTACAATTAAAAGAAAAAGAAAACTACTCTGAAATTTCAGGTCACTCCTGTTCTAAGGACAATCGTCAAGTATATCAATAATGATTTTCTTCTTTATAAAGACTGATATTATTATTTTTGCAATTATTTTAGGAAAATCCATACTCTTTTTCTGTAAAGGCTAAACCAATTTAGGTTAAACTAAAAGGCTAAACCAATTTGGGTTATATGAACCCAAACAGTGGAAAAGGATTTCCTTTTTCTCACATCCTAAAAAACATTTATCATCTTTTTGGTTTTGTTTGTTTGATTTTTATAATTCCATCCTATTGAATTGAGTTGATATCTCATTGTGATTTAATTTGCATTTTTCTGATGTTTATATTGGCATTGCACACCTTTTAATTTAACTGCTGTCCATTGGTTTGTTTTCTTTGGAGAGATGTCCATTCAAGGTATAGCACATTTTTTTGTTACCAATTTTTTTAAACTAATGAATAAAGATGTAAAAAACTGTACACATTAATTCAGGCACCATTTAATAATATACATATTGCATAATGTTTAAATCAGTTTAATCATATATATCTCCTCATTTATCATTTATTTAGAGTGTAAACTTTCAAAATTTTTTCTTCTAGTTTTTTTGGAATGCACTGTACATTGTTATTACCATCACCTGACTGTGCTGTAGCACACCTGAACTTCTTATTCCTCCCTAACTGCAGCTTACTACCCACAAAACAGTATTCCCACCCCCATATCCACCCCTTGATCTCCCCAGTCACTTTTAATCACCAGTCTACTTTTAATGTCTAAGAGATCGATCTCTTTATGTTCCACATTTGACTGAGGTTGTGCAGTCCTGTCTTTCTGTGCTTGGTTTACTTCCTAACATAATGATCTCTAGCATGTAGTTGCAAATGACAGAATTTCATTCTAATTTAAGCTGAATATTCCATTTTGTATATGAGCCATATATTTTGAATCTATTCATCTACTGATAGACCCTGACATATACTCAGGTATAGGATAACCAGATCATATGGCTGCTCTATTTTTAGTTTTTTGAGGAATTTCCACACTGATTTTCATAGTGGCTGGTAGAGTTAAACCTGACTGATGACATTGCTGCTTTTCCACCTGGTTATTCAGAATTTACCTAAGTTTGAAATTTTTTTAATGATCCATTTGAATAGATCATATATAGGTTATCTATAAATTGGCATTTTCAAGTTCCTCTTGAAATCCAAAAATTCAAATATTTCATCTTTTAATTCTATCTTAAAGTTTCCATAAGCCTTGTTCATGATTTTGGGGATCATTTTCACCAAAATCCAAGGCAATATTTTAAACTACTCTTCCTTATCATACTTTTTTTTTCTGTCCCTTTTCTTGAAATCTTAAACCAAAATATATATATGTTGCACAGAATGTGGATTTTTGGATCTTTTAATTATTCAGTATGGTGGTCATTTTTCTGTTCAAGTCCAACTTTTTGAAAAAAGGGAATGAAGGGCAACTTAGTTTGAAAGAGAATTATTATGAAATCTGCAAATGGAAGAGGTGAAATTTCAGAATATTGTGCATTGCTGACATTTTTGGATAACAGCAAACTGCTTCTGATGGTCTTATTGAAAGGTATGGGACAGAAGTCTTTGCCAGATCATTAGCTATATATGAGCTACAAGGGAGATGTATTAATTCATTCAAGCAATGAAACCATTTTTGGCACAGCAGCTGAAATTGGAGTTTCCATCTGATTAAGCATATGGAATGCCACTATAATTTTGTCATAACCATCTGTCTTTTGCACAGAACAAGTAGTTCAGTTAAATGTGTTGAGAATGACCATTGGTGGATCTTTCAAGTCCCTGATGATGGCAGCAATCTCTGAAATCTCTCTAGGAATGCAATTGATCTTGGTAAATTGTAATACAATACTATGTTTACCATGCAAAGTAGAAAATTGCTTCTATTTTATTATTTCCCTAGATAGAGACAGTTCAAGTAGTTCCTGCTTGGCCTTTTCCACCATAATATTCTTCACTCCATAGTTTCAGTAGTCACAGCAATGCCTGATTATTTCTCTTTGCCTAAGGAATGGTTAACCTGAAAAACACTTTTGGGTATTGAACAAGGTGGGGAGACATATTCACATAAATCTGAAGCAGTTGCTCCTGGCTCCTACCTCAGGCATGTTCAATTTGTCTTTGATTTTAGGGGTCTGTATATGCAGAGTGATTCAAGTCTGGAAGTTGATTGAGGGAACATGACTTTCTGATTTGAGGATTCAGTTTTTATTTCATTCACTTGAACTTTTCTGCTTAAATATATCAAGTAAAAACTCCTTAGGATTTCTATAGTACTTCACTACTAGGAAGTCTAAAATCAACCAGCCAAGATCATAAGTCTTTTCAGGCCAGCATATTTCTTCTTTAACTCTGATGTTCACTTGCTACCATCTAGAGTTGTTGGGTTCATTGTCTCCGTTCAGCAAAGAATTGAAGAAAAAGACACAGAGTGAGCAAGCAGCAGATTTATTGCAAAAATGACAGAGACACATTTCCCCAAAGAGAAGCCAGAAATCTGGTGTGATAGTTTTGACTTTTTTTTATGGTTACTGGAATTTCCTCCTTTCCTTATCTTCTCCCCTGTCCACATTCTCCTCCCTATTATTGAATGGTGTCCCCTATGTCCACTCTCCTATTTTAGTTTTTCTATTGGATCCTCACTAGGGGCAGGAGTACCAACATGTCAGTCTGGTTGGATCCCCCCTGTGTCCAGGAGCACTTTCATCAAGCAGACCCTCTCCACACTCCTTTGTCCTGGCCCTTCTCCTGACCTCCTTACTCACCATCTTGCCCTGGCTCTAAGCCCTTCTATCCTCTCTCACACTGCAGTAGCTACAACACCAAAACCTGGGAGGTGGAGTGCTGCCACTTGGCCCTTGCCTTCCCTGGGCCAATTATTCACTTTGCACTTAGAGTTTCCAGTCCAGGGACCACAGTTTCCACTGAGGGGTTCCTCTGACAGGGACTAGCACTCACAGAAGTATTCAAGGATGTCAGGACTCCTCTCATAAATGTACTACTCACAGTTGTGATGGAAGTTAATCTTCTGGACTATGCTAGGATGGGTGAGTAGGTCTTAAGTGATATATTGCACTGCTTTTTGTTTTCTCTATGCCTTTGAATCCCTTTCTAGCTCACTCATTGTGAGTGTCATTTGGTTCTTGTTGCAAATAGCCAAATAGAGTCCCTTTCAATTCCCTGAGCTGCAGTGCTGAAGCCAGAATTAAGGACAGGTAGTTAGTGTAGAAATAGGAAATCGGGTCAATTCAAGGAAATGAAGCCATGAAGCCATCTGCCTTTGGAAGTTGGAGACTGCCCCTGGAAGAATGGAATGTCAAAGATCTCGGGAGCCCATTGATGACCAAATTTACCTGCCTTTATCAAGGACTGCAAGCAAGGAGATGCTAATTAATGCCCCCTGGCCCTTACCCGCCTGAATCACCTTGGCCCTCCCCCTGCCCTTGGCTTCTCACTTATGCAAAACCGGGCCTAGTCACTAGGCAGGAAGGAGAGAGAGATAAGGGGGGAGAGAACTGGAGAACAAAAGAGACTTTAACCTATAAAAGATGTAGGGTGCGCTCACTTCTGGGGACTTTAGAACATCAGCCATGGCCCCCTTCTCCCTGCCGGGAGAAGTCTGTATTATTCCCTTTAAATAAACCTGCTTAATATGCTTGCCTTGGCGTGCTTCTCTAGTGCTTAATCTTCAACATTAGAAGAAGCAGAACTCGTCACCGGTAAACGGCGGTATCAGATTTGGAGGTTCCACCGAGATTTACGCCAAGGTAAGTATGCTTCTCTCTCCACACACCCCACATCTGTTTGAGGTGCATCTTTCTTTCTGTCTCTTTATTTTTGGAGGGCAAAATGGGCACCCGTCGGCTACTTAAATGCAGTTAGTGCAGCTGCCATCCTTAAGACTCGGTGAGAGGTTTCCCGGCCCAGGCAAGTTTCCAATCCCCTGCTCTGCAGGCATGTTGGGGCTCTGCTGAAGCCGTTTCCTACTTTTCTGTCCAGGCCCGGAGCGCAATTGCCGCAAGTACACAGTGTCCCTAGTCCTGATCTGCCCAGGATGCGTGGAGGTGGAGGAAGGGTTGGAGCAACTGCGGGGTTCTCGGCCCGGGCTACTCTCGGGTGGACCCCAAAGGTTCCTTCTCCAGACTCCCCCTCCCGACAGCCCTGAAGGGTATCCAGGCTGATCGGTAGACAATGGCACTGAGGGAAAGCGCCAATCACCTTTGCCTCCGTATGGGCCATACAGTGTACAACACTCCCGCACATCCACTCCCTCCTGGATGCTCCCCTTCCCTTGCCGGTCAGACATTAGGAATTCAAGCTGTAGGATTAAGGCCTGGGATGATTAGTATGAAAATGCCCAGGTTCCCTTTGTTTGCATAGTTAACCTTCACTAGTCTAGACACTAGAGTCTCCCATTACTGTTCCCATGCTTAAATGTGCTCACTGTGTTCTCTTTAAGCTGCAAGAGGGAGGCATTTAAAAACCCCTCCCGTGTGACCCTCCAAGCAAAGGGTGTTATACGCCTAATAACCAATAGATGTCCCCTCACCCTCCGGAGATTCCTTTAGTTTACAGGGCAAGAAGATAGGTAAAAGGCACACTTTTTACTTTTGTCATCATTTTTCATAATTAGGAGTTTATAGTGGCAGGGAGGAAAGCAGTAATGCCCTTAAGTCTGAATCCTCCAAGGGTCTCTAGCACAGGGCAAACTAGAGCCCCAGCACTTTGCCAAAGGAGGCCAGAAATACTTTGGCAAAGCCAGGTAGTGAGAGACGGGTTTTCTGGACCGGATTGAAGCTCAAACTTAGGGAGACGTCCCTGCACATAGTCTCCGGCGCGGACGCCTGAGGTCTATTTTTCTTTTCTTCCACTTAGATGGGAGCTTCACTCTCAACAGTATTGCCAGGTTCACCACTAGCCTGCATACTGCTAAATTGCAAATGATCAAGAAAAGTGCCTTTCATATGTTACCATGCTTGACAGCAATAATCTCCACCATGAGAGGAGAAAGTCTTGAGGAATCGCCCACTAAGGGAGGAAAATTGAGGGAACCCTCCCAACTTAAGATAGACAAAAATTTAAGGAGGCTTTTGGAGGATCCTAATAAATATTGAGATGTTTCAAAACTTATGCCAGGTATTTGACCTCACCTGGAAAATTATGCTATTAACCATCTAGAGCACAGGCAGTTCCCAGAAGCCATCCTAACTGGGATTCAAATAATGAGTAGGATGCGTAAAAAAACTATTATGCAGCCTTCAGGAAAGTCCTGCTATTTTCATGGAGAGACTTAGAAAAGCAATAAGAAAACACACCACTCTGAATCCTGAATCCATAAAGGGCCACCTACTTTTAAAGTATAAATTTATCATTTAGTCAGCCCCAAATATTTAGAGGAAATTACAAAATTGGCACGTGGCCCTGATCAATCCTCAGATGATCTTCTCCAGCTTGCATCTTCCATTTTTAATAGACATCAAAAGAAAGAAAAGGGAACATATAGGCAAAAAAAGGACTTATTAAAGATCATTCAAACTGATAGAAACTTTTAATGCCTTGCAATAGTCCATGCAATTTGCCCATTTTAGGAGTTAAAAAGCAAACTGCCTAGTCCAAGACCTTAGAATAATGAAGCAGTAATTTCCCCCACCCTGTAGTTCTTAATTCATACACTTTTATCTTGGATTCCAACTGCTGCTTGGTTTACTGTTAGATTTAAAAGATGGTTTTTCCTGTTTATGCTAGACTCTGAATAGCAATTTGTTTGCCTTTGAGTAACCAGATACTGTATCTCAACTAACCTAGACAGTATTGCCTCAGGATTTAGATGGCCCTCACCTGTTCCGGACAAACCTTAGCTAAGGACTTAACAAAATTCAGAGATAAAACATCTGTGATTGTTCTCCAGTAAGTAAATGACATCCTTTATGTGTCTCCACCCAGGAGGAATATCAAAAGGCCATTGCAGAACTCCTAAACTTCTTAGCTAATAGGAATTAAAAGATCTCAAAAAATAAAGCTTAATTATGTCATCAACAGGTTCAATACTACAGGAAATAGCCACCATAGGACAATATTCTGACCCAGGAATATCAAGAAGGGGCCTTACTTCAAGCTCCTGTCCTCAGCTTACCTATGAAGCAAGATTTAACCTGTTTGTCACAAAGGGGAAAACAAATCCTGGATAGGCAGCCATAGGCAACTCAATAACCAATGGCATATCTCAGTGAGGAACAGCAAAGTAGCTTCATTCTCAAAAGAAATGGAAAATAAGGTCTCATAATTTTCTTTGACATCCAACCTGTCCTAATGAAATGACTAAAATGCCCTAGGCACAAGGTTTCTGTTAAAACCTGTTAGATCCTTCCAGATCTCAGTCAAGGCTTACATTGAAATGTAAATAAAGGAAGCCTAAAGGCTCAGTAGGAGACCGGTCTCAAACCCAAAAAAAAAAAAAGGTAAAAAAGAGCCTTACTTAAACTCCAGCAAAAGTAAATTTTATGGTGCCTTACTAAAATAATTAACGGCCGTATCATTTTTCCAGGACTCTTGTTTTTTTTTAATTCTATATATTTTTTGAGCTCATGATTTTTTTGATAAGTTCTATTTTTTTATTCAACTACAGCTTTTGAACATCTGTTACATTGCAATGGAGATTCACCTATAAAGTTACAAGGCCTTTGATTTTGTGTTATTTGTATGTCGTGCTGTCTGGTGTTGTCTGTATCAAAACTGAGCGCTCCTAAAATTAAAATTTAAAAATGGATCCAAATACTTTTAATTCACGTGATTTAAAGGTTCAATTCAAATTGGGTAAACTAATGAAAGTAAAATGTCTTTGAAAATAACTCGCAAGTCTCTAGGTGGTCAAGCTAATAAAATATTGATGTTAATAAAATGTCTAATATCAATTGTTTCTAGGACTTTTCTTCAACAGGAAAGAGACAGCAAATACTGTTCAGGACACTTGCCTGCTTTCTTGGTTTTTACAGAATAAGTGAATTAGAGTTAACATGTATGGGATTACTCAAATGTGTTTGTAGAGACATCTGATTAATTTACAAAGTTAAAATGCTAATTGTTAAATAACATCAAGTACTCTTAACTCCTTAAATTCCATGGGGTATCATACTCAAACATTATTGGTGTTTTCATAGGTTAGTAAATAAAAGGGTTTAAACTTGCTTTGTGTCATCACTAAACTAAAAACAAGGTTACTAAGAGTGGAATTCAAGGTTAACAAGTGCAATTCTATATACAAAGGGTCCCAAAAGTTTCAACTGTTTCAATTAGAGTACTATAAACAACAAAATATTCAATCTTATTAAAATAGAGCAATTTATCTAAATTCAGAAATTTCATAAGAGTTGTTTCAGAATGTGAACAAAAAGGGGTCAACGAATAGGAAAGAGAAAATAAAAGGTTCTGGGTATGGAAATATATTTAGTAAAAGGAAAAAGGAAATTATTCTGGGTAAGAAAGTGCTTGTGTGATGATATACATGAGGGTCTAAGTAAGTGCTAAGAAAGTCTGTGTATGTAAAGGGCAAGTTTCAACAAGTTTGTGTGAAACTAAGTTGGTTGTATGTATGTGAAACAACTAAAGCTATTTAAGGTTTTTCCTAAGGTGAAATACTAATGTTCTGATATAAACCAAAGTTTAATCTATATGGTAAAATAACAAGAATTTCTTAGAAACACTAATTTACTCTTAACTTTGTGTCTATTAAGTTTTATTCTTTAGAACAATTAGTCTTAAAAATTGGGGTGTATACAATTATGGTTAAACAACTCTTAGAGTATTGTACTGTGTTACAGAGTCTACATTTTTCTTTAAAAACTAAATTTGGTAAGATAAAGTGTCAAGGTAATTGTGAAATGGTTTCTAGTTGTATATTAAATGTGTTCATATTTTTCAGGTATACAAGTTTTAAAGCAGGGAATTTATCAAGCTGCTATTCTCCAGATAAACTTGTCTGTAATGGTAATTTTAAACTTATAAAGAGTAAATTTTATTGGGGATTTATTTCTATCATTTAATGTTCTATTATAGGACCTGTTATCAATAGGGTATATGTAAAATTTGTTACTTTTTACATTGAGATAAAGAATTTCAAATGTAAATGTATTTCTAAACATTAGAGCCTGACTTGTTTAAAGGTTAATTTTGTGAAATATGAAAACATTTTGCCACTTTATCACACAAAAGGAAAGTTAAAAACTCTCTCAGCCTTTCTTTGATTCATGTTTTAGATACAATGTTAAATTGTGTTAATTATAAAGTTTATATAGACTCAGGAAACAGTATATGTAGACTACTTAATGATATTTAAGGAAGAAGCAAAAATCAACATCAGAATTAGAACACTTAAGATTTGTAAGGAGCCACGCCTTACCTAAGATAAGGCTCTGCCTCCCAGCTTACTGCATGTTAGAGTGACTCCAAAATAAGTCAGACTTCAGCTTATTTAAAGTTATAATCAAAAGATTGTTTTTTTGTTGTAAAATTACTATGATCTCAAATAGGGAATATAATGTGGTTCTCAGTCAAAACTCAAGATAGCTATTATACAAGCTGAATATTTTTACTCTTGCTAATTTCATTTTGTAAAATTGTTACCTGTTAATGTTTTGCAGAAGTAGCTGCTTCAAGAACACGCAACCTAGGTAACTTGTGATAATAAGCCATCACCTATAGAACAGATTGTGGTAACTTCCAGTACTAATGCAGACTCCAGTTAGATAAAAGGGTAAATAACTGCAAAGTTAATGGACATTGAATTTAAAGCCCAGTACTCTTACTTTATGACTGGCGAGACTGGCTTGCTGGATGATTAAGATCAAACTTAAGAGATTGGAATTAAATACAGAAGGGAAGATAGACCAGTATTTGGATCTTTTGTTCTCAGTCAGTCTGAACCCAGGGAATAAGAGGACTTCCCTAAGGAGCGCTGCAACTCTGGGTCACACAACCTCCTGATCAAGGAGATTGTTGAGACTAGAGGATGAAAAAATCACTCAGTGCATCTGCTGCAGAGGAGGGTCATGGAAAAAGGGAGACATCCCTTAATGCTTCCAAAGGAAGTCACCTCATCAAGGAGACCCTACCTAACCAATAGCACTGGTGGAGCTAAGAAGCTGCTCTTAAGTTCTCTACAAGTGGCCCCTGTGGGAACTCAGCTGACTCTTTAACAAGACAGGAACCAGGTCAATTTGACCAGCTTGATCTTAGACACCCAGCAAAACAGTGAAAACCAAAATATAACCATTCTTGGGCATTTAAAAAATTAATAGTTAAATGTAACTTAAGATGTACACTTGTATTTACCCACTAGAATAAAGACTGGAAGCTACAAATGTAAGAAAGATTCTTAGGCAAATGTGTCTGATAACTATCAAAAGAAACTGCCAGAGTCAGAAGTTTTTAGTCAGTTTAAGGCCTGCAGACCTTCCTAAGCTACACAGGTAGATTTAATCTATGTTTGCTCGTATGATTATCTAGCCCTAAGTAACAGAAGTATAGAGCTCTCTACTAAACACAGGTTATACCAATAAAGGGATATTTTACAAAAATCAGATGACATTAAGTAGCTTAACTATATTTTTTGGGATATCTATGACATTAAGAGTTAAATGTTGTGTTTACATTCCTGATAACCTGGACTATGTTAAAGTTCCCAAATAAAGGCCTTGCCCTTTCCAGCCTTTGCTAGGTCTCGTTATGGGAACAATTTCTCAGTTCTTCCACCTCCTGGTGAAAGATTGACTTCTGTCATTTTCATGATACTCAGTGGCATGTTCCAGATGCTGCAACATTTACTTTATACTAATCTCATTTCAGTACTCATGTCTTTTTGTTCTTCTATCATAGAAGCACCCACCCCAGATGACTTTACAACCTGCTCTTCCCCAACCAGACTTCTACCTTGGACCCCTCGATTGACCCGATTTTTAAAAAAGGAACTCCAAACTGCTTGCCCCTCACTGCCCCCTTTCAGCTTCGAAGCAGCCAGAACGACCGACGCCCCCTTTTCCTTAAAGCAGTTGGGAGTTCCTATAGCTAAAGTGGGGAATGAAGCCAGAATTAAGGACAGGTAGTTAGTGTAGAAATAGGGAATCGGGTCAATTCGAGGAAATGAAGCCATGAAGCCATCTGCCTTTGGAAGTTGGAGACTGCCCCTGGAAGAATGGAATATCAAGGATCTCCGGAGCCCATTGATGACCAAATTTACCTGCCTTTATCAAGGACTGCAAGCAAGGAGATGCCAATTAATGCCCCCTGGGCCCTTGCCTGCCTGAATCACCTTGGCCCTCCCCCTGCTCTTGGTTTCTCACTTAATGCAAAACCGGGCCTAGTCACGTAGGCAGGAAGGAGAGAGAGATAAGGGGGGAGAGAACTGGAGAACAAAAGAGACTTTAACCTATAAAAGATGTAGGGTGCGCTCACTTCTTGGGACTTTTAGAACATCAGCCATGGCCCCCTTCTCCCTGCCGGGAGAAGTCTGTATTATTCCCTTTAAATAAACCTGCTTAATATGCAAAAAAAAAAAAAAAAAAAAAAAGAATGCATTTTGTGTCTTCTCAGGAGGGGTTTTGTGCCTTGGGCATCTTGGTTCTACATGACTTCTCTGAAATTCTGGCTGCACTGACAATGCCACCTGATGCAACAGAGAGGCTAAATGAATGCATGATGATGCCCTGTTTCTCTTGGCAACCAGAGACCCTTAAGTCATGACTGATTGAAAGACTCAAGACAATCATCAGCACAACTGTGATTGTGAGAGGGAAGATGAAGGGAGTGATTTACAGTAGCATGCTCTTCTCAAGAAATTCTATTTAAACATCCTCTACCAGGTGAAGAGGAGCCAGGGTGTGTTGGGGTGCAGCCCCATGAGGCTTTGTCCATTCATTTCCATCCAGTATAAGGGAACTTGCTGAAGACTGATATCCTACTGTATACTACAGGACTGCAAGGTGAGGTTGTCTTGATTTGACCTCACAAGGAATCATGACCACATGGCCACACTGATCTATTTGGAGGCAATTAAGCCCCACCAGGTCTAGAGGACAGAAGAGAGATGGAGAGGTACAGAAGGGCGAGTGAGTCAGTCAGCATATCACCTTCCCCAGCAGCACTGCCCACTGAAACTACTCCTCTGGCTCTGCTGTCACCCAGGATGTGTCCAAGTTAGCACACTGACCTAGGGCCATACCAACCACAGGGAATGATAGCAGTTGACAGTTCAATTCATTGGAGCATTCACTGTTCCTCATTGTGTTAGGTGATGATTGAATTGAAGAAAATGACACCAACTCTGTTGGGATGCCCTGCTATTCTGGAATGTCCAAAGAGGAGAGAGCTGGAACCTGGGAAGTTTGAATTCTAAGTGGAGGTGGGTGGCTGCTGTGATTCCTAATGTTGAAAGGAGGGAGTCCATCATTCCTCATGTGGGATGGAGTTCAGGAAAGAGCTAGCAAGCCAAGAGAGTTGTCCTAGGCTCTCTCCACCTTCAAAGACCAAAGTCCTTTCCTTCTGCCTTACAACATGTTTGCACTCAGATATTCTCTTGGTAGGAATTTTCTAGGGGCCCTTCAACTCACCTTTAGATGTAGAAATATCTGGCCAATCTGTCTTCACATAAAGTTTCAGCCACTTGACCTGCCTACTGCCTGTCTGGCACAAGGCCTTTGTGACAATGCAGTGTTTTCAGTCTCTGGAGGATGCAAACTAGAGTGTAGTGTAACAGACACTGGCACAAAAATGCTTTAAAAAAGTAAAATTGGTGGATGACAAAAGTTCCTAATGATGGTGTGTTGAGCACATTTCAAAGTGGCATAACACAATTTTTGAACACACATCACACAGAAAGAGAGGATTGGTACACATGTTCAAACCTGAACATTTAAAAAGGGAAGAGTAAAGTATAGTTTTAGAGCACTCAATGCAGAAGATGTTGGAGATGAAAACCTATTTTAGTGAAGAGACACTAAATAAAATTGTCATGTCTAAAGGTCTCTCATAAAATATCCAGATCATTTATTCAGCTTCACAATACTATACAAATACAGAAATGAGTAAGTGTGAGATCATTCTTCAAGCAACAATAATTACTAACAATAGTTCAACTTTCAAGGACAGCAATGCCCTTGCATATTACTGGTTCAATTTTTTTTATTGCATTGGGCAGCTGATTACACATAAGTGGCTTTTGCTATTCAGGCACATGACCTATGAGGAAAAGCTTTCTTTACAACAGAGCACCTACACCAAAGCACTTCAATTTAAACAAGTACAAAGTTCGCAATGCAGCACAGAATGAAATCTCTCCAAATAAACAGTGTAACACATCATCAGAAATTTATACAAAAACACTTCTGCTGTAATACAAACTAGAAGAACCAATATGGGCAAAATCTAAATTTTATATGAAGAATATTTAAAATATAAATAATGTTGTCATATACCTACTGAAGAGGAAAAGCAGATACTATTAATTTCCAAAATTCAATATTTTTTCTAGTAATTGCTTAAACAACCCTAAATGTGCCACATGACTAATATCTCTGATTTAATTCTTTCAATGTCAGTTCTTCCAAATGTGGGTTCTTCTGTCATATCTTACCCTACAAAGAACAAATAATTCCCAGAGCCATGGTAAAGATGACGAAACCACATTCTTCATCCAATTCTACACAATAACTCCTCAGAACATCCATCAAACTTAACAATTCCTATAAAAATGCTTCATTAATATTGAGACTGTACCTCAAATGATACAGGAAAACCAGTTTTAAGTACCCCTAGTTCTTTGTGAATGAGCACAGCAGAAGCTGAGATATGTGTTCAGCCCCAATTAATATAATCCTTTAATAAAATAATATATATCTCAATGAAAAGAAAATAGACTGAGATAATGCAGGGCCAAGGGCAGCTCTCTTTTGTCTTTACCTCTCAGTTTTCCAGTTGACATTGAGGTTAACTTGGAAAATGCCCAGGTGTAGAAATTCATTTCATTTTCAAGGAGTCTTGGTTTGTGTCACAAAAGACTACTACATGGAACTGACTACTGGAGTTGACATTTTGAATTTCATGACATTAATGCATGGTGATTTTCTTTTTCAAGAACTTGCTGATTAAATACCTGCATCAATATGTTCATGAGAATGATATAACATATCAATTCCTGAGAGTTGTCTCTTCTACAGAAATACGTATTCTTTTTTTTTCTTAGA
The DNA here is from genome assembly GCA_020740815.1 of Sciurus niger. Lineage (NCBI taxonomy): Eukaryota > Metazoa > Chordata > Mammalia > Rodentia > Sciuridae > Sciurus > Sciurus niger. Next base: position 19,804 of record JAHUXG010003588.1, read on the forward strand.
AGCACTTCACATTTAATCTACATTGAAATACAGTTCGTCTCCTACTAGACTGGTAAAAATAGTGAAGTTTAATAATATTTGTATTTTTAAAATTCATTTTTATTGTAAACAAATGGGATACATCTTGTTTTTCTGTTTGTACATAAAGTAGAGGCATACATTTGTGTAATCATACATTTACCTAGGGTAATATTTTTTATTCATTCTGTTAATTTCCCCCCCAACTCTCCCACCCCTCTTTTCCCTTTATACAGTCTTCCTTTCTCCATTCTTGCCCCCTTCCCACCCCCTATATGTGTCATCATCAGCTTATCAGTGAGATCATTCATCCTTTTGTTTTTTGAGATTGGCTTATCTCACTTAGCATGATATTCTCCAATTTCATCCATTTGCCTGCAAATGCCTTACTTTTATTATTCTTTATGACTGAGTAATATTCCATGTTATATATATATCACAGTTTCTTTATCCATTAATCTATTGAGGGGCATCTAGGTTAGTTCCACAATCTGGCTATTGTGAATTGAGCAGCTATGAACATTGTTGTGGCTGTATCTCTGTACTACACTGATTTTAAGTCCTTTGGGTATAGGCCGAGGAGTGGGATAGCTAGGTCAAATGGTGGTTCCATTCCAAGTTTTCTAAAGAATCTCCACACTGCTTTCCAGAGTGGCTGCACTAATTTGCAGCCCCACCAGCAATATATGAGTGTACGTTTTTCCCCACATCCTCTCCAAAACCTACTGTTGTTTGTATTCTTGATAATCGCCATTCTAATTGGGGTGAGATGGAATCTTAGGGTAGTGTTGATTTGCATTTCTCTTATTACTAGAGATGTTGAACATTTTTCCATATGTTTGTTGATTGCTTGTAGATCTTCTGTGAAGTGTCTGTTCATATCCTTAGCCAATTTTTTGATTGGGTTATTTGTATTCTTCATATAGAGTTTTTTGAGTTCTTTATATATCCTAGAAATTAGTGCTCTCTCTGAAGTATCAGTGGCGAAGATTTTCTCCCATTCTGTAGGCTTTCTCTTTGCATTACTGATATTTTTCTTTGCTAAGAGAAAGCTATTTAGTCTGAATCTATTGCGGTTATTGATTCTTGCTTTTATTTCTTGTGCTATGGGAGTCCTGTTAAGGAAGTCTGATCCTAAACCAACAAGGAGAAGATTTGGACCTACATTTTCTTCTATAAGATGCAGGGTCTCTGGTCTGATTTCAAGGTCCTTGATTTATTGTGTGTTGATTTTTGTGCAGGGTGAGAGATAGGGGTTTAGTTTCACTCTGTTGCATATGGATTTCCAGTTTCAGCTCCATTTGTTGAAAAGGCTATCTTTTCTCCATTGCATATTTTTGGCACCTTTGTCTATTTTGAGAAAATTCTATTTATTTGGGTTTGTGTCCATGTCCTCTATTATGTACCACTGATCTACCTGTCTATTTTGGTGCCAATACCATGCCATTTTTGTTACTATTGCTTTGTAGTATATTTCTGGTATTGCAATTACCCTGCTTCACTCTTCCTCTAAGGATTGCTTTAGCTATTCTGGGTTTCTTATTATTCCAGATGAATTTCATGATTGCTTGCTCTATTTCTGTGAGGTACATCATTGGGATTTTAATTGGAATTACATTGAATCTTTATACCAGTTTTGGTAGTATGGCTATTTTGACAATATTAGTACTGCCTATCTAAGAACATGGGAGATCTTTCCATCTTCTATGGTTTTCTGTAATTTCATTCTGTAGTGTTCTGTAATTCTCATTGTAGAGGACTTTCACCTCTTTTATTAGATTGATTCCCAAGTATTTTATTTTTATTTGAAGCTATTGTGAATGGGGGAGTTTTCCTAACTTCTCTTTCTGAAGATTCATCACTTATCTGTAAAAAAAAGATTGGATTTAAGAACATTAATCTTATATCGTGCTACTTATTGAATTCACTTTTGAGTTCTAAAAGTTTTCTGGTGGAATTTCCAGGTTCCTCTAAATATATACTCATGTCATCAGCAAATAGGGATAGTTTGAGTTCTTCTTTTCCTATTTGCATCCCTTTATTTTCCTTGGTCTGTCTAATTGCTCTGGCTAGATTTTCGAGGACAATGTTGAATAGAAGTGGTGAAAGAGGGCATACCTGCCTTGTTCCAGTTTTTAGGGGGAATGCTTTCAGTTTTTCACCACTTAGAATGATATTGGCCATGGGCTTAGTCTAGATGGTCTTTACACTGTTAAGGAATGTTCTCACTATCCCTATTTTTTTCTAGTGTTCTGAGCATGAAGGGGTGCTGTATTTTATCAAATGCTTTTCTGCATCTATCAAAATAATCACCTGATTCTTGATGTTAAGTCTATTGATATGGTGAATTACATTTATTGATTTCCTGATGTCGAACCAAACTTCCATCCCCGGGATAAAACTCACTTGATCGTGGTGCACTATATTTTTAATATACTTTCTTATGTGATTTGCTAAAATTTTGTTGAGAATTTTTGTGTCGATTTTCATTAAGGATATTGGTCTGAAATTTTTTTTCCTCGATGTGTCTGTGTCTGCTTTAGGTATCAGGGTGATATTGGCTTCATAGAAAGAGTTTGGGAGGGTTCCCTCCTCTTCTATTTCATGAAATAATTTGAGAAGTATTGGAATGAACTCTTCTTTAAAGGTTTTGTACAACTCGGCTGAGAACCCATCTGGTCCCGGACTTTTCTTTGTTGGTAGGCTTTTGATGACTTCTTCTATTTCATTACTTGAAATTGATCTATTTAAATTGTATATGTCCTCCTGGTTCAGTTTAGGTAATACATATGTTTCTAGAAACCTGTTGATGTCTTTGAGATTTTCTATTTTGTTGGAGTATAGATTTTCAAAATAGCTTCTAATTATGTTTTGTATTTCAATTGTGTCTGTTGTGATATTTCCTTGTTCATTCTGAATTTTGGTAAACTGTTTTCTCTCTTCTTTGTTAGTGTGGCTAATAGTTTATCAATTTTGTTTATTTTTTCAAAGAACCAACTATTTATTTTGTCAATTTTTTGATTGTTTCTTTTGTTTCAATTTCATTTATTTCAGCTCTGAGTTTAACTATTTTCTATCTTCTACTACTATTGGTGTTGCTCTGTTTTTCTTTTTCTAGGGCTTTGAGCCGTGGTGTTAGTTCATTTATTTATTCATTTTTTCTTCTTTTATTGAATGTGCTCCATGAAACAAACTTTCCTAAGAACTGCTTTCATAGTGTCCCAGTGATTTTGATATGTTGTTTCTTTGTTCTCATTTACCTCTAAGAATTTTTTAAAATTCCTTCCTGATATCTTCTGTTACCATTCATCATCCAATAGTGTATTATTTGAACTCCAGGTGTTGGAGTAGTTTCTGCCTTTTATTCTGTCATTTATTTCTAATTCCAATCCATTATGATCTGATAGAATACAAGGCACTCTCTCTATCTTCTTGTATTTGCTAACAGTAGCTTTGTGACATAGTATATGGTCTATTTTAGAGAAGGATCCATGTGCTGCTGAGAAGAAAGTGTATGTGTTCTTTTGGATAGTATATTCTATAAGTGTCTGTTAAGTCTAAATTGTTGATTGTGTTTTTGAGATCTATGATTTCTTTGTTCAATTTTTGTTTGGAGGATCTGTCCAGTGGTCAGAGAGGTGTGTTAAAATCACCTAGTATTATTGTGTTGTGGTCTATTTGATTTCTGGCATTGAGAAGGATTTGTTTGATGTACATGGATGAGCCACTGTTTGGGGCATAGATATTTATGATTGCTATGTCTTGTTGATGTATGCTTCCCTTAAGGAGTATGAAATGTCCTTCTTTATCCCTTTGTCTCATAGTCCACATTATCTGATATGAGGATGGATACTCCAGCTTTATTGCTGTGTTCATGTGCATGGTATGTTTTTCCCATCCTTTCACCTTTAATCTGTGGGAATCTCTTTCTATGAGATAAGTCTCTTGCAGGCAGCAAATTGTTGAATTTTTCTTTTTGATCTAATCTGCCAGTCCATGTCTTTTGATTGAGGAGTTCAGGCCATTAACATTCAGGTTTATTATTGTGATATGATTTGTATTCTTAGTCATTTGGCTCATTTTTTGTTGTTGTTGTTGTTGACATGACTTGAGTTTTCCTTTGTTTGGCTATTCCTTTAGGCTAGTTCCTCCCGTTGCTGATTTACATTGTTGTTTTTAATCTCTTCCTCATGGAATATTTTGCTGAGAATGTTCTGTAATGCCAGCTTCCTTTTTGTAAATTCTTTTAGCTTTTGTTTATCATGCAATGATTTTATTTCACTGTCAAAAATGAAGGTCAGTTTTGCTAGATATAAGATTCTTGGTTGGCATACATTTTATTTCAGAGCGTGAAAAATGTTCCAGGCCCTTCTATCTTTCAGGGTCTGGATTGAAAATCTGCTGCTATCCTTATCGGTTTCCTCTTGAATGTAATTTGGTTCTTTTCACTCACGGCCTTCAAAATTCTGTCTTTATTATGTATGTGAGGTATTTTCATTATAATGTGCCTTGGTGTGGGTCTATTTTAATTTTGTGTACTTGGAGTCCCATAAGCCGTTTGTACTTGATTTTCCATTTCATTCTTCAGAATTGGGAAATTTTCTGATATTATTTCATTGAATACTTGTTCATTACTTTGGTTTGTTTCTCTAAGCCTTCCTCAATCTTGATAATTCTTAAATTTGGCCTTTTCATGATATCCCGTCGTTCTTGTAGATTCTGTTCATAATTTCTTACCAACTTCTATGTTTGATCAACTTTGTTTTCAAGATTAAATATTTTGTCTTTGATATCTGAGGTTCTGTCTTCCAGATGTTCTATCCCATTGGTTATTCTTTCTATGGGGTTTTTAATTTGGTTTACTGTTTCCTTCATTTCAAGGATTTCTGTTTGTTTGTTTTTTCAATATCTCTAACTCTTCATTGAAATGATCTTTTGCTTCATGTATTTGCTCTTTTAACTGTCGTTTGGTGCGATCATTCAATGCCTGCATTTGCTCTTTCATTTCCTTGTTTGTTTCCCTGATCATTTTGATTATGTGCATTCTGAACTCTCTTTCTGATATTTCTTCTGCCACATTGTTATTGGATATTATTGCTATACCATCTAGATTTGTTTGGGACATTTTCTTCCCTTGTTTTCTCATATTGTTCAGGTCTCTACCCCTCTAGAAGTGAAACTCTGGGATATTGCAAATTTCCTGTATTGACTAATATTGTCTTTGTAGATTTCCAATAACTCACCTCTTAGCTTTCAGTAGCCTGAAATCTTGGAGAACTTGATAATGCAGTGCTCCACTAGGAAGCTGGCCTTCTATGGATTGTGGCCTTCAGTGGGGCATATTCTCTGGTGGCCTGAGTTGGTCCTGAGTCTCTCAATACCTCCTCTTCTTGGCTCCTGGGTCTTGTCAAAGGTCCTCTAGCCTCATGTAGGTGTCTCTGGAATGGAGTTGCCCTTCCAATGATGATGGCCACACCCTCAGGAGTAATTCAAAATGCCTGCACCAGCCTATAAAGAAGCCTCTGGCTAACTCTGTGATGGTGACAAACCCTGGCATTGTGGTTGGGTAGGGTGTTCAGTGGCAGTGTGTGTATTTGGCCTGGTGATTGGGTGGTTGGGTTGGGTGCCTGCCTGCTACCTTCGTGATGCAAGCAGCCTGACTTGCCCATCAGCTCACTTGACAACTACGACCACCCAGTGAAGGCACAGACCTAGGTGCAGGGATCAGGCTAAAAATACCTATTCTTAGGAATTCCAGGTCAGTAAGGAAGCTCTGTTGATTGCCTTAGCAACTACATACTGAATAACCATTTTAAAATGAGCTTCCACTTAAAACTGGTATTTTTCTAACCATGTTCAATTCAATTGATTTAAGGGAGGAGAAAATGTTGAGAAATTGGTGGGTTGATGTTATCTGCAGAGGCTCCATGAAGTAGGTGGCTAGATTCTTTCTGGTCTGACTCTGTGAAAAGCTTTGCAGGAAAATCATCCTAAGGTAAAGACAAACAATTTGTAATGAATTTTTAATTGCACTTTTTTGAAAAATCCTGCAAGTAACCTTGGTTGCATGGCAAGTCCCACAGTCCTGTGATATCATGAGATATACATTTATCCATATTTAAGGTTGAAAAAGTTTGAAGCTGAGGTTTTCAAGATGGTGGACTAGATGGCGGCTGCATTTCACGTTCCTCCAGGACGCAAGATTCAAAAGAGGAGATAGTGAGAGACTTGGGACCAACTCAAAGCCGCTGGGTGAGTCTCTCCCGTTGGGGAGGCGTCCCGGATGGGACGGTAGCCCCGGAACACAGGGAACTTTGTGAAGTAGAGTTGCTCGGTGAGACACCCCTCCCCCCACTGGAGCAGTAAACACGGACAACTGGGATCATCGTAGAGGAGGTGGCTCAGCACAGCGCTTGGACTCGGAGCAACCCCTGGGGCTCCGGGTGGCTGCCTGAGGAGGAGCTGCGTGGCGAGCTGTTTGGACTCAGAATGACTGCTTCTGAACACCGGGGGGTTGCCCGGAGAAAGAGGAGGAGCGCGGCGGGTCGCTTGGTCTAGGAGTGACTGCATCAGAGCCACAGGCGGTTGCCAGAGGAGGAGCTGCGTGGCGAGTTGTTTAAACTGAGAACGACCACTCCTGAACACCGGTGGCCTGCCTGGAGGAGGAGCGCGGTGAGTCACTTGGTCTAAGGAGTGACTGCATCAGAGCTACAGGCGGTTGCCAGAGGAGGAGCTGCGTGGTGAGCTGTTTGGACTCAGAACGACTGCTTCTGAACACCGGGGGGTTGCCCGGAGGAAGAGGAGAAGTGCGGCGAGTCACTTAGTCTAGGAGTGACTGCATCAGAGCCACAGGCGGTTGCCAGAGGAAGAGGCGAGTGGTGAGTTGATTGGACTCAAAGTGACCACTCCTGAACACTGGTGGCCTGCCTGGAGGAGGAGCTCGGTGGGTCATTTGGTCTCGGAGCCACCGAGCCTGAACACACGGGGGGGCTACCCCAGGAGGAGGAGGAGGAGCAGGGCGGGTCACTTGGACTCAGAGTGACTGCCTAGGGCTACAGGCAGTTAGTGGGAGGAGGAGACGTGAAGTGAGTTGCTTGGGATCCTAGTGACTGCGTCAGAAACCAGGCGGCTGTCCGGAGGAGGAGGTGTGTGGTAGGTCTGTGGGTATCGGAGCTATTGTATGGGACTCCAGGTGGCGGCTCAGAGGAGGGGCTGCATAGCCAGGTGATTAGGTGCAGAGCAGGGTCCCAGGAGCTAGGCAACTTCTTGTGGGAGTGCTGCACAGAGACATGCCTAGGGGTGGAGTGAAGTTTCCAGGACTGCAGGCAGATTCTCTGAGGAGAAGCAGCCTAAGGAGACTCGCCTGCGAAGGGTGAGGCTCCCAGGCCCAGTAGGTAGGTCCGGGCCCCAGGGAACGTTGCAGAGGAAGACAGCCCAGCCCAGGAGGTAGTTGTAGATTGAGGGGAACCTCTAGGAGGGGAACTGACCAGCGAGACCTCCCCACAGGTGAGTCTTCCTTGCCGGATGAGGTTTTCCCACAGGGACAGTAAAACCAGAGACACAGGCACAAACAGGCCTTGCCTCAGTCCACAGCCTACTTCCCTGTTGGATGACCATTGGTCAACAAGTGGAGGTACCTCTGCCCACTATCAGGGAATATACCCCACCTGAGGGTCACCACCCCTAGAGAGGCAGCTTCTTCATGGAGCTCCGCATTATCAACTTCCTCCAAGATTTCAGGCTACTGAAGGAAAAGAGGGGATATACTAGCAATCTTCAGGGACATTATAAGTCGATAGAGGAAATCTGCAATATCTTAATGACCCACTGATTCCTGAAAAATATGAGAAAACAAGGGAAGAAAAAGCCCCAAACAAATCTAGATGTTACATCAATAAAATCCAATGACAGCATGGCAGAAGAAATGACAGAAAGGGAGTTCAGAATGTACATAATTAAAATGATTAGGGAAGCAAACGATGAGATGAAAGAGCAAATGCAGGCATTCAATGATCGCACCAATCGACAATTAACAGAGCAAATATAGGAAGCAAAAGATCATTTCAATAAAGAGTAAGAGATATTGAAAAAGAACCAAACAGAAATCCTTGAAATGAAGGAAACAATAAACCAAATTAAGAACTCCATAGAAAGCATAACCAATAAGACAGAACACCTGGAAGACAGAACTTCAGATATTGAAGACAAAATATTTAACCTCGAAAACAAAGTTGAACAAACAGAGAAGATGGTAAGAAATCATGAACAGAATCTGCAAGAACTATGAGATATCATGAAAAGACCAAATTTGAGAATTATTGGGATTGAGGAAGGTTTAGAGAAACAAACCAAAGGAATGAACAAGCTATTCAATGAAATAATATCAGAAAATTTCCCAAATCTGAAGAATGAAATGGAAAACCAGTTCAAGAGGCTTATAGGACTCCAAATACACAAAATTACAACAGACCAACACCAAGGCACATTATAATGAAAATACCTAACATACAAAATAAAGACAGAATTTTAAAGGCTGTGAGAGAAAAGAACCAAATTACATTCAGGAGGAAACCAATACGGATATCAGCAGACTTTTCAATCCAGACCATAAAAGCTAGAAGGGCCTGGAACAACATTTTTCAAGCTCTGAAAGAAAATGGATGCCAACCAAGAATCTTATACTCAACAAAACTTACCTTCAAATTTGACGATGAAATAAAATCATTCCATGATAAACAGAAGCTAAAAAAATTTACAAAAAGAAAGCCAAAATTACAGAACATTCTCAGCAAAATATTCCATGAGGAAGAGATAAAAACAAAGAAGCAAATCAGCAAAGGCAGAAATTATCCTAAAGGAACTGTCAAATAAAGGAGGAACCAAGTTGTGTCAAAAAATAAATAAATAAATAAATAAATAAATAAATAAATAAATAAATAAAATTTTAAATATGAACCAAATGACCTGGAATACAAATCATATCTCAATAATAACCCTGAATATTAATGGCCTGAATTCATCAATCAAAAGACATAGACTGGCAGATTGGAGTAAAAATAATGATCCAACAATATGTTGCCTGCAAGAGACTCACCTCAAGGAAAGAGATACCCATAAACTAAAGGTGAAAGGATGGGGAAAAACATACCATGCACATGGACTCAGCAAAAAAGCTGGAGTATCCATCCTCATTTCAGATAATGTGGACTTAAAGCCAAAGTTAGTCAGAAGGGATAAAGAAGGACATTTCATACTGCTTAAGGGAAGCATAAATCAGCAAGACATAACAATCATAAACATCTATGCCCCAAACAGTGGCTCATCCATGTATGTCAAACAAATCCTTCTCAATTTTAGAAACCAAATAGACCATAACTCAATAATACTAGTTGATTTTAACACGCCTCTCTCACCACCGGACAGATCTTCCAAACAAAAATTGAACAAAGAAAACATAGATCTTAATAACACAATCAATAATTTAGACTTAACAGACATTTATAGAATATACCATCCAACCAAGAGCGAATACACTTTCTTCTCAGCAGCATATGGATCCTTCTCTAAAATAGACCATATATTATGCCACAAAGCTAAAGTTAGCAAATACAAGAAGATAGAGACACTATCTTGTATTCTATCAGATCATAATGGATTGAAGTTGGAAATAAGTGAAAGAGTAAAAAATATAAACTACTCCAACACCTGGAGATTAAACAATATGCTATTATATGATGAATGGATAACAGAAGATATTAGGAAGGAAATTAAAAAATTCTTAGAGGTAAATGAGAACAATGAAACATCATATCAAAATCTCTGGGACACTATGAAAGCAGTACTTAGAGGAAAATTTATTTCATGGAGCACATTTAATAAAAGAAGTAAAACTCAACAAATAAACGAACTAACACTAAAGCTCAAAGTCCTAGAAAAAGAAGAAGAGACCAACACCAAAAGTAGTAGAAGACAGGAAATAGTTAAACTCAGAGCTGATATCAACAAAATTGAAACAAAAGAAACAATACAAAAAATTGACAAAATACTTGGTTCTTCGAAAAAATAAACAAAATTGATAAACCTTTAGCCAAACTAACAAAGAGAAGACAAGAGAAAACCCAAATCACTAAAATTCAGAATGAACAAGGAAATATCACAACAGACACGACTGAAATACAAAACATACTTAGAAGCTATTTTGAAAATCTATACTCCAACAAAGTAGAAAATTTCGAAGACATCAACAGGTTTCTAGAGACATATGAATTGCCTAAACTGAATGAGGAGGACATACACAATTTAAATAGATCAATTTCAAGTAATGAAATAGAAGAAGTCATCAAAAGCCTACCAACAAAGAAAAGTCCAGGACCAGATGGTTTCTCAGCCGAGATGTACAAAACCTTTAAAGAAGAGCTCATTCCAATACTTCTCAAAGTATTCCATAAAATAGAAAAGGAGGGAACCCTCCCAAACTCTTTCTATGAAGCCAATATTACCCTGATACCTAAACCAGACAGAGACACATCGAGGAAAGAAAATTTCAGACCAATATCCTTAGTGAACATCGATGCAAAAATTCTCAACAAAATTTTAGCAAATCGCATACAAAAACATATTAAAAAGATAGTGCACCATGATCAAGTGGGTTTCATCCCAGGGATGCAAGGTTGGTTCAACATCAAGAAATCAATAAATGTCATTCACCATATCAATAGACTTAAAGTCAAGAATCACATGATTATTTCGATAGATGCAGAAAAAGCATTTGATAAAATACAGCACCCCTTCATGCTCAAAACACTAGAAAAAATAGGGATAGTGGGAACATTCCTTAACATTGTAAAGGCCATCTATGCTAAGCCCATGGCTAATATCATTCTAAATGGTGAAAAACTGAAAGCATTCCCCCTAAAAACTGGAACAAGGCAGGATGCCCTCTTTCACCACTTCTATTCACTATCATCCTTGAAACTCTAGCCAGAGCAATTAGACAGACCAAAGAAATTAAAGGGATATGAATAGGAAAAGAAGAACTCAAACTATCCCTATTTGCTGATGATATGATTGTATACTTAGAGGAACCAGGAAATTCCACCAGAAAATTTTTAGATCTCATTAGTGAATTCAGTAAAGTAGCAGGATATAAGATCAATGCACATAAATCTAAGGCATTTTTATACATAAGTGATGAATCTTCAGAAAGAAATTAGGAAAACTACCCCATTCACAATAGCATCGAAAAAAATAAAATACTTGGGAATCAATTTCACAAAAGAGGTGAAAGACCTCTACAATGAGAACTACAGAACACTAAAGAAAGAAATTAAAGAACACCTTAGAAGATGGAAAGATCTCCCATGTTCTTGGATAGGCAGAATTAATATTGTCAAAATGGCCTTACTACCAAAAGTGCTATACAGATTCAATGCAATTCCAATTAAAATCCCAATGACGTACTTTAGAGAAATAGAGCAAGCAATTATGAAATTCATCTTGAAAAATAAAAAACCCAGAATAACTATAGCTATCCTTGGCAGAAAGAGTGAAGCAGGGGGTATCACAATACCAGATCTTCAACTCCACTACAAAGCAATAGTAACAAAAACGGCATGGTATTGGTACCAAAATAGAAAGGTGGATCAATGGTACAGAATAGAGGGCATGGACACAAACCCAAATAAATACAATTTTCTCATACTAGACAAAGGGGCCAAAAATATGCAATGTTGAAAAGATAGCCTCTTCAACAAGTGGTGCTGGGAGAATTGGAAATCCATATGCAACAGAATGAAACTAAACCCATATCTCTCACCATACACGAAACTAAACTCAAAATGGATTAAGGATCTCGTAATCAGACCAGAGACCTTGCATCTTATAGAAGAAAAAGTAGGTCCAGAGCTTCAACATGTTGGCTTAGGACCAGATTTCCTCAACAGGACTCCCATAGCACAAGAAATAAAAGCAAGAATTAATAGCTGGGATAGATTCAAACTAAAAAGTTTTCTCTCAGCAAAGGAAACTAACAGCAATGTGAAGAAAGAGCCTACAGAGTGGGAGAAAATCTTTGCCAATCATACTTCAGATAGAGTACTAATCTCCAGAATCTATAAGGAACTCAAAAAACTCTACACCAAGAATGCAAATAATCCAATTGACAAATGGGCTAAGGAAATGAATAGACACTTCACAGAAGAAGATCTACAAGCAATCAAAAAACATATGGAAAAATGTTCAACATCTCTAGTAATAAGAGAAATGCAAATCAAACCACCCTAAGATTCCATCTCACCCCAATTAGAATGGCAATTATCAAGAATACAAGCAACAACAGGTGTTGGCGAGGATGTGGGGAGAAAGGTACACTCTTACATTGCTGGTGGGGCTGCAAATTAGTGCAGCCACCCTGGAAAGCAGTGTGGAGACTCCTTAGAAAACTTGGAATGGAACCACCATTTGACCCAGCTATCCCACTCTTTGGCCTATACCCAAAGGACTTAAAATCAGTATATTACAGAGATACAGCCACATCAATGTTCATAGCTGCTCAGTTCACAATAGCCAGATTGTGGAACCAACCTAGATATCCTTCAATTGATGAATGGATAAAGAAACTGTGGTATATATATACAATGGAATATTACTCAGCCATAAAGAAAGATAAAATTATGGCATTTGCAGGCAAATGGATGAAACTGCAGAATATCATGCTAAGTGAGATAAGCCAATCTAAAAAAAACCAAAGGACGAATGATATCGCTGATAAGTGAATGATGACACATAATGGGGCGTGGGAGGGGTTAGTGTTAGGGTTAGAGTTAGGGTTAGGGAGGGGGGCAAGAATGGAGGAAGGAAGGACTGTATAGAGGGAATAGAGGGGTGGGAGGGGTGGGGGAAGGGGAAAAATTACAGAATGAATCAAACAACATTACCCTATGTAAATTTATGATTACACAAATGGTATGCCTTTACGCCATGTATAAACAGAGAAACAACATGTATCCCATTTGTTTACATTAAAAAAATAGTTTGAAGCTTAACATTGATTGTACAATTATTCCAGTGTTCCACAGTGGTGTAGGGCATGAGAAGAGGCAGGAACAAGTGGGAAACAGTATAGGCTCAGGTTATTTGTATAGAAGAGATTTTTGTGATCATTCACATCTGAACCCCAAGACGTTATTATTACTATCTATTCATTTCTTTCTTACTCTACTTGAACACTGCCCATTTCTTCAAAACATTAAATTCACAGATATCTGGGCAAAATGCCCTGCCCTGTGAAGGTGCTGGATTTTCCCTGGTATCTCAGGAATGGGGAGTGCTGAGTAAAGTGGTTCTAAAGTGCAAAGCAGTTTTCCCTAAATTAGGGAATGCCTAAGCAACTTAGCCAGACCTTTTCTGTAAATATAATTAGACAAGGGGATGAGGTGATTGCTCTTGGTATCTGTAATCTCAGGCATAATATGTTCTGCTAGAAAAGAAAATTAAATTCTCAAGCAATTTTCAAACTTCTGGTAGTTATGTTTGCTGCAATTTCTCTCAAGATTCATTCATGTGATTGCAGAAAGTCATATCCATTCAACTCCCATTATTTCAAAATTCTTATGTCCCAGTTTTGATCTTTCTCAAAGAAATACTTAACTTGGTGAACAGTCTTTCTGTGACAATGGAGCAAAAGACAATAGATGGGAGAGCTACAATATTCATAGCGGAAGGAGCGGGCATCTGTCATGTTGGGTTTTATGGGCTCAGAGGTTCCAGACGCCTGTAAAATAATGCCCTTTTTTCTCTTTCCAGGGATATTTTATGTGCACTGGGCAATGGGGTTTTCATGAGTGGTTTCTCTGACATCCTGGCTGCACAGTAGATACCAGTTGAGGTAATTTGAGATATTTGAATGACCACACGATAATGTCACAGTTCCCACAGCAACCAAACATGATTCAGATCCTGTCTGTTTCAAAACAAGATTCAAGACAATAACCAGCACAGCTGTGATTTTGATAGGGAAGCGTAAGGGAGCTAGTCACAGTGACCTACAGTTTTCATGAATTGCTATTCTAACACTGTTGCCCAGAAGAAGAGCCAGAGTGTGCTGGGGTGCCACCGCTTGGAGCTTTTTGTTCCCAGCTCCATTCAGGACAAGGGAACCCGCTGAAGACTAACATCCTGCAGTATACTGCAGAACATCAGGTTGGTGCTATCCTTGTTTGGCCTCACCAGGAATCATGAGCACATGGGCACTCTGATCCAGCTGCAGGCAATTAGCCCCCACCATGTCTAGAGGAGAGGGGAGAAACAGAGTGATACAGAAGGGTGAGTGGGTCAGCCAGCTTATTACCATCCCCAGCAGCATTGTCCTCCAAACCTGCTCCTCAAACTCTGTTCTCACCTGAGATGTGTCTGAGTCAGGACATTGCCTAGAGTCCTACCATCCACAGGGAATGCTGGCTGTTGACAATTCCATGCTTGGGAGCATTCAGTACTTCTCATTGTGTTAGGTAATGATTGAATTTGAAGAAAAAAATTACACCAATTCTAGTGGGATGCCCCATTTCAGAAATGGTCAAACAGAATAGTGCTGGAACCTGGAATCTTTGACATCTAATTGGACTTGAGGGGCTGCTGTGATCTGTAATGTGGAGAGGAAGGAGTCAATCAGCATGTGGTATGGGTTCCAGAGAGTATAAGCAAGCCAACAGAGGTGTTCCCCACTCAAATCATTGCCAGATCCACTGCCTTTGCTACTGTCTTACAAATAGGCTGCACTCAGAAATTCTCTAGGTAGGAGTATTCAAGGGCCCCTTTAACTCTCTTTTAGATGCAGAAATGTCTAGTCAAATTGTCTCCACATAATGGATCATAAGCATAACCGATCTATGGCCTGTCTAGCAAAAGGCACTTTGTGATAATGCTAGGCATTCTTCTGACAGTTCCTGGAGAATGTAGACTACAGTCCAGTGTCACAGACACTAGAAAAATGATATTACAAAAAACTGAAATGGGGAAAACAAAAGTGCCTAATAATGGCGTGATGAGCTCATATTAAAATGACATAATACAATTTTGAACATGAATCTTAAATAGTAAATAAAAGAATGATAGACATACTAAAGATGAAAAGCAGATATTATTGCTTTACCAAAATTCCATATACTTCTTTTCTAGTAATTTCTTACATCCACCAAAAACATGCCACATACCTAATGTCTCTGATTTCATCCTTCCAATGTCAGTTTTTTCAAATAGGGGTTCTTTTGTCATTCCTTATCCTACAAAGAAAAGACAATTTCAAGGATCCAGATAAACATGAACACACCAGATCCTTCACCCTATTCTACAGAGCACTTCTTCATCACACCCATCAAATTTTACAATTCCTATAAAATGCTTATCAATATTGAGAAGGCACCTCAAATTATAAAGGGAAACCCAGTTTAAAATACATCTCTTGAATGACATCAACAAAAGTTAAAATATGTACTCAACCCAAATTCATACAATTCTTTAATAAAATAAGACCTGTTTCAATGCAAAGCACAAACGACTGAACAAAGGCAGATCCAAGGACAGATTTCATTTGTACTCAGTTCTTGGTTATCCAGTTGATATTTAGGTTGTCTTAGAAAAAGCCCAACTGTAGAAATCACTGCATTTACAGGGAGTCCATTTGGGTGCCCCAAATGTTACCACCTCAAAAAGACTACTGCAATTCACATTCTGAATTTTATTCTATTAAAACTTGAGGATTGTTGTCTTTTTCAAGTACTTGCTGGAAAAATATCTCCATCAGCATGTTCATGAGAATGATATAACCTATAATTTTCTGAGAGTTGTCTCACCTAGAAGAATAGGTTCTCTTGGGAAATTCAGGACAATGGGATGCACTGTTGACTGCCAACACAGCTCCATGTTAAAAACACTGTGTAGAAAGAGTTTGCACTTAGAACTGGTACTTTTACAACAATGTTCTCTTCACTTGACTTAAGAGAGGAGAATATGTTGAGACATTGGAGGGGTTGCATTATTGCAGAAGTTCTTTTAGGTAGGTGGCTGGATCCTCTTCTGGTCAGACTTTGTGAAAAGTTTTGTAGAAAAACCATCCCAAGGCAATGTCAACCAATTTCTAACATCATTTTAATTGGACTTTTGTGAAAAATCCAGCAAGTAACCTTAGTTTCATGTAAAGAACCACAGTCCTGTGTTGTATCATGAGAGAAACATTTATCCCTATTTAAGTAGGAAAAAGTTTGTAGCTGGACACTGAGCATAACCCTGTGCTCCATGGTGTCCTGGGGCACAAAGAAAGGTAGGAACATATGGGAAATATTATCTTCTGAGGTTGTTAGAGATTTGGGAATCATTCACAACTAAACCACAAGGCATTATGATTGCAATCTATCACTCATTTCTTACTCTTCCTATTCCCCCTGCCCTTTTCTTTGAAATATTATAACCAGCAGATATCTGGGCAAAATCCACAGTCCAGTGGAGGTTCTGGATATTGCCTTTAATCTCTGTATGTGGGAGGCTGAGGAAGCTGGTTCTTAATGGCAAAACAAGCTTCCCTGAATTAGGGAATGCCTAAGCAATTAGCCAGACTATCTTTGTAAATATAAACAGAGAAATGGAAGAGGTGATGACCCTCAGAGTCTATGATGCCAGGCACATTATTTGTTGGAAAAAAATAAAAATTAAAATTTCAGATCATTTTCAAACATTCAGTAGTTATGTTGTCAGCAATTCCCTTCAAGATTCATTAGCCTAATTATTTGCAGAATGCCAAATCCATTCAACTCTCATTTATTTCCTTCCATTCACAATTCTTCTAACCTTGATTTAATTCTTCAAAAAGAAATACCTAATTAGGATAGCATTGTTTCTGTGACTTTAGAGCAAATGATGTGAGATCTAAAATAATAATAATGGGGTTCAACATGCTGCATTTGAGAGGCTCAGAGTTTCAAGGTTCTTGTAAGAGAATGCACTTTTTTTCTCTTCTCAGGGATGTTCTGGTACTTGGGCAATGTGGATTTCCATGGGTGACTTCCTTGACATCCTGGCTGTGCTGCAGATACCGCCTGATATTACAGAAAGGGGGAATGACATCACAATGTCCTCATGGTTCCCATGGTAATCAGAGACTCTTCAGGTCCTGGGCACTTCAGACCAATTTCAAGATAAGAGCTGGCACAGCTTGATTGTGAGGGAAGACAAAGGGAGAAAGTCCTGGGTTCCTGCTCATTTGAAAGAAATGAAATTCTAACATGGGCTGCCAGGAGAAGAGGAGCCAGAGTGTGTTGGAGCAGGACCTCACGGGTTTTGTCAATCCAGCTCCATCCAGGACAAGGGAATCCACAGACAACTGACAGCCTGCAGTATACTCCAGTATGACAAGGTGGTGCTCTTAGTATGGCCGCACCAGGCATCCTGACTTCATGGCCACCTTGATCCAGCTGCAGGCAATTAGCCCCCACCAGATATAGAGGACAGGGGAGAGATGGAGGGGTATGGAAGGTCTAATGGGTGAGTCAGCTAATCACCATCCCCCATGACATTGCCCTCCAAACCCGCTCCTCCAGCTTTGTTCTCACCCAGGATGTTATCGAGTCAGCACACTGACCAAGGGCCCTACCAGTCACATGGAATGATGACTGTTCACAGCTCAAGGCAGGAGAGCAATAAGTGCTTCTCTTTGGTTTAGGTGATGATTGAATAGGTAAACATCACACCAACGCTGTTGTGATGGCCCTCTTTTTCTGGAATGCCCATATAAGAGAGAGCTGAAACCTGGGTAGTTTGAATTCTAAGTGGAGATGGGTGGCTGCTGTGATCCATAATGTCAATAGGGATGTCAGCATATCCGATGGAATCCAGAAGAGAGTTAGCAAACCAAGAGAGGTATCCTGTGCTCACTCCATCTGCCTGCCCCACCTCCTTTACTGCTCCCTTACCATAGGGCTGCACTCAGAAATTCTCTTGGTAGGAGTTTCCAAGGGGCACTTCAACTCACCTTTAGACAATGAAATATCTGGTCAATCTGTCTTCACATAAGGGTTCATCTACTTTACTTGTCTACTACATGCTGACACAAGGCCCTTTGCCAAGGGTTCTTTTACCAGACTCTGAAAGATGGAAACTACAGGTAAGTGTCAGTCTCTGGCACAATTATGCTCCAAAAAAGTGAAATTGGTGGATGACACAATTTCCTAATGATGGTATATGAGCAGATTTCAAAGTGGTGGAATTCAATTTTTGAATATACATCACACTGAAAGAGAGGGATGGTAAACAAATTCAAAACTGAATATTCTAAAAGGAAGGAGTAAAGGATAGTTTTGGGGTACTCATTGAAGAAGTGTGTTGGAGATGAAAAACAACTTCAGTGAATAGACACTAAATAAAATTGTCATTGTTACTAGTCTCCCAAAAATACCAAGGACATTTCTTCATCTTCACAACACTATACAAATTCTACAAGAAGAAATTATGAAATCATTCTTCAAGCAACACAATTATTGACAATTGTTCAACTTGCAAGTGTGAGCAATGCTCTTGCAAATTCCTGGCTCAATCCTGTTGATTACATGGGACAGTTGATTACACATATGCTGACTTTACTTTTCAGGCACATGACCTATCAAGAAAGGTTTTCCTTACAACAGAGCATCTACACCTAAGCAAGTCAATTTAACCAAGTATAAATTTGTAAATGCCACAGAGAATGGATGCTCTCCAAATAAACAGTGCAACACAACATCAGAAATTTAAATAAAAGTGTCTCTGCTAAAATAATAAATTGAAGACCCCAAATGGTCAAAACCTGAATTTCATAAACAGAAAATTTTAGAAAGTATCTAAAGATGTGATAGGACATACAGAGGAGGAAAAGTGGACAGTAAAGCATTGACTAAATTCAAAATCCATTTTATTGTAGTGATTACTTATATTCACCACAAACATACCACAATACCTAATGTCTCTGATTTCATTCCTTTAATGTCAGTTTTTCAAATAGTGGTTCTTGTGTCATTTCTTATCCTATAAAAAAACAAGCAATTTCAAGAATCAAGAAAAAATGAGCACTGTACATCCTTCACCCTATTCTTCGAAGAACCTCTTTAGAACTTTCATCAAATTTGACAGTTCATATAAAATGCTTCATTAAAATTGAGACTGGACCTCCAATTATACAGGTAAACTCAGTTTTACATGCACCTGGGCCAGTGGATGATATCAGAAAAACCTAAGGTATGCCACATTTCATACAATTCTTTAATAATATAATATCTATTCCAATGAAAAGCACATCAGATTGAGTAAATTCAGGGCCAATGGCAGCTTTCAATTGCCTTCACCTTCTGGTTTTTCAGTGGACATTTAGGTTGACTTGGAAAATGCCCAGCTGTAGAAAACCACTTCATTGGCAAGGAGTCTGGGTGTGTGCCACAAAAGTCTAACCTTGAAAAGACTACTGCAGTTAAAATTTTGAATTTCATGCCATTAAAACCTGGTGATGATTCTCTTCAGAAACTTGCTCATTAAGTAACCCCATCAGCATGTTCATGAGAATGATATAACCTATCAATTCCTGAGAGTTGTCTGACCTACAGAAATACCTTGTACAGCCATACCACCCTGAACGTACCTGATCTCGTCTGATCTCAGGAATACTTTCTCCTAGGAATTCTGGAAGACAGGGAAGCACTGCTGACTGCCACCACAGCTCCATGCTGAAAACCATGTTTACAATGAACTTACACTTAGAACTGGTACTTTTACAACCATGTTCTATTCACTTGACTTAAGTGTGGAGACTATGTTGAGAAATAGGAGGGTTTGCATTATTTGCACAGGCTCTGTAAGGTAGGTCACTGGATCCTCTTCTGGTCAGATTCCTTGAAAAGCTTTGCAGGAAAAGCATCCCAAGGCAAAGATAACCTATTTCTAACAAATTTTTAATTTCAATTTTTGAGAGAAATCCTGCAAGTAACCTTAGTTCCATGTCAAAACCAACAGTCCTGTGGTGTTGCTGCCCACAGCAACAATCCCGTGGTAAGGAATCGGAGGTGGACTGGGAATGAACTACTTCTATTTCCTTGCTTGCTTGCTTGTTCATTAGTTTATAGAGAAAGAGAGGCTTTTCTTAGAGGAAGAGAGGCTTTGCTTAGAGGAAGAGAAACTTTGCTTAGAGGAAGAGAGGCTTTGCTTAGAGGAAGAGAGATTTGCTTAGAGGAAGGGAGAATTTGCTTAGAGGTAGAGAGGCTATACTTAGAGGTACTATGCTTTCAGAGAGACTACGCTTATCAGACTATGCTTTCAGAGGTGCTACTTCTTAGAGTTCTGCTTCTTCTTCTTAGAGGTGCGTCCTGCATCCTGCATCCTTCATTCTGCTATCTAGAGGTGTGTTCTTAGTTCTCCATCCTGCGATCTAGAGGTGTGTTCCTAGTCCCGCATTCTGCAATCTAGAAGTGTCTCCTCTGAGGTGCAGAGAATGCCTTATATTCACTAAGGCAGTCAATCAGCTTAGGATTAAGTAGCATGATTGGAGCATGTGCCATGGTAGCAATCAAGAAAGAATGAGGAACATGTGTTGACCACTAGTGCAGAGGAGACATTAACTAATCAGGCACAAGATCATGAGTGATTGAGGAGAGATCCAAGATGGTGGACTAGAGGGAGGCTGTATTCCTTATCGCTCCATAATGCCAGTTTCAAGGAGAGGATATCTGTTTCTTGGTGAGGCAGGTTTGCTGCTTATCAATCCCCTAGTGCTTACCCATTTGTCTGCTGTGATGACCTGCAGTCTGTCAGCATATTGATGACTTTTTTGATAGAAGATTGCTCACTGTCAGGCACCTATCATCAGCCATTTGCCTGCCTCTCATCTGTCCATCACTTGCCTTACTCCTATCAATCACCCAACGCTCAAGGTTCACCTGCTGATCATTTGACAACAGTCAGCAAACTGATCGCCAACTGCCAGTGGAGCACCAGCTGCATGCTGCTGCCTGGAAGTTCACTGTTACATACCTGCAGGTTTGATTACACATGGCTGCCACCATTTTGAGACAACAGCCAGGCCCCGTAGGACCCCTGGCCAGACTGACTGAGCCCTATCCCCAGGATCCCTCAGCCTTACGAATCACTCCCTGCCTCTGGGGCCCTCACATTGACTGACTGCTCCCTGCCACCAGAACCCCCAGGCCAAATGACTGTGCCCTATCACCAGGACCCCAGACCGACTGATTGCACCAGCCTCCAGGATCTCACAAGCACACCAAACACACTGGACCTCCAGGAACCCTGCCGGACCAACCGCATCCCACCTCCAGGACCTCCAACTGACCACATCCATCTCTGAGCTGCAGCTCCCCATTTCCCAACACATTTCGAAGCCAGAGTGACCATCTTGGATAATCCTGGAAGCCATAGCTCCAATCTTTGGGTGGGGCAAATCCAATCCTGCGATGTCTGCTGGAGGCTTGAAGCTCATTGTCAGGTACCTCTCATGCATCAGGCTACTGAACGCTGGAAGGTTTCAATAGTATATGACAGTTATACAGATTTCCTTGTTTTCTCCTTTATAAAAAAATTTAAGTTTTTATTTCTTTACTTTTCTTGCTCTCTTTTCCTTTTATTTATCTGTTCCCTCAGAGTCTCTTTCTCCCATTTTTGCATGCTAACATCCGATTTCTTTTGATTACACTCTCACCCTTTCTATTTTCTAGTACTACATTCTTTTATTATCCCATTAACAGCCACATTCTACATCCCTCTGCATTCTCTTTGTCCTCCATTAGAAACTACAGACCTTATTGCAAACATGTGTTTTTTTTACTGAAGATAATATTTGAACTAATTTTGTTTATTATGACAATTTTGTTATTGTCCCCATAGGGGCTATTTGGTCTACGATTGCATAGTGTCTGATTTTGGCACTGCTAATATTGATCTCCCCTTAAAGAAAAGGTTTTGGAAACCTATAGGGGCACTATAATCCTATAGGGTGAAAACTGCAATACCCCAGATCTGCACTGCTAGAGGGGAAGATACATGAAAACATGAAAAAAAAGGGAAGAAAATGATCCAAACAAATCTAGATTCTATAGTAATAGAATCCCATGACATTATGTAAGAAGAAATGTCAGAAAAGGACTTCAGATTATACATGATTAAGATGATTCACGAAGCAAAGGATGAGATAAGACAGCAAATGCAGGCAATGATTGATAATAACAATCAGCTGAAAGAGCACCTGCAGGAAGCAAAAAGTCATTTCAACAAAGAGAGATTCTCAAAAAAAAAAAACAAAAAAAAAACGGAAATCCTTGAAATGAAGGAAACAATAAACCAAATAAAAAACACAATGGAAAGCATTACCAAAAGACTAGACCACTTGGAAGACAGAACCTCAGACAATGAAGACAAAATATTTAATCTTGAAAATAAAGTTGTCCAAACACAGAAGATGGTAAGAAATCATGAAAAGAACCTCCAAGAACTGTGGGACATCATGAAAAGACCAAATTTAAGAATTATTGGGATTGAGGAAGGCAGAGATACAAACCAAAGGAATGAACAACCTATTCAATGAAATAATAGCAGAAAATTTCCCAAACCTGAGGAATGAAATAGAAAATCAAATACAAGAGGCTTACTGAACACCAAATGCACAGAATCACAACAGATCCACACCAAGGCACATTACAATGAAAATACCTAACATTCAAAGTAAAGATAGGATTTTGAAGGCCACGAGAGAAAAGCATCAGATTACATATAGGGGGAAACCAATACAGATAGCAGCCAACTTCTCAACCCAGACTCTAAAAGCTAGAAGGGCCTGGACCAACATATTTTAAGCTCTGAAAGAAAATGGTTGCCAACCAAGAATCTTATACCCAGCAAAACTAACCTTCAGATTTGAAGAAGAAATAAAATCCTTCCATGATAAACAAAAGTGAAAAGAATTTACAAATAGAAATCCTGCACTACAGAATGTCCTCAACAAAATATTCCATGAGGACCAAATGAAAAACAACAATGGAGATCAGCAAAGGGAGGAACTACCTTAGGGAAAAACCACTCAAAGGAGAAACCAAGCCAACATAAAATCCAAAAATAAGCCAAATGACTGGGAATACAAATCATTTCTCAATAATAACCCTGAACATTAATGGCCTAAACTCATCAATCAAAAGACATAGACTGACAGAATGGACTAAAAAGAAAGACCCAAAAATATGCTGCCTGCAAGAGACTTATCTCATAGAAAAACATCCACAGACTAAATGTGAAAGGACGGGAAAAAAACCTACCACACACATGGACTCAGTAAAAAAGCGGGGGTTTCCATCCTTATATCAGATAAAGTGGACTCCAAGCCAAAGTTAGTCAGAAGGGATAAAGAAGGACATTTCATACTCCTTAAGGGAACCACAAATCAGGAAGACATAATGATAGTAAATATTTATGTCCCAAACAATGGTGCATCCCTGAACATCAAACAAATCCTTCTCAATTTGAAGAATCACATAGACCACAACACAATAATTCTGGGCGACTTTAATGCAGTGCTGTCACCACTAGATAGATCTTCCAAAGAAGATCCAACCAAAGAAACCATAGAACTCAATAATGCAATCAATAAACTAGACTTAATAGACATATATAGAATATTCCATCCATCAATTAGCGGATACACTTTCTTCTCAGCAGTACATTGAATGTTCTTGAAAATAGACCATATGTTATGCCACAAAGCAGCCCTTAGGAAATTCAAAGAAATAGAGATATTGCCTTGTGTTCTATCATATCAGAATGGACTGAGAGTAGAAATCAATGACAAAATAAAAAATGGAAATTACTCCAACAATTGGAGACTAAATAATATGCTATTGAATGAAACATAGATAACAAAAAACATCAGGGAAGAGATTGAAAAATTCATAGAGGTCAGTGAGAACGATGATACAACATATCAAAATCTCTGGGACACTATGAAAGCGGTACTAAGAGGAAAATTCATTGCATGGAGTGCACTCCAGACAAGAATGAAAAGTCAAAACTAAATGATCTAACATTACAGCTCAAAGTCCTAGAAAAAGAAGAACAGAATATCAGCAAATGTAGTAGAAGACAGTAAAAAATTAAAATCTGAGCTGAAATCAATGAAATTGAAAAAAAAGAAACTATTCAAAAAATTGACAAAACAAAAAGTTGGTTCTTTGAGAAAGTAAACAAACTAGACAAACCATTAGCCACACTAAAAAAGAGAAGGAGAGAGAAGACTCAAATTACTAAAATACATGATGCAAAAGTCATTATCACAGCACACACAACTGAGATACATAACATAATTAGAAGCTACTTTGAAAATCTGTATTCCAACAAAATAGAAACTACCAAAGACATTGACAAATTTCTAGAGACATATGCTCCTCCCAAAGTGAACCAGGAGGACATACACGATTGAAACAGTTCAATATCAAGCAATGAAATAGAAAAAGCCATTAAATATCTACCATCCAAGAAAAACCCAGGACCAGACGGATTCTCAGTCGAGTTCTACAAGACCTTCAAAGAAGAACTCATTCCAATACTTCTCAAAGTATTCCAGGAAATAGAAAAGGAGGGTACCCTACCAGACTCATTCTATGAAGCTAATATCACCCTCAAACCCAAACCAGGAAAAGATACATCAAGGAAAGAAAATTTTAGACCAATATCCTTGATGAATATAGATGCAAAGATTGGTAATGAAATATTGGCAAACAGTATCCAAAAATATATTAAGAAAATTGTGCACCACGATCAAGTGGGGTTCATCCCTGGAATGCAAGGATGGTTCAACATCTGTAAATCAATAAACATAATCCATCATGTCAATAGACTTAAGGATAAGAATCATATGGTTATTTCAATTGATGCAGAAAAAGGGTTTGACAAAATACAACACCCCTTCATGCTCAAAACACTAGAAAAAATAGGGATAGCAGGAACATACCTGAACATTGTAAAGGCTATTTATGCTAACCCCAAGGCCAACATCATTCTTAATGGAGAAAAACTGAAACCATTCCCTTTAAAAATGGGAACAAGACAGGGGTGTCCTCTTTCAGCACTTCTATTCAGCATTGTCCTTGAAAGTCTAGCCAGAGCAATTAGACAGACTAAAGGAATTAAAGGGATACAAATAGGAAAAGAGGAACTTAAGCTGTCAATATTTGCTGATGACATGATTCTATATTTAGAGGATCCAAAATCTCACCCAGAAAACTTCTAGACCTCATCAATGAATTCAGCAAAATAGCAGGCTATAAATCAACACACATAAACCTAAGGCATTTTTATACACAAGCGACAAAGCAGTTGAAAGGGAAATGAGGAAAACAACTCCATTTGCCATAGCCTCAAAAAAAAAAAAACAAAAACCTTGGGCATCAATTTAATCAAAGAGGTAAAAGATCTCTACAATGAAAACTACACAACATTGACGAAAGAAATTAAGGAAAACCTTAGAAGATGGAAAGATCTTCTATGTTCTTGGATAGGCAGAATTAATATTGTCAAATGGCCATATTACCAAAAGTGCTATACAAATTCAATGCAATTCCAATTAAAATCCCAGTGACGTACCTTACAGAAATAGAGCATGCAGTCATGAAATTCAGCTGGAAGAATAAGAAACCGAGAATAGCTAAATCAATCCTTAGCAAGAAGAATGAAACAGAGGGTATTGCAATATAAGAACTTCAACTATACTACAAAGCAATAGTAACAAAATCTGCATGGTTTTGGCACCAATATAGACATGTAGATCAATGGTACAGAATAGAGGACATGGACACAAACACAAATAAATACAATTTTGTCATACTAGACAAAGGGGCCAAAAATAGGCAATGGAGAAAAGATAGCCTCTTCAACAAATGGTGCTGGGAAAACTGGAAATCCGTATGCAACAGAATGAAACTAAACCCCTATCTCTCACCCTGCACAAAACTCAACTCACAATGGATCAAGGACCTTGAAATCAGACCAGAGAACCCTGCATCTTATAGAAGAAGAAGTAGGTCCAAATCTTCAACATGTCAGCTTAGGTTCAGACTTCCTTAACAGGACTCCCATAGCACAAGAATAAAAGCAAGAATCAATAACTGCTATAGATTGAAACTAAAACGCTTTCTCTCAGCCAAGGAAATTATCATCAATGCAAAGAGAGAGCCTACAGAGTGGGAGAATATCTTTGCGACTCATACTTCAGATAGAGCACTAATTTCTAGAATATATAAAGAACTCAAAAACTCTACACCAAGAATACCAATAACACAATCAACAAATGGGCTAAGGATATGAACAGACACTTCACAGAAGATCTTCAAGCAATCAACAAACATGAAAAAATGTTCACCATCTTTAGTAATAAGAGAAATGCAAATCAAAACTACACTAAGATTCCATCTCACCCCAATTAGAATGGTGATGATCAAGAATACAAGCAACTCTAGGTATTGGAGAGGATGTGGGGAAAAAGGTACACTCATACCTTGCTGGTGGGACTGCAAATTAGTGCAGCCACTCTAGAAAGCAGTATGGAGATTCCTCAGAAAGCTTGGAATGGAACCACCATTTGACCCAGCTACCCCACTCCTCACCCTATACCCAAAGGACTTAAAATCAGCATACTACAGAGATACAGCCACATCAATGATCATAGCTGCTCAATTCACAGTAGCCAGATTGTGGAACCAACCTAGATGCCCTTCAATTGATGAATGGATAAAGAAACTGTGGTATATATGTACAATGGAATATTACTCAGCTCTGAAGAATAATAAAATTATGGCATTTGCAGTCAAATGGATGAAATTGGAGAATATCATGTTAAGTGAGATAAACCAATCTCAAAAATCCAAAAGACAAATGATGTCACTGATAATCGGTTGATGACAGGTAATTGGAGGTAGGAGGGGGGCGAGAATGGATGAAGGAGGGACTGTATTGAGGAAAAAGAGATTTGGGAGGTGTGGGTGGAATGAAGAAATAACGGAATGAATCAAAATACATTACTCTATGTAAATGTATGAATATGCAAATGGTATGCTGTTTGTCCATGTACAAACAGAAACAACATGTATCCCATTTGTTTACAATAAAAATAAACTTAAAAAAAAAGTTCATGAGAGATCACACCGTGTTAACACTAATTATGCACCACCTCTTGGCCCACCGGCAGCCGCCATCTTAGAGCTGCTTTAAAGTTTTTCTAATGGTTGATGGTAACTCTATTTTGGTCCTCTAATATGGGCAGGTTCCACGAATTTTGAAGTTCTTTGTATTAGATTCAGCTCTCTCCTACCTTTTCCCCTTGTCCTTAAATTTTCACTACCACTCAGTTATTCCTTTTTGGGGTTCTTTGTATTAGATTTAGCTCTCTCCTACTCTTTTCCCTTGTTCTTAAGTTTTCTGAGTAAATTTTTTCTATTTCTCACTTTGTTCTCTTTCCCATTGTGGCACCTTAAGCAGCCTTTCCTCTACAAACCCTGGGCTTATTTCTTCTAGAGTTTGAATATATAATGTTGCAGTGGTTTCCTTCACTGTCGTGTCTTTTGTGACCTTTAGTCATTTGGGTCTTTGACCAAACCTTTCTTCCTACTATCCCTCGCCCTTAAACCGCTCTGGCCAGAGACTCCCATGAGGTTCCAACTTTCCCTCGCCCTATTCCCATGAGGTTCCTCAGTTTAACCGCCGTGCCAATTCCCAGAGGCAGACTGGAAATTTTCCCTTGCCCTATTCCTGTGAGGTTCCTCAGTTTCCCCACTGTGCCAATTTCCCTTTCCCTGTACAGGCCACATTTGTTGCCACCCACAGCAGCAATTTCGCGGGAAGGAATTGGAGGTGGACTGGGAATGAACTACTTCTATTTCCTTGCTTGCTTGCTTATTCATTAGTTTATAGGGGAAGACAGGCTTTTCTTAGAGGAAGAGATGCTTTGCTTAGAGGAAGAGAAACTTTGCTTAGATGAAGAGAAGCTTTGCTTAGAGGAAGAGAGACTTTGCTTAGAGGAAGGGAGAATTTGCTTAGAGGAAGAGAGGCTTTACTTAGAGGTACTATGCTTTCAGAGAGACTATGCTTATCAGAGAGACTATGCTTTCAGAGGTGTTACTTCTTAGAGTTCTGCTTCTTCTTCTTAGAGGTGCGTCCTGCATCATGTGTCCTTCATTCTGCTATCTAGAGGTGTGTTCTTAGTTCTCCATCCTGCGATCTAGAGGTGTGTTCTTAGTCCCACGTTCTGCAATCTAGAGGTGTCTCCTCTGAGGTGCAGAGAATGCCTTATATTCACTAAGGCAGTCAATCAGCTTAGGATTAAGTAGCATGATTGGAGCATGTGCTACGGTAGCAATCAAGAAAGAATGAGGAACATCTGTTTACCACTAGTGCAGAGGAGACATTAACTAATCAGGTAAAAGATCATGAGAGATCACACTGTGTTAACACTAATTATGGGCCACCTCTTGGCCCAATGCCAGCCACCATCTTAGAGCTGCCTAAACATATCTCTACATTGTGGTGTATCATGAGAGAAACAATTATCCCTATTTAAGTAGGAAAAATTTTGTAGCTGAACACTGAGCATAACATTAACTCTGTGCTCTGTGGTGTCCTAGGGCACAAGGAAAGGCTTTCACGTGTGGGAAACATCATATTCTTAGTTGGTTAATGTAAAAGGGATTTTGGGGATCATTCACACCTGAACCACAAGGCATTATGATTACAATATATTCTTTCCTTTTCACTCTTCCTATTTCCCCTGCCCTTTTCTTTGAAACACTATAATTAACAGATATCTGGGAAAAATCCACAGTCCCGTAGAGGTGTTGGATCTTACCTTTTTTCTCATGTATGTGTGGGCTGAGGAATGTGGTTCTAATGTCAAAGCCAGTTTCCCTAAATTTGGAAATGCTTAAGAAACTTAGACAGTCCCTTTTGGTAAATAGAAGTAGGAAAACTCAAGAGATGATGAGTTTCGGGGTCTGTAATCACAGGCACAATATTTGCTGGCAAAAAATAAATTCTCAAGCAATTTTTAAACTTCTGGTACTTGGGTTTGCACTTCCTATCAATATTCATTAGAGTGATTATTTGCAGAAAGTCAAATACGTTCAACTCTCACTCATTCACTTCCATTGAAAATCCCTCTAACCTTGTTTTGATCCTTCTCAAAGAAATACCTTTACAGGTTACCAGGGCTTCTGTGAAAATGGAGCAAAAGGTTTGAGAGCTACAATATCCATAGTAGAAGGGACTGGCATTCAGCATGCTGGGTTTGACTTGCTCAGAGGTTCCAGGCTCCAGTAAAACAATGCAGTTTGTTTCTCTTCCCAAGTATGTTCTGGGCCTTGGGATATGTGGGTTTCCCTGAGTGGCTTCTCTGACATCCTTGCTGTGCTGTAGATACCACCTGATATTACAGAAATGGCAAATGACAACACAATGTCCTCAAGGTTTCCATGGCAACCAGAGACTTATCAGGTTCTGGCCACTTCATACCAAGATTCAATTCAAGCAGTGGCACAGCTGTGATTGTAGAGGGAACACAAAGCAAGTGATTCCTGGGGCCTACTGTTTTTGAGAAATGTGATCCTAATATAATTGGCAAGGAGAAGAGGAGTCAGTGTGTGTTGAAGCGTGGCCACACAAGGCCTTTGACCATCCAGCTCCATCTAGGAAAATGGGAGGACCCACTGAAGACTGACAGACTGCAATATACTCCAGTACCACCAGGTGCGCTATCCTCATTGGCGTGAGCTGGCATAATGCCCTGCTTGGTCACCCTGATCCAGCTGAAGGTAATTCCCCCCCACAAGATCTACTGTACTTGGGAGAGACAGAGGGGTATGGACTTGTACAGGTCTCAGTTGACTTATCACCACCCCCTGTGGTATTGCCCTCTGAACCCGCTCCTCCAGATTTGTTATCACCTGGGATATTGCCAAGTCAGGACACTGACCTAGGGCTGTACCAGTCACATGGAACAATGGCCATTGACAGCTCAAGGCAGGGAGTGCTTGTCTGTGGTTTAGGTATTGATTGAATTTGGAAACATTACACAAACCCTAGTGTGATGACTCTCCTTTTGTGGAATGCACAAACAGGAGAGAGCTGGAACCTGAAAAGTTTGAATTCTAAGTGGAGATGGGTGACTGCAGTGATCCCTAATGAACAGAGGAGGGAGTCAATCATTCAGCATTTGGGATGGAGTCCAGGAAAGTGCTAGCAAGGTAGGAAAGGTGTTCTGTGCTTTCTCCACCTGCCAATTTTGAATGGAAGTGAATAAATTAGATTTCAATGGATGTGGCTTCTGCAAATAATGACACTAGAATGAATCTTGACAAAATGCACAGCCAAGTGGAGGTACTGTATCTTGCTGCTATCTTAGGTATGAGGGAATCTGAGGAAGGTGGGTATCAATGGCAAAGCCAGTTTCCCTAAATTAGGTAATCATTAAGCAACTTAGCCCAGACCCTGTCTATAAATATAAATATTCCGATTAAAGAGGTAATGGTTAACATATCCTGTGTTCAGAAGCACAGTATTTGCTGTCAGAAAAAATGAACAACAACAAAAAAAAAACAACGAAAACCAACCTCATCCAATTTTTAAATTTCCAGGTGTTATGTTGCAGCAAATTATCTCAAGATTCACTATAGTGTGATTCGTTGCAAAAGTTGTATACATTGAAATCTAATTTATTCACTTCCATTAAATTTTTTCTACCCTTATATTGATCCTTTTCCAAAAAATGTCTAATTTTTTCCAGTGCTCCTGTGACTATACAGCAGGATATTTAAGAACTACAATATTTAAAGTGGAAAGGGAAGGCATTTAGCATGTTGAATTTGAAAGGCACAGAGGTTCCAGGCTTTGGTAAGAGAATGAACAATTTTTCTCTTAATAGGTGTTTCTTGGCCTTGGGAAACATGGATATGAAAGAGTGGATTCCCTGACATCCAGTTTTTGCTGCAGATACCACCTGATATCCAGAATGTTGAAATGACATCACAATGACATTGTGGTTCCCATGGCAATCAAAGATACTTCTGGTCCTGCCAGCTTCTGACCAAGATACAAGAAGATCCCCATCTCAGATATGATGGTAAGAGGGAAGACAAAGGAAGCAAGTCCCAGTCACCTGAAGTTTTTTATGAAGTGCAATCCTAACATCGTCACCCAGGAGCAGAGGAGCCAGGGTGTGGTGGGGACTAGACCCTGTGGGCCTTTGATCCAACCAACTCCATCCAGGACAAGGCACCCCACTGAAAACAGACAGTCCACAGTATCTTCCATATCTGCAGGCTATCACTGTTCTCCTTTGGTCACTGTGATCCAGCAGCAGACAATTACCCACTTCCAGTTCTAGTGGACCAGAGAAAGACAGATGGGTGTGGGATGGTATATGGCTCACCCAGCTGAGTACCATTCCCAAAGGCATTGTCTTCTGAACCTGATCCTCCAGCTCTGACCTCAACCTGTATTTTTCCAAGTCAGGAAACTAACCAAGGACCCTACAAGCCACACAGAATGATGCCTATTTATTGATCAGTGCAGGGGATAATGCAGTGTATCTGGATGATTTAGGTAATAATTGAATTGGGAAACATCACTCCAACTCTGGTGGAATGCCACTCCTTTCCTGGAATGCCCAAACAGAAGAGAGTTGAAAACTGGGAAGTTTGACTCTAAGTGGAGGTGGATGGCTGCAATGATCCATAATGAAAGGAGAAAGTCAATCACTCAGGATGTGGGATGAAGTCCAGGAAAGATGTAGCAAGCTAGTAGAGATGTTCTGTGCTCACTCCACACCCAGGGCTCCACCTCCTTTGCTACTGCCTAAAAACTAGACTGCACTTAGTACTTTTCTTGGTATGAGTTTCCATGGGACTCTTCAACTCATCTTCAGATGCAGAAGTATCTGACCAATCTGTCATCACATAACAGTTTATCCTCTTGACCTGACTACTGTCTGTCACAAGACCCTCTGTGACAATGACAAAGGTCCTTTGACAAGCCCCTGAAGAATACAGACTACATGTCAGTGTTACAGACACTAGCACAATAATACTTCAAAACAGTGAAATTGGAGTCTCAAAAAAATTACTGATGCTGTGAGGAGCATAGTTTAAAATGGGATAATACAATTTTGGAATCTGCATCGAGTTGAAAGGGAGGAATGGTACACATGTTCAAAGCTAGATGTCCAAAAAAGGAAAGATTAAGCACATTTTGGGGGCACTCAATGAAGTAGGGTGTTGGGGATGAACACCAACTTCAGTGAAGAAACACTAAATAAAATCATCAAGGTTAATGAACTCCAAAAAAGTTCCAGGACATTTCTTCAACTTCAAAATACTATACAAATGGAACAAGATATACTTGCCAGGTTATTCTGTAAGCTAAGATAATTCCTGACAATATTGAAATTGCCCTAACAAATTCCTGGCTCTTTCCTGTTGCTGGCAAGCTACATATTATTAGACATATGCTGATTTTGCTTTTCTGGCACATGACTTATGAGGAAAGACTTTTCTTACACCACATCACCTACACAGAAGCACTGAAATTTAACAAAGAACACATTTGAAAATGCATCTCTGAACCAAGGCTGTCAAAATACAAAGCGCACTACAACATCAGAAATTCAAACAAAAGCTTCTCTGCTAAATTACAAAATTTAATACCCAATATGGTAGAAACCTAAATTTTAAAAACAGAAGATTTTAAAGGAAAACTAGAGGTGTGATAGGACTTATAGAGCGGGAAAAGCAGATGCTTAAACATTTGCAAAACTCAAGATTTTTTTTTCTTGTAATTGCTTATATCCACCACAAACATACCTTGTAACTAATGTGTCTGACTTCTTTATTTCAATGTGAGTTCTTTCAAATAGGATTTCTTGTGTCATTCCTTATCCTACAAAGCACAGTTAAATAATTTTCAGAATGATGGTAATGATGATCACACCATATTCTTCAACCAATTCTACAGAGCATCTCTTCAGAACATCCATCAAAATTAACAAAAGTGTATAAAATATTTCAGTAGTATTAATACTGGACCTCCACTGATGCAGGACAACCAGGTTTGAAATACCACCTGTGTCTCCCAACTTATATCAGGAGAAGCTAATATATGTATTCAGCTGTAATTCATATAATTTTAATAAAATAATATCTATCACAATTCAAAGCACAACAAATTGAGAGAATGAAGGGCCAAGGGATGCTCTATTTTTTCTTATCCTCTCAATTTTCCAGGAGACATTGAAGTTAACTTGAAAAATGCCTAGCTGTAGAAATCCAGCAGTAGACATCATTTGCATGGAATCTGGGTGTGTGCTCCAAAAGGGTACTACTTTGAAAAGAATACTGCATTTGACATTTTGAATTTTATGCCCTTAAAACCTGATGATGATTTTCTTCTTCAAGAACTTACTGATTAAATACCCACATCAGAATGTTCATGAGAATGATATACCCTATCAGTTCCTGAGAGTTGTCTCATCTACAGGAATACATACTTTCAGGAAATCCATTTTACTGGGGAAGCACTGCAAACTCGAATGCTGAAAATCCTCTTTGAAATGAGCTTCCAAATAAAACTGGTACTTTTCCAACTATGTTCTATTCTCTAGATTCAACAGAGGAATAAATGTAGAAAAAGATGAGGGTTGGCATTATCTGCAGAGGATTGGAGATTCTGTTCATGATTTCTTACCATCTCTGTTTGGGCAACGTTATTTTCAAGATTAAATATTTTGTCCTCATTGTCTGAGGTTCTGTCTTCCAAGTGGCCTAGTCTTTTGGTGATACTTTCCATTGAGTTTTTTATTTGGTTTATTGTCTCCTTCATTTGAAGGATTTCCGTGTTTTTTTTTTTTTTTTTTTTTTTAGAATCTCTATCTCTTTGTTGAAATGATCTTTTGCTCCTGCAGGTGCTCTTTCAGCTTATTGGTATTATCATTCATTGCCTGCAGTTGCTCTCTTATCTCACTCTTTGCTTCGTGAATAATCTTAATCATGTATAATCTGAAGTCCTTTTCTGACACTTCTTCTAACATACTATCACTGGATTCTATTAATATAGAATCTAGATTTGTTTGGATCATTTTCTTCCCCTGTTTTTTCATGTCGTTCATGTATCTTCCCCTCTAGCAGTGCAGATCTGGGGTATTGCAGTTTTCACCCTATAGGCTTATAGTGGCCCTATAGGTTTCCAAAACCCTTTCTTTAAGGGGAGATTAATATTAGCAGTGCCAAATCAGACACTATGTAATCCTAGACCACATAGCCTCTATGGGGACAAAAACAAAATTGTCATAGTAAACAGAATGAGTTCAAATATTATCTTTGGTAAAACAAACAGGTTTACAATAAGATCTGCAGTTTCTAATGGAGGACAAAGAGGATGCAGAGGGATGTAGAATGTGGCTGTTAATGGGATAAGAAAAGAATATACAGAAATTGTAGAAAATAGAAAGGGCGAGAGTGTAATCAAAAGAAATCAGATGTTAGCATACAAAAAAGGGAGAAAGAGACTCTGAGGGAACAGGTAAATAAAAGGAAAAGATAGCAAGAAAAGTAAAGAAATAAAAACTTAAATTTTTCCTATAAGGAGAAAAAAGAAAATCTACTGTATAACATTCATATAGTAATGAAACCTCCCAGGGTTCAGTAGCCTGATCCATGAGAGGTACCTGATAATGAGGTTCAAGCCTCCCCCAGGCGTTGCAGGATGGGATTTGCCCCACCCAAAGATTGGAGCTCCAGCTTTCAGGATTATCCACGATGGCTGTTCTGGCTTCAAAATGTATTGGCAAGTGGGGAGCTGCAGCTCAGGGGTGGATATGGTCAGCTGGAGGTCCTGGAGGTGGGATGCGGTTGGTCTGGCAGGGGTCCTGGAGTTCTGGTGTGTTTTGAGTGGTTGTGGGATCCTGGAGGACAGGTGCAATCAGTCTGGGGTCCTGGTGATAGGGGTCAGTCAGTGTGTCTGGGTGTCCTGGCGGCAGGGAGCAGTCAGTTGATGTGAGGACCCAAGTCAGGAAGTGATCAGTTGGGCTGAGTTATGCTGGAGACAGGGCTCAGTCAGTCTGACCAGGGATCCTACGGGGCCTAGCTCATGCATGAGAGGGACCTGACAATCTCATTTTTGTTTTTTGACATGATTTTGTTTCTCCTTTATTTGGCTACTCCTTTAGGCTAGTTCCTCTCATTGCTGATTTGCATCATTGTTTTTCATCTCTTCCTCATGGAATATTTTGCTGAGAAGGTTCTGTAATGCTGGCTTTCTTTTTGTAAAGTCCTTTAGCTTTTGTTTATCATGGGAGGATCTTATTTCATTGTCAAACCTGAAAGTAAGTTTTGCTGGGTATAAGATTCTTGGTTGGCATCCATTTTCTTTCAGAGCTTGAAAAATGATGTTCCAAGCCCTTCTAGTTTTTAGGGTCTGGATTGAAATCTCTGCTGATATCCGTATTGGTTTCCTCCTGAATGTAATTTGGTTCTTTTCTCTCACAGCCTTTAAAATCCTGTCTTTATTTTGTATGTTAGGTATTTTCATTATATGTGCCTTGGTGTTGGTCTGTTGTAATTTTGTGTATTTGGAGTCCTATAAGCCTCTTGTACTTGATTTTCTGTATCATTCTTCAGAATTGGGAAATTTTCTGATATTATTTCATTGAATAGCTTGTTCATTCCTTTGGTTTGTTTCTCTAAGCCTTCCTCAATCCCAGAAATTCTTAAATTTGGCCTTTTCATGATATCCCATAATTCTTGTACATTCTGTTCATGATTTCTTATCATCTACTCTGTTTGGTCAACTTTGTTTTAAAGATTAAATATTTTGTCTTCATTGTCTGAGGTTCTGTCTTCCAGGTGTTCTATTCTATTGGTTATGCTTTCTATGGAGTTTTTAACTTGGTTTATTGTTTTCTTCATTTCAAGGATTTCTGTTTTTTTTTTTTTTAGTATCTCTAACTCTTTATTGAAATGATCTCTTGCTGCCCTTATTTGCTCTTTTAACTGTTGATTGGTGTGATAATTTAATGTCTGCATTTGCTCTTTCATCTCATCCTTCAATGCCTGCATTTGCTCTTTCATCTCATCATTTGCTTCCCTGATTGTTTTAATTATGTACATTCTGAACTCCCTTTCTGACATTTCTTCTGCTGTGCTGTCATTGGGTTTTACTGATATAGTATCTAGGTTTTTTTGGGACATTTTCTTTCTTTGTTTTCTCATATTGGTCCGATGGGACTCTGAGATATTGCAGATTCCCGCTATTGGTTTATAGTGTCCCTGTAGATTTCCAGTATACCACCTCCCAGTCTTCAGTAGTCTGAAATCTTGGAGGAACTTGGATAATGCAGTGCTTCTGAAGAAAGCTGCCCCTAGCCTGTTACTGTTTCCAAGGCTTGGAGCTGGCTCTGTGTGGAAAGGCTTTGAGAAGCCGCCCCTATCCAGGCCTGCTGCCTGGGCCGAGCTTCACCTGGTGGGGGAGACTCACCCCATGGTTCTACTTTAGTCCGAGTCTCTCAATGCCTCCCCTTCATGAATCCTGGGTTCTGGAGCGACAGGAGATGCAGTCACACTCTAGTCTGCCACCTTGGATTGCCCATGGAAAAAGCCTGTGGCCTGAAGGAGCAGGACCACCTGTAGAAGTCTCTAGCTGTCCTGCCCTGGTCCCAGAGGCTGCCTGCAGGCTAGAGCTCTCCACAGGCTCTGGGATTTGAGGCTGACTCTGTGTAGAAAGGCTCTCACTGGGTGGTCTGCTCCGAGAAGCTAGCCTTGAAAGGCACCTGCCACTGGAGGGAGAAGGGTTGCTTGGGGAAGTCCCTGACTGCCCTCTCCTGGTCCCTGAAGCTGCCTGCAGACTGGAACTTGCTGCTGGCTCCAGGACTTAGAGCTGGTTCTGCGCAGAAAGGCTCTCACTGGGGGGCCTGCTGTGAGAAGCTGGCCGTGTGGAGGAGTCCACTGCCAGAGGGAGCAGTGTTACCTGGGGAAGACTCTAGCTGCCCTGTCATTCTCTGAGAAGCTGCCCTTATCTGGGCCTGCTGCCCAGTCAGAGCTTCACCCAGTGGGGGAGACTCACCTCCTAGATCTATTTTAGTCCAAGTTTCTCAATGCCTCCCCTTCTTGAATCCTGGGATCTGGAGCGACAGGAGATGCAGTCACCCTGTAGTCCACCATCTTGGATCACCCCGACTCCCCAGTCCTTTTGATTTCATCTTTTTTATTAAATTTTCAGACAGGGTCTCAATAGCTGCTTAGACCCTTGCTGATTCATTGAGGCTGGCTTCAAACTTATGATTCTCCTGTCTCTATCTCCCAAGTAGCTGGAGTTAGAGGTATGTGCCCCCTCACAATCTATCCAATGTAGGAGGAGGAATTTTTGTTCCACAACAAACATTCAGCTGTTCAGTTAAGCAGCAATCTGTGCCTCTCATCCTTTCAAGGGTATATATATGTTGCCTTAGGTAACAAGATTGTCTTCATTTTCTGATAGTGTTTCACATGAAATCTAAATGTCAAATTCCAATTGTACACATGGAAAATTACTGGCCTCGATAATTCGTGCTATGTAAAATATGAATTTGTATTATTCATTTACTTATAACATGACACATAAACAAAGAAGAAGTTTATCAACACTATATCACAGGAAAAAGCAAATTAAGCCCACTTATAAATATGCACAAAATTCAAACCTGCCAACACTAAGTGATGACAAGAATAAGGAGCAACAGGAAATCTCCACATTCCTAGTAGACTCAAAAATATTTTGGTGCTTTCTTACGAAATTGAACACAGGTTTATCTATGTCACAAAAATCACATTACTAGTGGTTACCCAAAGGATTTCAAATCTTATGTCCACACAAACCTAATACAAATGTCCTTAGTTTCCTCTTTCATGATAGCCAAGAACAGAAAGCAATCAGCTCACCATTTATGAAACTCTTCCTGTTATTAATAAAAAATCCTGATATATTCATACAATGGAATATTGTTTAGAAAATTTTTAAAAGGCTAAAAGTGAAGTAGAATTATAAAGGAAAGTACCTGGTGTGAAATGCCAATCTGGGCATTCCATCTTTATGATGTTCTGGAAAAGGCAAAGTAAAAGAGATTAAAAATATTTGTGGTGGAAGAATCAAGATCTTTGAGTGCTGAATCTATTCTGTATGATTCTTTAATGGTGGGTATTGAGAACTACACTTTTGACATAAAAAACACAATGGTACAACTTTTTAAGAATTGTATCAATATTGGTATCCTTATATCGGTGTAGCAAGGGCAAAAAATTTACCACAGATATGGAAGATGTAAATAACAAGGGAAATTCTATGCAGGAAGACCTATGAGAACTTGGTAATATATGCTATTTTTTTCTGTAAAATAAAAAGTATCCTAAAAAATCATATTAATTACAACAAGCAGACCATACTCAGAGATTTGCAACCTCAGTCATGACCGAAGTCATGACCAGGACTCACCCAGTGAGAGATCACTTTGTGGTGAGAACAAAAGATTCACAACTCTCATGTCTTTAATGTGTTTCCTTTTGATGTTTCTGTGGTCCTTTCCTAACAAGACTTAAACCAAATTCATTTTAAAGATTTTTACTGTCTGGGCATGGTGGCTCATTCCTGTAATTCCAGGGGCTCAGAAGGCTGAAAAACCTGGTCTCTAAAAATAATGGCTGGTGGGGGGATCCAAGATGGTGAACTAGAGAGTGACTGCATCTCCTGTCACTCCAGAACTTCAGATTCAAGAAGGGGAAGTATTGAGTGACTCAGACTAACATAGAGCTGCAGTGTGAGTTTCTCCCACCTGGTGAAGTTCAGCCTGGTCGGCAGGCCGAGACAGTGGGCAACATCTTGGAGCAGGGCAGCGAGAGTCTTCCCCAAGCAGCCCTGCTCCCTCTGGCAGCAGGCGCGATCCACAGCCAGCTTCTAGGAGCAGGCCCATCCAGTGAGAGCTTTTCTGCACAGAGCCAACCCCAAGCCCCAGACCCAGGAATGGGCCCAGGCACACAGGTGGCTTCTGAGAGAAAGGGAAGGGCAGTGAGAGGATTTCCCAAGCAGCCTGGCTCCCTCCAGTGGTGGCAGGCCCTGTCTACAGTCAGCTTCTAGGAGAAGGACTGCCTAGTGAGGGGATTTTCATGCAGAAGCAGCTCCCAGCCCTCCACCCAGTAGCGAGCTAGGGGCAGCTTTCTTCAGAAGGACTGCATTATCAAGTTCCTCCAAGATTTCAGGCTACTGAAGGCTGGGAGGTGATATACTGAAAATCTATAGGGATATTATAAGCCAATAAATGAAACCTGCAATATCTCAGAGTCTCAATGATATCTGAACAATAAGAGAAAACAAGGGAAGAAAAGATCCCAAACAAATCTAGATACTATATAAATAAAACCAAATGACAGTGTAGCAGAAGAAATGTCAGAAAGGGAGTTCAGAATGTACATAATTAAAACAATCAGGGAAGCAAACAAGGAGATGAAAGAGCAAATGAAGGCATTGAAGCATGAGATGAAAGAGCAAGTGCAGGCATTAAATAATTGCACTAATCAACAGTTAAAAGAGCAAATACAGGAAGCAAGAGATCATTTCAGAAAAGAGTTAGAGATACTGAAAAACAAACAAACAGAAATCCTTGAAATGAAGGAAACAATAAACCAAATTAAAAGCTCTATAAAAAGCATAACCAATAGAATAGAACACCTGGAAGACAGAACCTCAGACATTGAAGACAAAATATTTAATCTTCAAAACAAAATTGACCAAACAGAGAAGATTGTAAGAAATCATGAATAGAATCTACAAGAATTATGGGATATCATGAAAAGGCCAAATTTAAGAATTATTGGGATTGAGGAAGACTTAGAGAAAAAAACCAAAGGACTGAACAATCTATTCAATGAAATAATATCAGAAAATTTCCCAAATCTGAAGAATGAAATGGAAAACCAAGTACAAGAGGCTTAAAGGACTCCAAATATACAAAATTACAACAGACCCACTCCAAGGCACATTATTAT
Organism: Sciurus niger; assembly: GCA_020740815.1. Lineage (NCBI taxonomy): Eukaryota > Metazoa > Chordata > Mammalia > Rodentia > Sciuridae > Sciurus > Sciurus niger. Next base: position 59,931 of record JAHUXG010003588.1, read on the forward strand.
GAAAATATCTAACATACAAAATAAAGACAGAATATTAAAGACTGCAAGAAAAAAGAATCAAACTACATTCAGGGGGAAACCAATAAGAATATCAGCAGAAATTTCAATCCAGACCCTAAAATCTAGAAGGGCCTGGAACAACATTTACCAAGCCCTGAAAGAAAATGAATACAAACCAAGAAAAACTTGCTTTCAGATTTGATGATGAAATAAAATCCTTCCATGATGAACAAAAGCTAAAAGAATTTATGACTAGAAAGCTGGCATTACAGAACATTCTCAGCAAAACATTCCATGTGAAAGAGATGAAATACAATGATGCAAATCAGCAACAGGAGGAACTAGCCTAAAGGAATAGCCAAATAAAGGAGAACCCAAATCATGTCAAAAAACAAAAATGAGTCAAATGACTGGGAATACAAATCATATCACAATAATAACCCTGAATGTTAATGATCTGAACTCATCAATCAAAAGACATAGACTGGCAGATTGGATTAAAAGAAAAACCCAACAATCTGCTGCCTGCACAAGACTCATCTCAGAGAAAGAGATACCTACAGACTAAAGGTGAAAGGATGGGAAAAAAAATACCATGCACACGGACACAGCAAAAAAGCTGGAGCATCCGTCCTCATTTCAGATAATGTGGACTTCAAGTCAAAACTAGTCAGAAGGGATAAAGAAGGACATTACATACTGCTTAAGGGAAGCATAAATCAGCAAGACATAACAATCATAAATGTCTATGCCTCAACTATTGACTCATTCTTCAAGTAAAACAAATCCTTCTCAATTCCAGAAATCAAATAGACCACAACACAATAATACTAGACAATTTTAACACACCTCTCTCCAACTACTCCAACACCTGGAGATTAAGTAATATGCTATTATATGATAAATGAATAACAGAAGACATCAGGAGGGAAATAAAAATGTTCTTAGAAGTAAATGAGAACAAAGACATGTCATATCAAAATCTCTGGGACACTATGAAAACAGTACATAGAGGAAGGTTTATTTCGTGGAGCACATTCAACAAAAGAAGAAAAATTCAACAAATAAATGACTTAAGAGTACAGCTCAAAGCCCTAGAAAAAGAAGAGCAGACCAACACCAAAAGTAGTAGAAGATAGGAAATAGTTAAAATCAGAGCCGAAATCAACCACATTGAAACAAAAGAAACAATCAAAAAAATTAACAAAATAAAGAGTTGGTTCTTTGAAAAAATAAACAAAATTGATGAACACTTAGCCACACTAATAAAGAGAAACAGAGAGAAAACTCAAATTACTAAAATTTGGAATGAACAAGGAGATATTACTACAGACCCAAGTGAAATACAAAACATAATTAGAAGCTATTTTGAAAATCTATACTCCAAAAAAACAGAAAACCTCGAAGGCATCAACAAGTTTCTAGAGACATATGAATTACCTAAACTGAACCAGGAGGACATACACAACATAAACAAATCAATTCCAAGCAATGAAATACAAGAGGTCATCAAAAGTCTACAACAAAGAAAAGTCCGGGACCAGATGGGTTCTCAGCTGAGTCCTATTAAACATTTAAAGAAGAGCTCATTCCAATACTCCTCAAAGTATTCCATGAAATACAAGAGGAGGGAACCCTCCCAAACTCATTCTATGAAGCCAATATTACCCTGATACCTAAACCAGACAGAGACACATTGAGGAAAGAAAATTGCAGACCAATATCCTTAATGAACATCGACAAAAAAATTCTCAACAAAATTTTAGCAAATCAAATACAAAAATATTTTAAAAAGAGAGTGCACCACAATCAAGTGAGTTTTATCCCAGGGATGCAAGGTTGGTTCAACTTCAGGAAATCAATAAACGTCATTCACCATATCAACAGACTTAAAGTTAAGAACCACATGATTATTTCAATAGATGCAGAAAAAACATTCAATAAAATACAGTATCCCTTCATGTTCAAAACACTAGAAAAAATTGGGATAGTGGGAACATTCCGTAACATTATAAAGAACAACTACGCTAAGCCCATGGGCAATATCATTCTAAATGGTGAAAAACTGAAAGCATTTCCCCTAAAACCTGGAACAAGGCAGGGATGCCCTCTTTCACCACTTATATTCAACATTGTTCTTTAAACTCTAGCCAGAGCAATTAGACAAACCAAATAAATTAAAGATATACGAATAGGAAACAAAGAACTCAAACTATCCCTGTTCGCTGATCACATAATTATATATTTAGTAGAACCTGGAAATTCCACCAGAAAACTTACAGAACTCATAAGTGAATTCAGTAAAGTAGCAGGTTACAAGATCAATGCTCATAAATCCAATACATTTTTATACATAAGTGATGAATCTTCAGAAAGAGAATTTTGGAAAACTACCCCATTCACAATAGCATCAAAAAAAATAAAATACTTGGGAATCAATCTCACAAAAGAGGTGAAAGGCCTCTACAATGAGAGCTACAGAACCCTAAAGAAAGAAATTAAAGAAAACCTTAGAAGATGGAAAGATCTCCCATGTCCTTGGATAGGCAGAATAAATATTGTCAAAATGGACCTAAAGTACTATACAGATTCAATGCAATTCCAATTAAAATCCCAATGATGTATCTTACAGAAATAGAGCAAGCAATTATGAAATTCATCTGGAATAATAAAAAACCCAGAATAGCTAAAGCAATCCTTAGCAGAAAGAGCGAAGCAGGGGGTATCGCAATACCAGATCTTCAACTCTATTACAAAGCAATAGTAACAAAAATGGCATGGTATTGGTACCAAAATGGATAGGTAGGTCAATGGTACAGAATAGAGGACATGGACACAAACCCAAATAAATACAATTTTCTCATACTACACAAAGGGGCCAAAAATATGCAATGGAGAAAAGATAACCTCTTCCATAAATGGTGCTGGGAAAACTGGAAAACCATATGTTACAGAATGAAATTAAACCCCTATCTCTCACCCTGCACAAAACTCAACTCAGAATGTATCAAGGACCTCGGAATCAGACCAGAGACCCTGCATCTTATAGAAGAAAAAGTAGGTCCAAATCTTCAACATGTCGACTTAGAATCAGGCTTCCTTAACAGGACTCCCATTCCACAAGAAATAAAAGCAAGAATCAACAACTGGGATAGATTCAAACTACAAACTTTTCTCTCAGCAAAGGAAACTATCAGTAATATTAAGAGAGAACCTACAGAGTGGGAGAAAATCTTTGCCACTCATACTTCATATAAAGCACTAAACTCCAGAATCTAGAAAGAACTCAGAAAACTCTACACCAAGAATACAAATTATCCAATCAACAAATGGGCTAAGAAAATGAACAGACACTTCACAGACGAAGATGTACAAGCATTCAACAGATATATGAAAAAATGTTCAACATCTCTAGTAATAAGAAAAATGCAAATCAAAACTGCCCTAAGATTCCATCTCACCCCAATTAGAATGGCAATTATCCAGAATACAAGCAGCAAAAGTTGTTGATGAGGATGTGGGGAAAAAGATACACTCATATATTGCTTGTGGGGATGCAAGTTAGTGCAGACACTCTGGAAAGCAGTATGGAGATTCCTCAGAAAGCTTGGAATGGAACCACCAATTGACCCAGCTATCCCACTCCTTGGCCTATATCCAAAGAACTTAAAATCAGAATACTACAGAAATACAGCCACATCAATGTTCATAGCTGCTCAGTTCACAATAGCCAGATTGTGGAACTAACCTAGATGTCCTTCAATTGATGAATGGATAAAGAAAATGTGGTATATATATA
>JAHUXG010003589.1:0-189517 GCA_020740815.1 Sciurus niger
TTGATATGTAACCCACACATACTATAGCAAACGCCAAGACTGGCCAGATCCCTTCATGAATTTCCAGGTTGATTTCTATTCATGTGCAAAAAAAAACTCATCTGGAAATTTAAATACTCATTTAACATAAAAAGAAAGTTATATGCCAAATGTTCATAGTATGCATATTTGCACTTGTCATTCAAAACTTTACCCTTTATCTGAATTGTAATTAAAAATAGAGTTCATTCTTTACTCTAAAATTGCCAAATTGCTAATGATAATATGGTAACAAAAGTTGCTAGTTGATAGCTCCTTTCACTTCCTTAATGCTAAATGATTTTCCTTAACCACAATATTTAACATAGCTAAAATTCCAGAATGTGCATTCTTGCTGTCTGAGACTGAATTTTAGCTATCTTTTATTAGCTGTGAAACCCCAGGAAAGTTATGGAAATGCTCTGTGCCCCCATTTATGCAACTAAATAAGGGTAATGATAGTGCTTATCTCATAGGATTAAAGTTTTAAATGAGAATAAATGTGTCAATACATGTAAAGTTTTTACACTTACATATGATGACCTACATTAAAGTGTTTGATACATCTTAGTTATATATGACAGATTTTTATATATGACAAATTAGTAAGATTTTTGCAGTGATTAATAAAGCTGGTAGATTATTTGCTAAGGTACATAGAAGATACAATTAGTTCTATATTGCTATATTGAAAACCATAGATTTAAAAAAAATACCCCTATTTAAATATAGCTTCAGCTTTCTCTCATGAAATTACTAATATGACATGTGATGTTAGAAAAACACTCAATGGCTTAAGTTGGTATTTATAAACAGACATTCTATCCCTTCTAGGGCTAACATATTATGTTCAAGTTTTGAAATCAGTTAACTGCTAATAATTATTGCTTCCCTTTAAACGTTTTGTGTTGACTTGTTTTCCCTGATGCCCAACCAAGAAACTAGTAACTGCCTAATGTATTCCTTTTGCTTATGAATACTAAGCTCTGAAACTGAAATCAATTAGAAAGTTGTTAACCATTGTTTTCTTTATTTAAGTGAACAATTTAAAAGATCACAATAAACATCTCACATGGAAACATAGAACTCAATTCAGACTTTGCTCTGGTTGTCTTCTCACAATTTTCTGCCCTAACCCATGGTGCTGTCTCATTTTTCCAGATAAACCTCAGTATGTGGCTCCAGGGGTCTACCCTCTTCCTTCCAGGTGGCTCTGATGTGCAGTTGTTATATAAGATATGCTTTAGTCACTCTTTCACAGACAGCTGTTCTCCTTTCCTGCTGCTGTTGCCATTGCTTTTCTCCCACTTTATGCATTTTCTCAACTGTTGCTGGATGTTTATTATGAGTTGCATTCTTCCAAAAAAATCTGCATTCCCTCTCAAGAGCTATATGTTCTTTCAGATATCTGAAAGGTAAACAAATCTCAGGCTTACCACTTTCTTTTAAGGACCATGACCTTCATGACAAGGCTAAAGGAACAATTTGTTAACAGGCCATATGCATATACAGACCATATACCTAGATTTTAAGTCAGGGTGTATAACAAATTTTGCCTTGTTAAGTAAGCTAGTGTACTCATGATGACTCTCACAAAGATACTTACAATGCACAAGAATAAGAGAATGAATCAATTCAATTTATTATGATGGATTCCAGACTATTACAAACGAAACTGAGTAACTTGAGTTGCAATGCAATTTTGAGTCAGAATCTTTGATTTAATGCCAGTATTGTACAAAATACACATATTTTTTGCTTAATCCTAATTATAAAACTTTTCTAGCAACTAATCTTTCCTACCAAACATATGTGGAAATGAAGATTAAAATTTTCCATAATTATAATTCTATTTGATTTATTACTGAAAAATTATATTAACCAGATAAACAGTATCTTCAAAAAGTGCTTCATAAAATTACAGCATTTTTTCCTTATTATATTAAACTGAAATGAGATTTTTGACAAAGTATTAGTTATTCAATAGAAAATTAGAATTGTCTTGGAGAGTGAAAGAAGAAAGGTAAATTCATTTAGGAGGGAAAGGGAAATTTAGATGTAGATGGCAATAATATTTTTTAAAATATGCTAAAACATACAGGTAAATTTAATAGGAAATACTCAACCATGTGGAAAAGATAATATTATGTAAAGGTAAAGTCATATTTTAAAAGTTCACAGTAGACTAGAAAACACAAATATTATCATCTATATTTGTGCATTCAATCAATGCATTTTATGAGTCCCTGCCATGGTCAAGGCAATGATCTACACTCTGGTAAACATTAAAAATAATCATCCAGAGACATTCCCTTAAATTTCTGAGAGCCAAACAGAATTTCTAAAAAAACAGGCATAAGTAACCATAGTGCAGAGCAGAGAGAAAGAAGAGTCAAAAAGACACACTGTCCAATTGCTATGCTGTTTGAAGGGTTAAAGATGACAATACATACATGGAAGACTGTTCTTCATTTGGAGAAACTCTTCTACAAATAGCACAGGAGAGCAGAATATTATAAGATAGAAATTAACACATATATGTATGGGAAACTACAATTTTATTTAGGCTCAGGTGTAGTAAATATGGATAAAATTTGGTGGTGGAGCAGGGAAATACAAGACTTCAGTAAGGCTGGAGCCACAGTTGGAGAAGTGTGTTGTGAAGTGTGTGTTATTCACTACTTATTCAAAATTTTTCACTACTAGTGTCCAAAGATCATTAACATTTCAAACCTGATGTTAGACTGATGATACGACTATAATGTGCTATTTTGTTAGTATGCAAAATAAACTTAATGTTAGGTGCAATGTGCCTGATACTAGGGATAGTGTCTGCCAACTTGTCATGAGAAATCATAAATTTGAGCATGAGACTATAGTTGAATTTAGAGATAAAGGAAAGGCACAGGTATGGATGATACCACTGGAAGAACAAAAATGAAGTGAAATAAGAAAGAAGCCTAGAAAGAATGCTGGGGATTATCCAAGTTAAACTGATGTGGGAAGAAGGGATAATCACAGAAGTAACACAAGAAATGAAGTCAGGAGAAAGGAAAACTGGGAATAAGGAGCTGTTAAAACTGTAAAATGTAACTGAGAGACAGCAGTCCATGTCAATTCTCTGACTTTATCTCGTGGATTATTTGTTTATTTTTATTGGTCATTCACTATAAAATTTAAAAATGTTTATCATTAGAAAAGATGTAAGAGACGATGTAGAAAAATAATCACCCATAATCTTAAAATTCAGAAGTAACAACTGTTAAGATTTTGGCATATTTCTCTACATGATATTAACATGTATTTATAACAACTAACACCAAATATACAATGTCATAGTCTAGGTGTTTAACTTATTTTAGCATTTATTTAGCATTCTATTTAAAACGCTCATGAACATAATTTTCAGTAGGGGCACAATATCAACCCAACTTTTACATAACATAAATGATAATTACTGCTTTCTCTCATAGGTACAAATTAATATGTACCTTTTTCATTTCTTTTGGAATCTTTCTTAGAATTATGCCTTTGATTTTTTTTTGTTTTTACTTTTTAGGGTACATTTCCTCTTTTTTACTACTTTGTTTTAGTTATGCATAACAATCAGATTCATTTTGACATAATCATAAAAGCACAGAATATAATTTGTTATAATTCAGTTCCAAGTACTTCCCTCTCCCCTCCCCCTCTGCCTCTCCTGTTCCCCTCCCTCTACTATATTGATACTTCTGCCATTTACTTACAGCCTTCTTTTTTTAATTTAGTGTCTTATGGATGATGTTGAGATTAAATGTGGTATATATTCATATGTATACATAGTAAAGTTAGGTCAGAGAGCAGTAATCTTAAACTCACAGGCCAAATAATTAGAAAATACTTGTGAAAATTTTTCTTCCTTTGTTATATATTTGGTTCCAGATTTCATCATTTCTTGCATTTAAAACAAGAGTCTTCTGTAGGTCAATGGTTGTCTTTGGAGGCACATTTTAAATACTGTGTCTTGGGGGATACTAGAGGTAACAAACATCAGACACCATTGGGATTGGCTATGTACTACTTGAGGTGATTTGGTATGTAGAAGCGTACATCTGAATTCTCCATTACAATGTAACCTAGAGATTTAATGAACATTCAAATATTCAAAAGAATATTTAGAATTGCACTGAATTTATTTCTCTTTATGTTATAGTTAGTTCATTATATTGTTATTTTTAAACTGTATGGGTAAATACATTGTACTCTCTATGACTTTCATTTTAGTGTAAGAAAAGAGTTGCTACAAATGTTGGTGATAAAAGGGAACTTTGACTCTGATGGGTGACAATTATTCATTTCAAAGTGTTAAGTTAAAAAACTTCATCTTAATAATTGCCAATGAAAGCCTCAGTGTGCTAATTTTCACATTAAGTCCTATACATTAAAACAGTGTTGTGGGCTGGGGAATTAGCTCAGTGGTAAAGTGTGTTCCTAAATTGAGCAAGGCCCTAGATTTACTTTACCACTGTTAAAAAAAAATTCTGTTGTCTTTGTTCTTCAGGCAAAAGGTAATTAAAATGTTTAAGAAAAACCAAATTATTAAAATGTGATGATATGGAAGCAAGTGGCAATAGACTATCAGTGAAGTGCCTATAGTGGTTTATTTCAATTTGTTCATATTAAAAGGATCGATAAGAAGATATGATGTCATCATCCTTAGATCATCATTAAGATATGATGCTTGAAACTTGAGAAATGCATCTGTGACTGCAGAGTTTACACAGAAAACAATCCTTACTTACAGATTAATTGAAACAAAGTAAACAAACTAGATTGTTTCCTGGGAAAATACAGAAAATCATCATTAAATCTTGTGTATTTTGGTGAATGAAATTGAGAAATATTTTCTACACATCTGCTGAAGGTTTATGTTAATCGAAGTAAGGATATTTCTTTGTTAAATTAATGATGTTGCAGCTTCACAGTTACTTCTAAAGAGTTCCACTCAATGAAAAGCATTAAAAGGCACTGCAAGAAGGGAATTTATTTTCTAAAAAAAATTAACCTTTCTTCCTCCATTCTTGCCCCCTCCCAGGATAAGAGGGGAGGGAGGAGTGGGGGGGTAAGAAAAAAAATAACAGAATGAATCAAAACTATTATCCTAGGTAAATATATGATTACACAAATGGTATGCCTCTACTTCATGTACAGAGAAACAAGATGTATCCCATTTGTTTACAATAAAAATGAATTAAAAAAATAAATTGTTGTTTTAGAGACTAAAAAAAAGATACTATTTGTTCCTCACCCTTTCTTTTAAGTAGTTCAAAATAAAAACAAAATCATAAAAAAATTAGTCTTTCAATTTTATTGAGAAATGAAGAACAAGTTAGAGTATTTGAAAAAGCAAAATGCAATGGAATGTTTTGTTTGCAAATATTTAAAAACTATTACTTGAATCTATGTTTACATTTCAGGAAACTGCATATGCATTTGGAAAATAAAAATTTTCATTTAACCATATATTCTATATCTTTATGACAAAAAAAGTATGTGCTCCTCTGAAAAAGAAAACTGATTTTCTAATAGGTGAGAAAGTTCTACAGCAAATTTTTAAGAGGTGTCTTTAAAGAAAATCTGCAATGTTAGAAATTATGCACATTATCTAGAGTGTTCAATGCTTTCTTATTTCCTATTGCATCATGCGTATATTCTTCCCTAAAATATTTTCACCACATTTACAGAAAGACATCTTCTAATTTACAAGCATGCATCAAAAACTACTCGTTGCCTATTCAATAGCCACTCTCTTTTTCTGTTTTATTTGGTTTTGTTTTGTTTTTTTCCTAACAGATTTTTGTCAGGTTAAAAAAATTTAGAGCATTCAAGATAAAAGGAATAGAGTAATAGCTGCCTTCAGTGTAGCATAAGGAAAAATAATGAACAATAGTCAGTTATGCTTATCATATTCCCATATATGAGAGTTGTGACTTACCTCTGGCTAATAAGGGGTTTCTCTTTAGGTAAATCTGCAAAATATTCCTTACACTGGAAAAAAAAGGTAATGAGGGAATCTTCCCTTTTGCTTCTGCTGATAGGATCTGATGCACTGAACCATGGAGAAAATCTTGCCATCCTGAAGAGTTAATTTCAATACTAGGACTATATATTAAATGTAGAAGATACAAAAAGCCTCAGAACTCCATGCTATAGCCAAACTACCACTTTCAAACCCTCTCTCCATGACACGTTGTGATTATTTGCTGCCAGGAACACCATAACAACTAAAATACGTAACAGCATATTCACGTTCTTGCCATTATCAATCACTTTGCTCCTTTACCTTTAATATGCTACATTTCCTCTTAACCTACTTAAAAGAAATAACTGGAACACTGCCTTCTCAACAGGTTTAATGAATGCAATTGCTTTCAATTTCTTCTTCTTTATATGAATTTTCAGAGCACTTGTGGTCACTAATACATATTAATATAAAATAATGTTCTTTTCCCTCCCATCTTCCTATGTCCTGATCTCTCTCACCTACTCTCTTGATCTTCCTTTTATTTATTTATTTATTGTTTTAAAATTGATGCATCATAGATAAACATTAAAGTGAAAGTCATTGTGATATATTCATCCAAGCACATGGCATAATTTGGTCAATTTCATTGTGTAGCTCATCTCCTTTCCCATTCCTTCTCCCTCTCCCTGCAACACCCTTCCTCTATTCTACTTTTCTCTGTTCTATTTTTCTGCCATCTCCTTTTTTAAAAATTCCTTATTTCTCTCTCTCTTCCTCATATGAGAGAAAATACTCAAAATTTGTCTTTTATTTTAATTAGCATGATGTTGTACGTTGCTATTCATTTATCAGCAAACAATGTAATTTCATTTTTCTTTATGGCAGAGTAAAACACCATTGTATATATATTCCACATTTTCTTTATCCATTTGTCTGTTGATGAGCATCTGGACTAGTTGAATAAGTTGGCTATTGTGAAATGTGCTGCTATATATATCAGTATGCATGTATCACTACAGTATGCTAATTTCAGTTCTTTTATATAAAAATCAAGGAAAGGGAGATAATAATCCCATTATTATAATCCCATTCCTAGTTTTTGTTTTTTTAAGGAATCTCCATACTGCTTTATCCATACTGCGGTTATACTAATTTGAAATCCTATGAACAATGTATGAGTGAACCTTACATCCTTGTCAGCATTTAGTATTCTTTTTATACAAATTTAGTATTATTTGTATTCCTTGTGATTGCCATTCTACCTGGAATAGGATGAAATCTCAGTTCAGTTTTTATTTGCATTTCCCTGGTTGATGAGGATGTTGAAATTTTTTTATGTATTTGTTCACTATTTGTATTTTTTTCCTGAAAAATATCTCTTTAGTTCATTTATTCAATATCAAGAGGATTATTTTGTTTTTGTTTTTGGTGTTTAGTTTTCTGAGTTCTCCATGTATTCTGGATATTAATCCACTGTCTCAAGAGTAGCTGGAAAATATTTCCTCCCATTCTGTAGAATTTCTCTTCATGTTCTTAATAGTTTCCTTTGCTGTGAAGAATTTTTAAAATTTGAACCTATTCTATTAATTCTTGATTATATTTCTTGAACTTTAGAAGTCTTATTAACAAAGCTAGTGCCCATGCTGATATGCTGGAGTATTCTGTGTTTTCTTCTACCAGTTACAGTGTTTCAGTAATTTGCATTCAGAAACACATTATGAAGTCTGTACCCATTAATCAAGTTGCTTTCATACCAGGAATTCAAGGTCAGTTCAACATTTGCAAATCAATATATGTACAACATCACATAGATAGAATCATGAGCAAAATTCATGTGATAATCTCAATAGATGCAGAAAAAGCCTTTAAAAAATCCAGCACTCATTCATATTAAAAACTTTGAAGATACCATGGATAAAAGAAATTCACATCAATATTATAAAGTCCTCTATATGATAAAACCAAAGCCAAAATCTAACTGAATGGAAAAAAGTGAAAACATTTCCTCCAAAACAAGGAACAAGACAAGGATGCACTCTTTCACCAATTCTCTTCAATATAGTTCATAAAACTCTATCCAGATGAATTAGGCAAGAGAAGGAAATTAAAGGTATACAAATAAGAAAAGACTGAACCAGTTTATCTCTGCTAAGGACATGATTATACAGGTATAAGTTCCAAAAATCTCCACCAGAAGACTTCTAGAACTGATAAAATTTCAAAGCAGGATAAAAGATCAACATAAAAAACTTTCATATACTCCAATAATGAATCTGATGAGAATGAAATCAGAAAAACAATTTCATTCAACATAGCCTAAAAATAGAATAAATGTAACTGAGGAGGTGAAAGACCTCTAGAATGAAAATTATAGAATACTGAAGAAAGAAATTAAAGAAGACCTTAGATGATGGAAAAATCTCTCATCTGGTTTAGGAATAAGATCAGAAAATTTTTATTCTTTATTTTGAGATAGGGTCTCAGTAGTTGCCCAGTCTAGCCTAATACTTGTAAATTTCCTGTCTCAACCTCCCCAAGTATCTGGAATTTACAGGCATATGCCACTGTTCCTGGTATTTTGTCTAATTTTTTAAAGTATTACATTATTCTCTTTCATTTGTTGAGCATCTGTGATGTCTCAGATCCAGGACTACACAAGTGAGATATAAAGCATAATAGTATTCTATTTCTATCAACAAATAGTTCAAGCCTAGAAGAAAAAGCAAATATAATTAAAGGATATCTCTTGATTTCTGCAAAAGGCTGGAATGAAAGTATGTATGAGAGGCAGTGGTGAGAGGAAACACACAACAATATGATCTATCTATAGTCAGAAACTGAGCCATATCTTAAAGGATGCGTTGGAGTTCGCCAGGTTGCAGAGAATGGTTAAGGGCTTTACAGTTGGAAAGGAAAGGATGTTCAAAAGCAATGAAATGTGCAACAGTATAACACCTCCAAGGACATAAAATTACTATGTTATGGCTCGAGGAAAAGCTGCAACAAGGAAAGAGCTCATAAATTAAGTTGGAAAGTTAGGCAATGAATACTCCATAAAATGTTTCCATTTCATATTTATTTTTTAATTAAATTGTGAGGTCACATAGTGTCTCAGTGCACACAGTCTAGAATTTGCAAGGACACACTGATTTCAATTGTTCTGCAAATCTGTGCCCATAGATTCACTTGAACTTTTCTGAAAGTAAATATTAATTCTTGGAATAGTCAGTATGACTATTACATAGTACTTTACTTTTCACTCAACTATAAAAGCAAAAACTGCAGTTTATATTGTAAGCACTCCATGTTTTTAGGGATTTTATGTGTTGTTTATCTGTGAAGACTTGGTAATGCAAGTTTGTAGTCTTGCTGCAATATTTCCTCTTTCTTATTGATTTAATTTTTTTATCAGAATGAATTTAGAAATATATCTTTCATATCTGCCTTCTTAACATTCTGTTATGCTCTACCTGAATACATATTATACAGATTCTCCAAACAAAACTTTTAATAAAGAATGGAAGAATGAAGTCTCTACATATAAAGATACAAGAATAAAAACCTCTTCAACATTTCTTTCTTGACACAGAACACTCAGTGGCAAATGGAATTTAAATTCTCAAGTTCAGTTACTTTTACACAATTTCCTTTCCCATTCAAGAACTAAAAGTATATATGGATCGAAGTAGTCATTAAGTATGCTAAGTGTAAAATAGGAAGGACAAAGAAAATGAAAACAATGTCAATGCCTATTTTAATGTGTAGGTAATCATTTTTGGAAGTAATAACTATTTTTAAATCTCTGTAAATTTATAATTGAATTATAAGTTCACAGTGTTAATAGAAAAGGAAAAAGGGAAATTCTTAACACATACTTTCTATTTAAGTCTTACTGAAAAGGAAGAGAAAGTTTGTGGATAATCCTTGTAATCTTTAGTTCCACAGTTCAACTGTGATTATGTACCATCAAAAACATAGATAAAAATTTAATCTTCCAAAATTCCACCTCCAAAATAAATCTGAGACATTTTAAATGTGTATTGTTAAGAACATGTGACACAAATAATATACAAATTGCATCCAGAAACCATGAAATTGTGTTGAATGTGTGGAAACTATCACCATATATAATCATTTGTCTGCAATAGTGCTATAAAATGTACTCAACTCAGGGCTTTAATAAAAAGAGAGAGAGACACAAACATACCCTAAAAAAACTCCGTCAAATTCACTATTATATAAATGCAAGTAATATTGCTATACACACACACACACACATACATATGTACATATAATCCCTGGAACAATGTATCACATAATTTTTCTTTTAAATTTTGATCATTTGCTAAACTTTCTATTCTTTTCTTCAAATAGCTGAATTTGAGGCTTATGTATGCCACAGAAGACCACACAAATTCAATAGCACCACTTAGTTTCATGAAATGCAATAAGCTAGTCCACTTATCCTGTCTTCTGAGTACCAAATTGCACAAGGGGCTATAAAAACTACAATGTTACTCACTTTTAATTGGTAATGTGTAAAAAATGAATGACTGGTTCAATTGGAAGCAGGGGAAAAATAAAAGCAGTCATTTGAGAATAATGGGAGATTACAGACAATTTAAAGGGTACAATGGACTGCAACTTTCATTCCTTGAAAAATATAGTATTATTTTCCCAGATGTATTTCCATCAAATTCCTCCCTCCTTTAGTCACCCATGTACACTCTGGAAAACTTCATAAAAGGAAGCTCAGTCAAAGAAAAATTAGAAATGCCAGAGAAAATTTCATGATGCATCTTTAATGGAAATATCAGAACATCCTTTTAAAAATCACACATATTATACTACACTAGACATAAAATCCCATTTTCATATTTATGAATATATCCGTGTGGTGAGAATAATTAAACTAACATTTAATCTATTTTTAAAACATCAATTTTTAATCTATGATATTAACTTTCTGGAAATTTTGATAAGCGAAATCATTATTTGAAACTTTGTATTGTAATTCTCATCACATTTAGTATTCTCCAAGAAAAAAGAGAGAGAAAGAGAGAGAGAGGGAGAGAGAAACAGAGACAGAGAATGTATGGGTGTGTATTTTTAGTTTGTATCTATATGTTTGGGAATTTTTAGTAAATAATTATTTTACCAATAGGAAATTTGTCCTCAAAGTAATGTATTTCCTAGTTGGATTAAATGTGCTGATCAAAATCATAAATGTGGCATCAAGCATATTGTAATATTTCATGAAATGACATGTTACATAACTTTAATATTATTACACATCAGAAATAATAGTCAGTATTTTGTTGAAACTAAGTCCTTCCTAATGATTGTATCTATTTCATTTTTTTTCAGGAAGATATAAAAGCCTCTTAAGAGCAAATACTTCATGCATGCAGCATCACTCTTAATTTTGTGAGAAAATAATAACATAAAAATACTAGTGTAATGCACTTTTATTTCTAAACCAGATTTTTACTTTCTGATCATATGATATTTTATGACAATTCCCTTAATATTTGTCAGTATACATTAAATAGAAAGAAGATAATAATGCTGTTAAATAAATAATATCTGTAGTAAATATAAAACAAGAAAGACTCCTTTGGTAATGGAAGATGGGATATTATTGCAATTTTTCCTTTATACTTTATAGCTTAGAGCTAGCCTCCGATTGAAATGTTTCCAATCTTACATTCCTTTCAATGTGCTTTTTTCAACATTTATTTCCAAGTTCAGATTATAACCAATCAAACATAAATCTAGTTTTACTTAAAAGAGAGAGAAAATATAAAAGAAGTAACATTTGCAAATTTGTATTTTAATCAGTGGTTCAATACCTATTTTGAGATAGTTTCTCTTCTTAGTACTTGTATATATACTTTTTAATTCTCTACTTATTGATATTAAAAATAGTGGTTTATAGGCCTATAAGTCAGAGAAGTATACAAACTATATATATGAACATTTCACATGCTAATTTAAACTAATTTGTCATCATTTTGATAGTAGGAACAAAATATGATTGTCAATAATATTAAAAGATCTAAAACTAATCTTTGCAGTTTATTGATGTGTTGCTAGGAATGTTGTTATAAACAATGAATAATTCATGAAAGTTCAGAATCCATAACTGATTCTAAATGTCTTTCAGTTCTACACAAAGGTGTCTTTCATGAACATATGTAGAGAAAGTCTTATTCTTTGTGTTTTTAAAGTATACATAGCAAAAATAATTAAAATTTATTTGCTGTGCTTTTCATGTGATTTATGTTTTACATTGGCCTATTGTTTTAGTCCACAGAAGCAACCTGATCTCTGGTTCACATTCTAATATAAGAACATTGTGCTTTGAGGCATATGCCTGAGGATCCATCTCAGGGTCATGCACACATTAGGAGAGCACACTACCAATGAGCTGAGAATGAATAAGTTGTTCAAAATCATAAATGTGGCATCAAGTATATCATGGTAACATTTTACGAAATGACATGTTACATATCTTTAAAACTATTATACATCAGAAGTAATAGTTGGTATTTTGTTGAGGACCCCCAGTCCTCCCATACCTTATTTTTCACCTTTGAATCCATGGAAACTTTCTTGGCACAGAGGATAAACTAAAGAAATATTTGTTGGAGTGAATTGCAATAGCAACCACACTTTAAAAATTACTATAAAAATAAACTATCCTCTGAAGTTTGGATAGTGTCTTATGTAAAAACTAGAGATTTAATCATAGTGACATCAAATTTTCATGTAAAAGACTCAATAATAATTTGTGAATCAAATATATGAAATCTGAGGCTTACATTACCTATAAAATTCTCTAATGATAAACTTAAGGTTAAATATATTCTTAACTAATTTTTGTTTATATTGAAATATTCATAAATTTTTAAAAAGCTCCTTTAAAATCTTCCTTGATGCATATATTGTGTGCAAAATTCCATCGATTTGTCTTTTTCTATTTCTTTTTTTTTATTTAAACCTTTGTCTTAGATTTATGGTTTCTTGTGACATTTTCAGTTCATGCATAATTTAACAATTTTATATATTTTAATCCTAATCATTCTCAGCAACTGACTTTCTTGAATGAAACATTAGCACAATTTATCTATGTGGGGGAAAAATCATGTTGGTTTGGAGACAAGTTTAGATTCAAACATCTATTTGCAGTCAACTAGAAAAGTGACCTTTGATGTACATCATATGCCCGTTGAGCCTCAGTTTCCATATTTTCAAATGCAGTAGTTATAGTTTTAGCAATGTATGAAGGGGTCATGAGAAATTAGGCTAACATCTGGTACCTGATACATTGTGTACTGTAGCCTGGCTTTTACAAGGGTGATCTAAGCCATATCAATATCTGTGATCCTGCAAAATGTCAGGACCTATCCAGACTTACTAAGTCAGGATTGGCATTTTAAAAAGATTTCCAGGCAACTGTATAATCCTTCCAGTTTTAGAATCAGTTTCTTATTTATTATTAGCTGTAATATTAGTACTTCCTTATTTTTACTTATTTGCTCAGGTTATCTAAGCAAATTTTTTTTTTTACAGACTGCTTTTTGATTCATTGTACACAAATGGGATACATCATTTCATTTCTATGATTGTGCATGATGTAGATTCATACCATTTGTATAATCATACATGTATATAGGGTAATGATGTCTGTCTCATTCCACCATTTTTCAGATCCCCCTCCCTCTCATTTCCCTCTACATAATCTGAAGTTCCCCCATTCTTCTCCTTTTTGACACTAACAAGAATATAAGAGAAATGCACATAATATCTGAGCAGGGTTCACTAAAGTGTTCCTGAAAAAATTATTATTTTTAAAAAATTGTTATACTTAGATCAACATATCTAAAATGTTATTAGGCTTTAAGAAGGGCCTCCCTGTAATGGTTTACAAGTGAGAACAAAAATATGGTATTAGTTTTTACTTTATTTAAAAAGTATATTTTCGAAGAACCAGCTATATATTTTGTCAATTTTTTGTATTGTTTCTTTCGTTTCAATTTTGTTGATTTCAGCTCTCAGTTTAACTATTTCCTGTCTTCTAGTACTTTTGGTGTTGGTCTGTTCTTCTTTTTCTAGGGCTTTGAGCTGTAGTGTTAGGTCATTTATTTTTTGAGTTTTACTTCTTTTATTAAATGCGCTCCATGAAATAAATCTTCCTCTAAGTACTGCTTTCATAGTGTCCCAGAGATTTTGATATGATGTTTCTTTGTTCTCGTTTACCTCTAAGAATTTTTTAATTTCCTTCCTAATATCTTCTGTTATCCATTCATCATATAATAGCATATTGTTTAATCTCCAGGTGTTGGAGTAGTTTCTGTTTTTTACTCTTTCATTAATTTCTAACTTCAATCCATTATGATCTGATAGAATACAAGGTAGTGTCTCTATCTTCTTGTATTTGCTGACATTAGCTTTGTGGCATAATATATGGTCTATTTTAGAGAAGGATCCATGTGCTGCTGAGAAGAAAGTGTATTCGCTCTTGGTTGGATGGTATATTCTATAAATGTCTGTTAAGTCTAAATTATTGATTGTGTTATTGAGATCTATGGTTTCTTTGTTCAATTTTTGTTTGGAAGATCTGTCCAGTGGTGAGAGAGGCGTGTTAAAATCACCTAGTATTATTGTGTTATGGTCTATTTGGTTTCTAAAATTGAGAAGGATTTGTTTGACATACATGGATGAGCCACTGTTTGGGGCATAGATGTTTATGATTGTTATATCTTGCTGATTTATGCTTCCCTTAAGCAGTATGAAATGTCCTTCTTTATCCCTTCTGACTAACATTGGCTTGAAGTCCACATTATCTGAAATGAGGATGGATACTCCAGCTTTTTTGCTGAGTCCATGTGCATGGTATGTTTTTCCCCATCCTTTCACCTTTAGTCTATGGGTATCTCTTTCTATGAGGTGAGTCTCTTGCAGGCAACATATTGTTGGATCTTTCTTTTTAATCCAATCTGCCAGTCTATGTCTTTTGATTGCTGAATTCAGGCCATTAACATTCAGGGTTATTATTGAGATATGATTTGTATTCCCAGTCATTTGGTTCATATTTAAAATTTTTGACACATCTTGGTTCCTCCTTTATTTGACAGTTCCTTTAGGATAATTCCTCCCTTTGCTGATTTGCTTCTTTGTTTTTTATCTCTTCCTCATGAAATATTTTGCTGAGAATGTTCTGTAATGCTGGCTTTCTTTTTGTAAATTCTTTTAGCTTTTGTTTATCATGGAATGATTTTATTTCATCGTCAAATTTGAAGGTAAGTTTTGCTGGGTATAAGATTCTTGGTTGGCATCCATTTTCTTTCAGAGCTTGAAAAATGTTGTTCCAGGCCCTTCTAGCTTTTAGGGTCTGGATTGAAAAATCTGCTGATATCCGTATTGGCTTCCCCCTGAATGTAATTTGGTTCTTTTCTCTCACAGCCTTTAAAATTCTGTCTTTATTTTGTATGTTAGGTATTTTCATTATAATGTGCCTTGGTGTGGGTCTGTTGTAATTTTGTGTATTTGGAGTCCTATAAGCCTCTTGGACTTGATTTTCCATTTCATTCTTCAGATTTGGGAAATTTTTTGATATTATTTCTTCAAATAGATAACCTTTAGCCACACTAACAAAGAGAAGACGAGAGAAAACCCAAATCACTAAAATTCGGAATGAACAAGGAAATATCACAACAGACACGACTGAAATACAAAACATAATTAGAAGCTATTTTGAAAATCTATACTCCAACAAAATAGAAAATTTCGAAGACATCAACAGGTTTCTAGAGACATATGAATTGCCTAAACTGAACGAGGAGGACATACACAATTTAAATAGACCAATTTCAAGTAATGAAATAGAAGAAGTCATCAAAAGCCTACCAACAAAGAAAAGTCCAGGACCAGATGGGTTCTCAGCCGAGTTCTACAAAACCTTTAAAGAAGAGCTCATTCCAATACTTCTCAAAGTATTCCATAAAATAGAAGAGGAGGGAACTCTCCCAAACTCATTCTATGAAGCCAATATTACCCTGATTCCTAAACCAGACAGAGACACATCGAGGAAAGAAAATTTCAGACCAATATCCTTAATGAACATCGACGCAAAAATTCTCAACAAAATTTTAGCAAATCGCATACAAAAACATATTAAAAAGATAGTGCACCATGATCAAGTGGGTTTCATCCCAGGGATGCAAGGTTGGTTCAACATCAGGAAATCAATAAATGTAATTCACCATATCAATAGACTTAAAGTCAAGAATCACATGATTATTTCAATAGATGCAGAAAAAGCATTTGATAAAATACAGCACCCCTTCATGCTCAAAACACTAGAAAAAATAGGGATAGTGGGAACATTCCTTAACATTGTAAAGGCCATCTACGCTAAACCCATGGCTAATATCATTCTAAATGGTGAAAAACTGAAAGCATTCCCTCTAAAAACTGGAACAAGGCAGGGATGCCCTCTTTCACCACTTCTATTCAATATCGTCCTTGAAACTCTAGCCAGAGCAATTAGACAGACCAAAGAAATTAAAGGGATACGAATAGGAAAAGAAGAACTCAAACTATCCCTATTTGCTGATGATATGATTGTATACTTAGAGGAACCAGGAAATTCCACCAGAAAACTTTTAGATCTCATAAGTGAATTCAGTAAAGTAGCGGGATATAAGATCAATGCACATAAATCTAAGGCATTTTTATACATAAGCGATGAATCTTCAGAAAGAGAAATTAGGAAAACTACCCCATTCACAATAGCTTCGAAAAATATAAAGTATTTGGGAATCAATCTCACAAAAGAGGTGAAAGACCTCTACAATGAGAACTACAGAACACTAAAGAAAGAAATTCAAGAAAACCTTAGAAGATGGAAAGATCTCCCATGTTCTTGGATAGGAAGAATTAATATTGTCAAAATGGCCATACTACCAAAAGTGCTATACAGATTCAATGCAATTCCAATTAAAATCCCAATGATGTACCTTACAGAAATAGAGCAAGCAATTATGAAATTCATCTGGAAGAATAAAAAGCCCAGAATAGCTAAAGCAATCCTTGGCAGAAAGAGTGAAGCAGGGGGTATCGCAATACCAGATCTTCACCTCTACTACAAAGCAATAGTAACAAAAACGGCATGGTATTGGTACCAAAATAGAAAGGTGGATCAATGGTACAGAATAGAGGACACGGACACAAACCCAAATAAATACAATTTTCTCATACTAGACAAAGGGGCCAAAATATGCAATGGAGAAAAGATAGCCTCTTCAACAAATGGTGCTGGAGAATTGGAAATCCATATGCAACAGAATGAAACTAAACCCATATCTCTCACCATGCATGAAACTAAACTCAAAATGGATTAAGGACCTCGGAATCAGACCAGAGACCTTGCATCTTATAGAAGAAAAAGTAGGTCCAGAGCTTCAACATGTCGGCTTAGGACCAGACTTCCTCAACAGGACTCCCATAGCACAAGAAATAAAAGCAAGAATAAATAACTGGGATAGATTCAAACTAAAAAGCTTTCTCTCAGCAAAGGAAACTATCAGCAATGCAAAGAAAGAGCCTACAGATTGGGAGAAAATCTTTGCCAATCATACTTCAGATAGAGCACTAATCTCCAGAATCTATAAAGAACTCAAAAAACTCTACACCAAGAATGCAAATAATCCAATCGACAAATGGGCTAAGGAAATGAATAGACACTTCACAGAAGAAGATCTACAAGCAATCAACAAACATATGGAAAAATGTTCAACATCTCTAGTAATAAGAGAAATGCAAATCAAAACCACCCTAAGATTCCATCTCACCCCAATTAGAATGGCGATTATCAAGAATACAAGCAACAACAGGTGTTGGCGAGGATGTGGGGAGAAAGGTACACTCATACATTGCTGGTGGGGCTGCAAATTAGTGCAGCCACTCTGGAAAGCAGTGTGGAGATTCCTTAGAAAACTTGGAATGGAACCACCATTTGACCCAGCTATCCCACTCCTTGGCCTATACCCAAAGGACTTAAAATCAGCATATTACAGAGATACAGCCACATCAATGTTCATAGCTGCTCAGTTCACAATAGCCAGATTGTGGAACCAACCTAGATGTCCTTCAATTGATGAATGGATAAAGAAACTGTGGTATATATATACAATGGAATATTACTCAGCCATAAAGAATGATAAAATTATGGCATTTGCAGGCAAATGGATGAAACTGGAGAATATCATGCTAAGTGAGATAAGCCAATCTCAAAAAACCAAAGGAAGAATGATATCGCTAATAAGTGGATGAGGACACATAATGGGGGGTGGGAGGGGTTAGTGTTGGGGTTGGAGTTGTGTTTAGGGAGGGTGGCAGGAATGGAGGAAGGAAGGACTGTATAGAGGGAGGGGAGGGGTGGGAGGGGTGGAGGGGAAGGGAGAAAATGGCAGAATGAATCAAACAACATTACCCTATGTAAATTTATGATTACAAAAATGGTATGCCTTTACGCCATGTACAGACAGAGAAACAACATGTATCCCATTTGTTTACAATAAAAAAAAAAACATCACACAGTGCTGCCTCACCAGTTAGAACAGCTTAAACCAGAAACAAGAACTGGTGAGGATGCAGAGAAAAGGGCCTTTTGTACATGGTGCATGGAAAATAAATCAGGACAGCTGTGATGGCCAATGGTGTTGAAGTTTTTCAGAAAGTTAAAACGAGCTGCTATGGACCCAGGAATGCCAATGTGAGGCATGCACCCAACCAAAGATGACCACCATGCTGAGGAAAAGCCACACTCCCCAGGTACTGCAGTGCCACCAGACACTGTCCAATACAGGATCAGAAGGCAACCTAAAGCAAAGAGCAAATGGATGGGCCAGGAACTGTGGGAACATGAACAGAAGGAAAACTATTTATCAATACAAACCAAGAGGCCCTGCCATCTATGGCAATCTGGATGAACCTGTAGGACACCATGCTAAACAACACAAGTCAGGTTAACGGGAACACTGTCATGTGAAATCGTGGGCAAACCCAAGGTTGACCTCCCAGGAATGTGGGTGGTGCTACCCAAAGGCAGGACTGCAGCAGTCAGCAGATGCCAAGTCACAGCCACATGCCCAGAGTGTGTTCTGAATTGCTGTCCAGAGGGCGATGGCTGGCCACATGTACAGTGCTTTTCATAATAGTGGGAAGAGAACTTTGGTTTCTCTACCATAGAGAAAGAAAAAATGCTTGGTGAGACGGATGTGGGAATTTCTCTGATTTTATTGTTACATGGCACACATGTACCAAACCTTTTCACTGTACTCAGGACATATTAAAATTATCAAATTAATTAAAATACAGCATAAAATATTAGATTCAATTTCAGATGTCAATAATGTCTGAATCAAAAATTAGACAGTCTGAGATACACTGGGGTGTGAGCAGTCGTTATGACCCAACATTTGTATAGAAATGCTAGTCTTACTTTTTATTTTGTGAATCCAAAGAAGCAGAAGGAAGAAAGTATGTAATATTAGTATTAGTGAACAGAGAACTCATTTGAAATGCATGTTGAAATACAAACATGATTGGCAAAACTGCACAGAATTCAGGTATTCTTAACAGGTGAGTGTGTGTGAGTATGTGTGTGTACCCAGCCAGGTCTGCGGAGGCAGTGGGGCAATCCCAAGAGTCAGACACACGACACAGAACAGGTTGAGCTGAGGTTCTGAAAAGCCTCTCAACCCACTCTTTCACCACTTCACATCATCTGGCTGCTAGCTGAGTCCTACTCCAGAGCCCCATCCCCAGCGTCACCTCTGCATGGCCACAAAGGGAACAAAATTTCTACATGTTCACCGAGAGTCTACCACTGTTCTCTCACTGAAGTAGTCAGAAATGGTAAGTTCTTGCTAAAGCCTCCAAAAAAAAAAAAGACATGTGGATAAAAATAATTCTGAAGAGCACTAACATAATCAATGAGGAGAGTTAAAATCAAAGGCTGAATGAATGTGTATGTGTGTGTGTGCATGTGTGTGTTCTAAAATCTGGGAAAATATGAAAGAGGTAGTGTGGATGATCAGAGTTCATGAGATTTAAGAAGGCACCCAAAATAGATAGAAAACACCTATATTAATCACAACTACAACCTTATAAAGGATGAACAACCCCTTTGAACTTGTAAGTACACTCTTCAAAGAAAGCGCATGTAAAAATTTACAAAAGAAGATGTGAATATAAGAACAACTGAAACATTCAGAGTATAATCTAAGGTAACGTTATAAATGAGCAAGGCATAATTCTGGAATTTCAGTTTTAAATAAAAATACATTATATGTTCAATACATTAAGTCGGTTTCCATGGCACAATTTTTTCACAAAAATGTATTACCACTCTAAAATAGGATAGCAAGTTTATACCTAAGTCAGAAAGGTTTAACGACTTAAACACATACCTAAAACACTACCTAAGGCAAAGGAGATTGCAACTGCAGTGAGTAACTACATCATGTGGTAAAGCTCCAATATGTGTGGAGCTCAGCAGTGCAACTGTGACAGAAATATTAGATGAAGATTGAATAAGCATCAGTGTTGAGGTTTGATGGTGATTGGTGAGGATGAAATAAGCAGGAAAACTTGAAGATTATCGTGAATAATTTGGATTATACTCTAATGGGACGTCCTGGAGGATTTTGAGCATAGAGGTTTTTGTTCTCACATTTACTGTCAACTCAGATTATAGGGGTAGAAGGGAACAGAATACTGACAAGGCTACTGGAGTAGTGAAGCAGTAGTTAAAGGGGAACTTGACAAGGTTGTGACAGTGCAGGTGGTAAGATTCTGGATGTATTTTGAAAGTATAATCTTCAAACTTTACAGTTTTACTGTTGGATGTGAGTGGAAGGATCAGGGATATACCCAAAGTCTCCATTCTCAGAATATGGAGCAATGCCATTTCCATTCATTGAGATGATATACATGGAAGGTAAAACAGGTTTAGAAGGAGAGCTCTGGAGCTCAGTTTTTGAAACATTAAGTTTGTGTTATATATTGGACAACTAAGAATATGTCATGTAAGTAGTTAAATATACAAGTATAAAATTCAGGGAAGTGGTCTGAATATATATATTTGAATATACATATATTCAAAGTTATATTTTCCTGATAAATAAACACTCCTAAAACTGGCTGCATGAGTAGTAAAAAGATACTTTATCTCACAGTTGTGGAATTAAGGAAACTGTGTTTTACAGAGTTAAGTAGCTTGATTACATACACATAGTTAAGTTATACACTGGGATTTAATCTTGGAAATGTTGCTTCTGAAGACTCAGTTCATTCCATTACATGGCTTTGCACATTAGCATCTTCCTTAACTTTGCTCCTCCCACATCTCTTCACCAGGCTGCTGTGAGGCCTTCTCTACACTTGGACAGCTTCCTTTAACTGCCCACAGTCTTTTTTCATTGTCATTAATCAAAGATTGACATTCTTCCAGTCATCTGATTAGGCAGGGAAGGACAAAATATGCATGGGCAAGGTGCCATAGAACCCAGACAGATAATGAGTTCAAGACTCTTTAGATAGTACTAAATGAAGAGGATTGAATGGAGGTTGGGGAGAAGGGGCAACCAGGGAAGGGCAGTTATAATTTTATGTACGTACATAAATTCTTATTTAGAATCACAGATAATTATTTCATTTTCTTTTGTTTTCCCGCCAACTTAAATTAATGAAATCACAGAAAATTGCCCTTCAAAAGTTGGAGGGAAAGAAATAAAGTATAAATGTATGCATTCAACATTTTAAGACTTTTAAAAGGTAAAATTTTCACTACTCCCTAGTCTTCCCTTATCCTACCAACTAACTATCTTATTCTGATTATTTTAAGTATGATGCTTAAAAGTTTCAAAACAACTCATTACATAACATAAATGTGATTCTCTTGAAAATTATTCAGATGAGGAAGCTGAAGCATAGATAAGTGAACTTAGCACACTAAATTTGTTCAGTCTGACCACTTGAAGTTTCTCTAAACATGCAAATTGTTGACAAAATATTGTCACAGGATCTTAGAATTTTCCCTTTTTATACTGAAGATAATAAAGAGAAACACCTTTATGATATTCTCTTTATGTCATTTTCCAACTCCCACCTCCATCTCCCACATTGGCCATTTAATTTCAAATATCAGGAATCAAGTGTAGGCTCTTCTCTGGGAAAGTTCTTTCCATGTTTACTTTAGGCAAAAATTACAAATTCAAATTTCTTTTAGAGTGAGCAGTTAAAATACATATTGAAGCTCAAGTATTTTTGTATTATAGTAGCATTCTTAGGTCTTCTGGGGTGAACTTGAGTAGATATGTCCTGTCAAAAAAAAATAATCCTCTCTCCCTCTCTCTAAAATTGAAGATAAATATATTAGATATCTCTGGGCTAGATATAGTTTGCAGACTTCTATTTAGTGACTTTTCTGTATTTTAATTCCCAGATTAAATAAGCTTATGTAGGTTACTCCCTATTTTCTAAGAACTGAAACTTTTTACTTTGATCATTATTGATTTGTTTTCTTTCTTAAGATTAAACTGTGCTAATGGATGATGGCTGTGGAAAATTTCTGCCGCCTTTCAAATATTTTACTTTTGCAAGTACTTTTGTAATGCTATATTCAATTCGCAAATAGTAAGTTATTTACACATATCAAAGAAGTGAGCCCACAATTTACCAAACACAGCAATGTATGCAAGCATGCATGTGCATATGCACACACACACACACACACACACACACACACACACACATATATATATATATATACACACACACACACACAGGAATATTAGAAAAAGAGATGTTTATGGAAGTCCACTGATCTTTTGGGGTAAATCTGGTACTAAACCCAATGTTTCTTCATGTGCCCTTTTAGAGAAGGGAGAATTGGTTTGCCCTTCCTTCCTTCCTTACTTCCATCCTTCCCTCCTTCCTTCCTTCTTCCTTTTCTCTTTTTATCTTTCTCTTTATTTTATGGACACAGCACTTACAGTGGTCATTTCAAGCTAAGTATCTGGACAAGAAAACCACTTAATAATTTGAAAAAATATTAGTAGATGAACTGATAGGATTTATTATTAAAGTAATGGGTAACCTGTATTATTAAATCTTTCCTTAGAGCTTCTTGCCTTCATTTAATAGAAACTAAATTAAGCTATTAGTTTTACATAAAGACTTAACTATTGCTTAGAATAGGAAATTTACCTTGTTTTACCCCTGCTCTGTTCTATGACATTCCTAGAGGAAATCACTTTTTAGTACCCATCACTAGCATGAAAAAAGATTTTAAAATAATTTATATTTCAGGCATTTTCCAAGAGTAAATATATACAGAGTAATAAGTTTGTTTAATCATTTGTGGTTCTGAATAACTGTAGGTTTTAAAGTCTAAAAACTTTTGTAGGCCTCTTTCAGCACATTCAGAAATATGTGAAATTCATAAACATTATGCTTTTATTAAAAGAATTAGAAGAGTTCTTACCACTGAGTTTTATTGATGTTCCCATAACATCCTATTTATAATCTGTACTCTGAGTTTCTAGTCTATTAATATTTCTATTAATATCACTATACTGTTTTATATCCTTTCATTAATAATATTGTCATATACATACATATACATATATCAGTTCCAGTGTTTTTATAATCTTTTCTCACTAAGAGATTCTAAATATCCCCAAGCTTCTTTTGTACATATGTGATAGATCAAGTTTGAAGATAATTCCAGTAATGTTATTACTAGTTATATGAATGCACTTATAATAATTGTTCATAAATTTATCTAACTGGAGAAATCAGTGGTTTATAAAATATGAACCTAAGTTCACATATACAAATTCATAGCAAGATATATGTTTTGTATATTTTTTCCATTAATTGAATTGAATTTATATTAGAATATTAAAATTTAACCTTACAATACTCTACTAAAATGATTATTTTTAATTAACTTTTGAAATATGTGAGATTGATTTGAATTTTTTACAGGTAAACATGGGAATGTATGGGATTATTGATAAACTTTTCATATAAATAAGAAAATATATTTTATTAACTTCGACAAAAAAAAATAAACCTAATACTGGACTGTACTATATCTGCTTTTGAATAAAATGTAATTAAAATGGAAATATTTAACTTTAGAAATGTGTGCCACCTAAAGTATACATATACATGCACACATGATACAGATTATCTGGAAAAGTTTTTTTATTTAAATGTTTACCTTTCCATAAGATATAGAAAGTGCACATTTCATAGAGATAAAAACCAAGTGACACTAAAGCCATCATACTCAGAAACATGATTGTGTTTGGATTAATGACTTCCCAACTTATAACCAGGGTAATCATTAGTAATGTGATGAAAGGGTAAGAGAAAATTTGACTACTCTGAGACAGAAAGGGGAAAAAAACAGCTCAATATTTGGAAAATTTTTTTATTATTGAAACAATGCAAGAATTTACTCATGGGCCTATGGGAAAGGAAAAAATTAACTCAGATAATACTTGTTAGCATTAATTGAATTTTAGTGTTTTGTTGTTATTAAGACATGTAACAAGAATAAAATTAAAACTTTCTGATGTCCACATTAAATTCTATTCCCAAATAATATTACATTTGAATGAAACAAAAACCTGACTCAGAATTTCTTCAAAATACTATTATGTCTTTAGTAAAAGGCTTTTGAGGAGACCACAGGGGGGAGGGGGGTGTACTATCTCAGAAGACATGAAGACATCCTCATTCCTCTCGTTACAAAGTCTTACACAATGACACTGTCCTGGCCCCATCCATGTCTCCCTGCAAGCTTCAACCCCTCTGAATACCCCACCTTCCATAGGGTCATAAGCCTAACATAAGTCTTAAGATTTTTCTCCTTTTTCTTTAAGTAGATTCTTGTACACGAAAATCAATTTAGATACTCTGAGAAATGTCCAACCAACATTCTTCCATCATTCTTCCCTGAACATCAAAGACATAATACCTGATAAGTAATAACCAGTAAGTTCTCCTTTGATGGATGGAGCTCGGGGGAAAGGCTGTGAATATCCACAATTTTGTCCATATTTGAAGATTACTGCCTGTAAAAATTGCTTATATTTTTTCAATTAAAGAATCCATGAAATTTTCCTTTGAGAAGAATGTGCATGGGCAGGAAAGGAGGGACACTGAGAGTGAAACAGAAGAGAAATCTATGGGAAGAGTGGGAGTGAAAATCTGAACCAGCCCAGCCGAGTGCATAACAACATCAGCAGCCTTTGGGGTGTGCTGCCAGCACAGGGGGGTCAGAGAAGCGAGGGATGGTGTGCACACATCTTGGCATCCTGTTCTACTAGCTATAACTAGTTTTACCCACTT
Source organism: Sciurus niger (assembly GCA_020740815.1). Lineage (NCBI taxonomy): Eukaryota > Metazoa > Chordata > Mammalia > Rodentia > Sciuridae > Sciurus > Sciurus niger. The sequence goes on from JAHUXG010003589.1 coordinate 25,460, forward strand.
CAGGCTCTCAGCCAAATAGCTTAACAAAGATCAAGAATAACACATGCTCCAAATAGGATCTACAGGCAGTATCTTCGAAAAAAGAAAGAAAAAAGGGTAGACCAGAATACTTGGCAATTTTTCATTTGAAGTTGGCCTTAAACAAGAACCTAATCTATTTGAAATTGTAAGCTGTAGGCAATTTCATGAACTAAAATTCTAAAGTCCAGTACACAGGGCTCAGTTGGAGAACTGTGGAAACGTTATTAGGGTCAATCTAGATTAAGAAGAACATCCATGAAAATTTGAAACAACTTTTATTTTTGAAAATGAAAATACGACTCATGTGCAGACTATACTGATGCCTCCAGCAGATCTAAATAAATCAAAAGGATTCTTTACAATAATTAACATTACCTAAAACCTGGCAAATTAATCTGATGAAAGAAAATCAAGAGGACAGTATGATATGTCAAAATACATTCTACTGTCACATATAACTAAAAAGAACAAATAAAAAAAATTTTTAAAAGTATGTACTGGTGACAAACAAACTAAAAAGAAGACAGTTGCACTGGTTAGCACATGACAATCAACATATGTACCAGTCCTTTAGATATAGAAGTCTATTTGGGACTAGGGATGGGAATACTTCTTTATCTACCAACAAATATTTTGATTATTATATTATCTTTCAGATATAGTTTTTATAAATCAACAATTATTTTGACCTTTTAGTTTTTCATTTGGTTACCTGTATTCTGCCAATAAAAAGAAAAATGAACAGGGATGTTTTGCACAGATTTGATACATGTTAAGACACTAACCTAATAGCCAGTACACAACAATTTACATAATATTTTCAAAAGTTCTCTACCAGAAATATTATGAGAAACACATCATAGTATAACACTAGAAACTTACAATATGTAGACAGACAGGTAAATATAAACAGTGGTTATAAAAACCACTGAGACATACTACAAATAAAAATATTTGTCCAAGTACTATAATCCTATGTTGTTGTGCTATTTTTATGTACTTGTTACTGATGAGAAAATCCAAAGCCCAGAAAGATTGAGTAAGTTGCACAGGACAACAATGCTTAAGAACATAAAGGGAGCTTGGCTTTCAGGCTAACGTTCTCAATAATTATATAAGCTTCCTCTTAAAATTATGATTCTATAATAGCTCAAATAGCAAATAATGAGAGCAGATGAAACCAAGGAAAGACATTAGTTGAAAGTAAAGTTTTTAAAATGTGAAAAGAAGCCAGGCATGGTGGTACATCCCAGCTACTCAGGAGGCAGAAGCAGGAGGATTGCAGGTGCAGGGCCAGCCTAGACAACATGGCAAGACTCAAAATCAATTTTTTTATTAATAAAAATTGCGTGGGCATAGATTAGTGGTAACGTGCTTGTCTAATTCAATCCCTAAAACCACAAAGAAAGAAAAAAAACAGAAAAGGAAGTAAAAAGGAAGGAAGGAGAAAATGTTGGCCAGTTATATTGCTTCCTTTCAAAACTTGACTCTGCCACTCACTAGATTTCTGATTTCTGATATCTACTAGCTATGCAACTTCATTAATCTCTCTTAGAATGTACATGGGTAAAATGGAGATAATATTTTATTAATGTGATTGCTATGAGGATTAAATGAAATTATTTATGTAAATTATTTAGTCTTTAGCATAATTACTCCCAGAAATTTTCAGCAATTAATATTAAATTATATTATTTAATACATAATAATATAGCATATGATCTTATTATTTGCAAATTGGTCATATTTAGATTGATGTGAGAAATCAAAGTAGATATTTCTTCTCTGGTTAGAGTTTAGAACAGAGTTTCAGTCTGGGTATATTGGTTAGCAAGACAAGGGCATAGAGATAATAGTAGAAGCACTGAGTGTACATGACACTGGTTAGACAATTAAGATGGAGTGAAGGAAAGAGGTCAATCACCAGGGAGCAGTCTCAGTACAAGTATCAGTCCACCTTGTGTATAAGCAGTAAAGGGAGTGTACTATCTGTAGTGAATTTTAAAACAATAACAAAATGACATAAGCTCTGCATGCTAATATTCATCCCCAATAGCAACAACCTAAAAATACAGTGATGAAATGACAGAGAGAATTCCTCTACTTTTGATTTCCCAACTGTTAATTGATACATCCCTAGAGACATCTAAAACCAGAGTCTAAGAAAATACCCAGGTTTTTGAAGGAATCAATTGGGAAGGAAATGGGCAAGAAACAGTAGAAAAATATGCTGATATAAAGAATATGTTTGGGTTTACTTATTGAAAGAAAAAAAATAGAAAAAGAGATATGCATTGACATTAAAATGAGAAACAAGGAAAGTAATCCAAAGTTAGTTTAGTTATCTGGGTAGATGAGTTGCTGAATTGCCAAGTCAGAGGTAACCCAGGGATTTATAAGGACAATTCCAGGTGAAAAAGTTAAGCAAGATTTCTGTGGGATGGAAATAGAAAAGTGATCACAGCCAGCACAAGGAGATTTCAGGAAATATTTCTTTGACAACAGAAAGAGCATTCTAAAGAAATGGGGATCATTGGTTTGAGGAAGTGTTCCCTATTTCAGATGGCAAGAGATTTAGGAATGAATGTGAAGCTGGAGGAATCCCAAAGGATTCAATAGAGGAATCCTGAGGAAGATCCACAAAGAACAAAGAAGTGTGAGCTATGGTTGAAAAGAACAAATTTTAATTTTTGCTTTCTATGTGTTAGCAATTATATAAAACAAGAATGCATACCCCGGTCAAAAATGCACAGGCTCATGTAATCCAAGACCAGTGAATTTTTTAAACTCCCTGAATAAATAAATAAATAGATACACACATGAGTGTGTAGATATATCTGTGTGTGTGTGTGTGTATGTGTATACAGTATATAATATATATTGTTTTCAGACTGACCATAAACCATGTGGAATGAAAAACAGAAGAGTAAATTTATGCTTACTTTTAAAATTCTTATAGAAAACAATAAAAATGATAGTATTATTTTCATTAAAAATTACCTTGTGAATTTTGGGAAGTCTTTTTATTTCTAAAGATATATTCAAATAAAATAAAATATAAAGGCTAATTTAATAATGATATATATACATATTTCACATAAAATTTTAAAAATATTATTGCGGTATAACTTTTAATAAAATTTCTGATCTAATACTTAGATTAGATCTTAATGGGAATTTTCTAGTAAAGAAAATATTTGTTCCTTAATTTTCTTTCTATAATGAAAGCATTAGAACTATGTAATAAAACAAAAAACATAATAATACTAATATAAAAGCATTTCAGTTTTTCAGGGAAATGCCTGTTACTGTTTGTGTTTTCTTTATAGATGAAAATATAATTGCAAAGTAAGAATATACATTAAAAGAACAGTAAACATAGAAGTTATTGGGAAATCTTCACAATGATCATATGCAAATCTGCTTGCATTATAGGTATGCAATTATCTTTAGAGATATGCAGAGCAAAAAAAGGAAAATAAATTTGTAGTAAATTGCAATAGTTATCCTAAAAAAGGTGAAAGAGACAGAAGAACTTTGAAGTTCATAAAGGAGCATACAAGGACAGAAATCTTGAAAGCAGTGCCAAATAATTTACAAACATCAGTAAGTCTTGAAACAATCCATAAAAATTATAGAACACAAACAAATCTCATCTTGTTACTGAAAGCAATGTGTTCTTGTCTGAGTGAGTCATCCTGTGAGAATGACCAAAAGATAAAAGAATGAAGAAAGAATCTCCTTACCCACAGAGATTATGGAGACCTCCTGAGTTATCTGCAAATCAATACTACCTTTGATGGAGAAGCACAGAGATTTTACTTAGGGAATCTACACATATTCATACAGAAAGGCACTTTAGGGTGAGTACATTCCTGAGCATGCTCAGTTTAGGATGTACATTTCTCACCACATTTAGTTTAGGTCCATAGTTCAAGAAAGAAAGGTGGCAGAACTTTTGTGGGCATGCTCAGCTCAAGGTCATAGAGCACAGGTAAAAAGATTAAAATGGAGGACAGAAGCACTCTTGGCAAGCTAAGTTCGATATTACAATGAGTCAAGATTATTCTAGTAGCCTTAAAAAAATAGAGTTGCTGAGTGATCCTGGTGATCTTAGTTGGTTCTTGATAAGTTTCTCCAATTCTTAACTGAAACAGAAGGAAAGAACATTTGGTAGTTGCATTAGTATAGGAGTTAACTGCTAAATATGCCTTTCTCTCTTAGTGGCTAACACTCTTCGACCACATTCTTTATGAACAAAGGCTATTAGTGGTTTCATAATAGTGCCATCTTTTATATTTCTTTGTATTCATAACAGCAGTATTTTCATGTAACCTTTAAATTTTTTAGATAATTTATAAAGTCACAATCTTATCAGAAATTTTCAAATTAGGAGCACTTTTGAAAACGAGACACATTTAGACACATATACAAAAGCATGGGGCTCATTAGGGCTGATTCATGCATTATGTGATAGAAAGTATGAGTAGGGAGAAAAACTTGATTTATCCAAGTCATATTTTAAAATAAATGTGACTGGCATATGATTTTGAATTCACAATTTTGAATTCATTAAAAATCTTTAAAATTTACCTTAATTGTGGTGATAAAATCTAATCAAGCTTTTTATCATTATGTTCTCATCTACTCATTAGTGGTTTTTATAAATTAGCATGCATAAAATGATAAATACATATATTTGTATACAGTTCATTAAAAGTAGATATGCATACACAGTAATGTTTATTTTAATAACCATTATTGCTGATATTAAGTACCTGTGATATTCAGTGAGGATATGGATTTAAGAATAAGATCAACCAGATTTTCAGATTGGAAATACATAGGAAAACGGTCCATTCATTGTAGCATCAATGGTTTTTTAAATTCTATCATCAGTAAATAAAATTAAATACCAACTATGGATAAAAGATTTAATGATTGTTGCAAAAGGCAATTCCTCAATGACCTGAGTCATTTAATATAAAACATACAATTGCATCCTTGCACATGGGACCTGGGATCTAACAATGGGAAACTAATTGCCCCAGCTTATAGTTTAGGTTCTGACATCCAGCATGTATTTAAGCTGAGGCAATACTCCCTACCATTGCTCCCAACTAATCACTGAACTCAGCAGGAATACTAAGGCAAACTATTTCCTGGGAAGTATGGTATTGTTTTTGATGGTGACTATGACTCTAGGGCTTCCCATTGGCCTTGCCATATATTCTTAGAACCGTACTGCAGTCTAATATCTTTTATCCAAATTTACATTCTTCCCTGTCACAAAGTGAAGATACTTATATGTCAGTCAACTCCCTACTTAAGCTTTTTTTCCTACTTATTTTCCATTTGCCTTCATAGGCATGTTCCCCAGTAAATCACTTCTAAGTCAAATTCTGTCTTGGCATTTGCTTCACTGAGTATTCTGAGAAAAACACAAACATTTTGATATTTCATGGAAGGGAACTACTTAGAAGTCTGGTTTCTATAGATTTTTCATCTAGCACTGAGAAGCATCCTTCAGTATTTGAAATGCTTGGAATACATTGTCAGAAAATGTGTTAGTATTATCATGGTGAACAAATCCTATTCAGCTCAAGGAAACACCATATTTTTATTTTCCTTCATTTTAAAAAGCTATTGTTCTCCTAAAATAAATATTGGCAGTTCTGCCAGTGGAGACTTGTGCAAGGGAAACAGAAAAGCAATGAAAACTGAACAAAAGCTGAAATCTTCTTTAGAAGTCTGAGAATAGAAAGATCAGCCTAAATGTCATCTTTGTCATTGAAATACAAGAATATACATGTGGTCTGAAGAGACATGTAGGGAAGTGCCGCATAAAGGGAGAAAGCACAGCATAAGGAGGACATATTTTACAGTATTCACAGGAAGAAAATGACAAAAATAAATAATTACAGGAAAACTTTATTAGATCATTTTTGGTAAACCATATGAATTTTAAGTTTTCAATTTCAACCTCTGTAGAAGAAGCATATTTTAGATAATTCATGAAGTCTGACTCATTTATTAATTCATTATATGTACCTATTTTATTATATGCCTATTTTATGCCTACTTTCTGCTAGACATAAAATACAAATCTCTTACAAGGAGGAAATAGAGATAATTAACAATTATAATATATTGTGATAAAAATTCTGGAAAGTTGGGCTTCAAATGCAGTGGGATTTAGGATATGAATGTTTAATTCTTTCATCTGAGAAGAGTAAAGAAAGGAATTTCAGATGAAGAAATGTGTGGGTATGGGTAGTGCTAAGAATTCAGTTCCTAGAGGGATGTGGGAGGATGCATCTAAGTCACAGCTGGTTTCAGGGTATTACCACTTTAGGGGACACAGTCTAGTAGAGACAGTACAGAATAGCATAGCTTTAGCAAGGGTGGATGAGGGAGCAGGGGGAAGGGAGCAGGAGACCTAGACAGGTCATTTCTCAAACTCTTAGAATCTAAAACGAGGATTTCATCCTCACGAGAACCTAAGAAGAATTTTACTAAAAGAAGTTACACAGATACTTTTGACTTTTCAGAAAGATCTCTTAGAAATGTGGTTAATCAGAGATATGTGAAGACAATGCCAAGGAATACATATGAAGTCTATACACAACAAAGTGGCACATAATATTGTTGAATGGGTATATTTTGTTTGGATAGATAAAAAAAAAAGTGGAAAAAAGGTCTGGTACCTTTACAGTTCCATTAGTTTGAGTATTGATAAATTTTGTTTACTTGCTTTTTTTTTTTTTTTTTCCTTTTTCTGGGTTTCTCTTCTTTCTCTGTTTTACTTTTTTTTTTTTTTTTTTTTTTTTTTAACAGGGATGGAACCCAGTGCTTTGGGAATGCAAGGTAAGCACTTTCCCATTTAGCTACATTCCAGTCCATTCATTCACAAGTTGATTGACATTGGGGTTATTCTCAGTATGGGAGTTTGGGGCTGTTATGAATGAATGTTCAGAAAAAAAAAAAAAAAGAACTGACCAATAGGGTTAGTATGTGTCAAACTCTAATTTGCATAAGTTTGGACCAATAGCATTGTTACAGCTTTCAAACCATAATTAGCATAAGTTTGGACCAATAGCATTGGTACTTCTTTCAAACCCTAATTAGTATAAGTTTGAACCAATAGCAGTGGACCAAGTGCTATGTAAACCCTTGGCAATATGTTCTGACAGAGACATGGTGTGGCGTCGGAATTGCAGCGCAGACTGTTTCAGTTTTGAGGAGCTTATTCTTCATCATGGGACAAGTTTCACGGAGAATCCAGAAAGAAGAAACAGCGGTTGGTGGGTGCTGGGGTCTGCTGCAACACCGGGTGGCATGGTCCGCTGTCAGGAGCTGCAATGCACCTTGGAGGTGGAGGCCTGCCCCTTGCGTGCAGATGCCCCTCCCCCCCGCCCCGGCTGGCAGAAGCAGTGACTTCCCATCACAGAACTCCGGTTTTGAAGGTATTGTTATATGTTAGATAATTAGTAACTATTTCAATTTCTCAGTTTTAATTCCTATTAGTGAAAACTCAGATTCCTGAAGAACAGAAAATTGTTCCCCATAGTTCTTGGAGGTCAGAGTGAGAAAAGTCTGTCCTAACAGTTGTGTCCTCATTTTGCAGAAAGTTGGAAGACAGTAAACCCATTCTAAAAAGCCCTTTTACTTTTCATTTCTTTTTACTTTTATTTCAGTGCTATAAAAATTTTTAAAGAAACCTAGGAAATACTACTTCATATGTTTTATTGATTTATTTGTTCTTTGTAGTTATACATGTCAGATTAATTGATTTTATGATTGTACAAGCATAGAATATATCTTATTCTGGTTAGCATTGCAGTTCTTATGAATGTATATGGTGGTGGGATTCATCTGTTGTTTTCATATATCTACGTGGGAAAACTGTCTGATTCTTTCCACTGTCTTTCCTTTGCTTATCCCCACTCCCTTCTCTCCATTCCCTCTTGTTTAATCACCTGCACTTCTATTCTTCCCCTGTTTCCATGGTGGGTTAGCTTCCACACATCAGAGAAAACATTTCACCTTTTGCTTTTTGGAAGTGGCTTACTTCACTTAGCATGAAAGTCTCCATATCCACCCATTTGATGCCAAATTTTATTGTTATTTAATTTTTCTGGAAGTTGTTATCTGTTTTAAATCTACTTTTTAAAAATTGTTCTAATTAGTTATACGCCACAGTAGAATGCACGTTGACATATAATACATAAATGGAATATAATTGCTAATGCTTCTGGTTGTACATGATTTAGAATGACACCAGTCATGTAGACATATATATGTATGTAGGGTAATGATGTCTGATTCATTCTGCCATCCATCCTACCGCCCATACACTCCCCTCTACCTTCATTCCACTCTCCCCAATCTAAAGTAGCTATTCTTCCTTAGCCCTCCCTATTGTGAATTAGCATCTGCATATCAGAGAAAACTTTCAATATTTGGTTTTCTGGGATTGGTTCATCACTTAGTATAATATTCTCCAGTTCCATCCATTTACAAGCAAATGCTATAATTTTATTTTTCTTTAAGTCTGAGTAATGTTCCATTATGTAGATATACACATTTTCTTCATCCATTCATTTGTCAAGGTCAACTAGGTTGGTTCAATAGTTTAGCTATTATGAGTTGAGCTGCTATAAACATTGATTTGGCTACATCACTGTAGTATGCTGATGTTAAGTCCTTTGAGTATAAACAGAGGAGTGGGATAACAGGGTCAAATGGTGGTCCCATTCCAAGTTTTCTAAGGAATCTACATACTGCTTTCCATAATGGTTGCACCATTTTGCATTCCCACCAACAACGTATGAATGCACCTTTTCCCCCACATCCTCGCCAACATTTATTGTTGCATGTATTCTTGGTAGATGCCATTCTGATTGCATTGAGATCAAATCAGAGTAGTTTTGATTTGCTTTATTCTAGTTGCTAAATAACATTGAATATTTTTTATATATTTGTTGATTAATAATCCTTTTGTGAAGTGTCTGTTCAGTTCCATATCCCATTTATTGATTGAATTATTTGTTTTTTCGGTGTTTTTTAGTTCTTTATATATCCTGGAGATTAATGCTCCATGTGAGGTGCTTGTGGTAAAGATTTTTACCCACTCTGTACAGTCTCTTTTTACAGTATTATTTTTGTTGCTGTAAAAAAGTTTCTTAGTTTGAATCCTTGTCATTTATTTATGTTTCTATTTCTTGTGATTTGGGAGTCTTGTCTTGTTAAGGAAATCTGGTCCTAAGCTGCCAACATGATGAAGATTTGACCTACTTTTCCTTCTATTTGGTGAAGGGTCTCAGGTCTAATCCCTAGATCCTTGATCCACTTTGAGCTGAGTTTTGTGCAGGGCGAGAGGTAGAGGTTTAATTTCATCTTACTGCATATGGATTTCCAGTTTTTCCAGCACCAGTTGTTGAAGATAGCCTCTTCATTGTATGTTTTTGGCACCTTTGTCTAGTATGAGGTAACTGTATTTATGTGGGTTTGTCTCTGTTTTCTATTCTGTACCATTGGTCTACTTGTATGTTTTGGTGTCAACACCATGTGATTTTTGTTACTATTGCTCTGTAGTAGAGTTTAAGATCTGGTATGGTGATAACTCCTACATCACTTTTCTTGCTAAGGATTGCTTTGGCTATTCTGGGTCTCTTATTTTTCCAAATAAAATCATGATTGCTTTTTCTAGTTCTATGTAGAATTTCATTGGGGTTTTAATATAAATTGCATTAAAATTCATGCCCAAACAAATTAGTTAGAACTATGAAAAATAATCTTGTCTTGCATTGACTTGACAGTTTTTTGGTTGCTGGTGTCTGTGAATCAGGAGCTATCTCTTGCACTCTCAGTGGTGGCTAAGTTTAGGTTACTCTCTACATTTCAGATTGAACATTGCATTGAATTTAATCAACTTGGCATGTTGGTGCTGAGGTCTGTGTTCAGTCACAAGCTTTGCCACCACACAGCCTGGGATACTTTTCTGGGCTTTTTTTTTTTTAAAAAAAAGAAAAAAACTTCTAATTTTGACTGAAATTTTCTTTGATTCCTTTATTAAATTGTCTTGATCAACTTTTGTGTGCCAGGCACTATTCTAGGTGTTGCATGCAGAGCAAATAGGCCAAGTCCCAGGCTCCAAGGAACTTAAATGTAGTTAGTAAGATAATTATAGCATCCACCTCAGTATTACTGTGAAGGTTAGAAGACAGTATGTCTGTTAATTTCTACAGTGCTGAGGACCATAATATTGTTGAGGAAAATTGCAGAAGGCTTTAATAAGTATCATCTTGTTATTTGTCTGGGAAGTCTTTGAGTGTTGTAAAGTTGTTACTTTTTACCTAATGAAAACAGACATTCAACACAGTTTATATCTGAAGTCTATGAACTTCGTGGACCACTGTGGGCTGCCTGTCTCCAGGTCAGATTCACATTCCTGTACTGACTAAATACAGATTTGGGGACCCATGAAGCCTCTTCTGTAACCTTGAGAGCCAGTGCTTCGTAGCAGGAGGCCAAGTCAGAATCTCCAAGTCAAGTCCATGCTACATGCCTATGGTGTTGACTTCCCCCAATCAGTTCATCTCCTGCCTTCACAAACTCACTGACTGCCATTGAGTTGGATGGGCCTTATTCCAAAACAGGAATTTTCTAGCTTTTGCTTTATTTGACCAAAGCTTTTGGAGAGGGACTTGGGCTTTCTCAATCCCCAGAATTGTCTGTGTGTACTCTTCCAAGGCTTCTGTTATCACTGACAGTCCTATGTTTCACTCATTTATGAAATACCACTGCATGTATCTCATCTTAAACATATTTTGAGTATACACATGTAAATTACTCAATGTCAACATTCAAATAAAAAGCAGAGAATAAAAACCTCCTTCATTTCTCTGTCCATTGTTGTGCTGAATGTGTGTCTAAGGAGAGGTGCGTTTTCTAATTTTTGAAACAAAAAATTATATATTAACACACTTAGCCTTTCACAAAGTCAAAATAAGAGAATTGTTCTCAGTTCTCTGAGGACTTTACACTTATTTTATAAACCTCTGTACAACTGACTCTTTTGTTTTTCACAGAGTATGCATGACTTTTGGAATTAAAAATAAATGAGACAAAGTAAAAAAAATGGAACTACATAGTCCAGCTTTGTTCCTTTCACGGGAGGGATCATCCCATCCTCTCACTCCTTCCAGAAATGTTTTCTGGTGGGATTTTGGTGTAGCTCCATGGTAGACCACTTGCCCAGCATAGGAAAGGTCCTGGGTTCAGTGCCCAGTGCTGCAGAAATAAGCAAAACAGAACAACAGCAAACATTCTCTGGAATGCTGTTGAACAGTAGGTTGAGTATTGATAACAATTAGGTACTGTATATTTAGCATCCACATATCACCCTAGTTCTGCACAGAGCCACAACCACTTAGTTGGAAATTCAATTTGTGGGTTGTTTTTTTTTTTTTGTCACAAAAATCATAAACTAGAGTGAGGAAAGGGCAGCCCACAAAAGACTGTGAGAATAGAAGAACTTGCTGTGTGATCCTGTTGGGCAGCCCTGAGCCACCAGCTCAGGGCTGGCAACACAGGTCGCCTGGAATGCAGCCCAGACTGGGGCACTGTGGTCAAAAACATCCCCAATGGGGAGCTTTGGGGATGCAGTGACAGGATAATTTCATTGTGTTTGTCGTACCTTAAATGCACTGTGGAAGAATCAGTTCCCAGGTAAGGTGGCTTGCCTAGAGGGGAAATTTTGTGCCTTTGTCCATAACTGGGATAGCCAGTTGCAGAAAGTACTGGTGTGCCCTGTGCCCTGAAGGAATTTCCCACTGTGCCACATTCCTAGGATTGAAGGGTTCAAGCCTTTGCCAGGGGGCCAGGAGAGCTCATGATTTTCAGACTGAGCCCTGTGTTGATGGGAGGTGATGCCAGCTCTCAGAGCTGGGGCTTTTTCTGTCTTGCCGCTGGAGGTTCAAGGAAATCTGATCATCATAGGAGACAAAGTGGCCTTGTGGAATAAAATGCATGAGCAGGCCCTTCTCTTACCAAACCCTCCCTGTTCAGACCTGAGCATTTCTGGTTTCCAAGTTGTGCCTGCAGCGACATTTGACTTGGTTTGCCATGACTACTGGGCACCTGCTGTGTACCACCCACAGCCCCTTAACAAGATCTGTCTCAAAATAAAATATAAATATGACTGAGCATGTGAATCCATTTGCCAGAAGCCTTCCCCTCAAGATAGCAAATTCTCACAATTGATCATTTTGGGTTCTGATCAGGTATTTCCTTGACAGGAGCCTATGGATAATGTTAATGGAAAAAATTTTATTTGGCATTTCTGTGTTCCATTGACCAAATGCACTGTGTCCTCATCTTATTACATCTCTGCTGGCAGATTCATCTTTGGTATTCCCTGTGTATGGCCAGGCTTAGTGGCCCAGAGCTGTTTTGGGGAGATATTATGATCTTCCATCTTTGTGTTGTGACCCATCAATGTTCAAATGACAAACTGAAACAAAAACTGCAGACCTGAGGGGACAGTCAGGGAGGGAGTCCAGATGAGGCTGCGGAAAGGGGACTTACACCTCTTCTGCTGGGCCTCTGCCCTGTGGCCCCAGCAGACAACCATGTGGGACAGTTCAGAGTGGCCAAGATTTCTAGTTGTTCAAGAGCAGCTGTGCCTCACATTTCTGGCTGGTGCAGGGCACCTCTGCAGCTCCCAGGTCCCTCCATCCTGGGACAGGCTCCCTGGGTACCCAGCATGGGGAAAAGAGGTTGGCAGACATTCCTCCTGTTCTCCCTTCTGTGGGATGAGCAGCTGGCAGAACTGTGACCCTTGCCCCTGGTCCCTGCTTCTGCTTAACACCCCACATCTCTCTGAGACCCTGCAGCACCACCCCGCTGTTCTCTTCTCTGAGTTCCACACCACCTTGCTGAACCCCTTAGCTCTGTGCTCTTCAGTTCCTCAGAGTTTTGCAGGACATGCTGGTGGTGCAGAACCCTGGCTGACAGAGCCTCGGTTTACCATGAGCCAAGAGCATGAAAGCTTTTGGACCCCTCCCGTCCCATGGAGGAAACCTGTTCCTCTTTGGAACATATACATCATGGCCCACCTTACTCCCAGACAGTGATGGGATCTGAGCAGAGCACAGGTCATATAGTTCCCACCTCTCCAACTGTCCATTCCAGTTTATAGTCTTAGAGTTGAAGTCAGTTGGGATGCAGACATGAAACCTGGCTGTGGTCAGTGAAAGAGTTGGGATTTGGATGGAGGTTTGTACCTTCCTGCTCACCTGGAACCCTCAGACTAGGCAGAAGTGGCCCCTGGTGAGAACTCAGGTTAGGATGGGGTGTTTTGCCTGGCCAGCTGCTGAAGGTGGCTGTGTGGGTGCAAATGTGGTGGATGGCTTCTCTCTGCAGAACCTGCATGGGCACCATGGAGGACAGCAGGAGGGTGGTACCTCCCAGACTCCTTCTACCCCTAGGTGACCCAGAGACCTCACTCTCAGCTGAGAAGTACCTGATCAGCAGGAGAGAGCCAGGTTCCTTCCCAACTCCCAGCACTCTTTGTTGAGTGAAAAGCCCCACTCTACTGTGACTATGACAATGGTGCCAATATTCACAGGGTCCTAATAGGCTCCCTTCCAATCTTATGTCTGTGTCTGCCACCTCTTATTTCCTGTTCTTGATTCAATGCAATGGAGACATACTCTACCAAGTCCTCCTCTCCAGATGTGGTGCTACTTTACTCATTTCTACTCTAAAGACTGTGTTGAGATGGCTGTTTCAGGACTTGTCACACTCGACCTTGGATCATGTAAGCCTACTGATGAATACATGTTGCCAACCCTGTATCAGCTGGTCCTCTATTATCTTTGTGTCTCCACCAGCACTTCTTCCATGTACCATGGGTATGCAGTATTTGCTGAAATTAGCTGAATAAAACTGACACTGTTTTAAAGTGGGTTTTGCAGATCTGTGCAGACGGACAGGTACAAGCTGGGATCAGAGAGCTGCAGGTTTCCTAACCCTGGATTTTCCTCTGATTCTGATTTTCCCATGTGATAATCCCCTTCTCTGGATCTCCATTTACAACACAATTACAGATTGATTCAGTAACTCAGCCAAATATTGGGGGCCATTCCTGGCTTCAGCATTCAATGGAAAATATTTCCATTTCCATTTTGACTAAAAATCAAATAACACAAATAAAACTGTCATTATCTTTGACAAGGTACTTTGACAAGGGCATTTGTTCCACTGGTCTTTGAGTCTTGAGTTACCAAAGAATTTTTTAAAGAAGGTGGCCTATGAGGAAGTCCTTTAAACAGAGCAAGGGGAGCTAGCCCTCCTATGTGTTTGCCACCAAAGGGAGAAAGCACCGGGGGCACAGTTAGAGCTCCAGCTGCACTCAGTGGATCTGGGCCCCAAGGTCAAGCGGTTCCCATGGAGTCCCAGTCTCACATTACTGTTCTTCCTATACAATGAGAATAATGGTAATCAGTAGATCAACTTCCTTCTTAGAATTGTTTGAGCATTTATAAATAATAGGTCCTATAAAACAGGCTCAGGTCCCCAGAATGTGCCTACTGCTACTGTTAGAATTAATTCTATGGGAAGGACAACTCAGATCATCAGTGCTATTCTGTGGTTTTTCTAATTAATACCTGTCTTTCACTTTTATTTGTTATATTTTAGAAATACCTTTATGTTTTCCTTTCCCATCTGTTTAACACAAATGATTGCTTAAATGTAGAAGTTAAGGAAGTGAAATGTCTCATCAGCAGATAACTCCAGCCCCTTTTGTTCTCTTGGTTGAATGCAAAGGCAGACACAGCAGTAGCCCTCAGTAGGGTCTGGGATATTCTGCTAGACTCACTGTGTCCCCAGCCTCCTCATGTACAAGATGGTGCCCACATCTCAAGGAGCTGAAATAATGCGTGGTGTACAAACTTCTGCATACAACATAAAACTGAAAGCTTGCTGTTAGGGACACTCACGTTGGAAACAGGAGCACAGGGCAGCCAGCAGGGTTCCAAGATTGCAGAGTCCCCAGCCACACCCTGAGCAGGACTGTGGCCCCATCTGCAAAGTGCGGAAGGGAACACTTAGCTCACAGTGTAGTTATGAGAACTTAAAAATGATCTATTTTCTAGTTAAATTCTGAATTGGTATAAAATGTTGAAATTTGTTATAATTATAAACCTTTAGCCTATTTTCTTTATATTTATATGTAGAGTAGCAGAAAGGAAACATGGGCTTGAAAAATAATTGTCATCCCAGCTCCAACAGAGGATAAATCTGTTCACCTTGGCCAGATGTACAATCAGATAGATGGACTGATAGAAGCATCAGTACGTTAATTACCACAAGAAGAAGATGAAATGAACACTACTTTAAGGTTTCCTCTAGCTCTGAAGCAATATGATTTCTATGCATATTCTACCTGCTTACAAATAAGATGGACTCTAACACTTTATGGCGATTGATTCTTCCATCATGAATGAGATAGAGCAAGGCAGAGCGATAGGAAGAATGGAAGGAACCAAAGCCAGGGAACTCTGGTTTGAATCCAGGCTCTTCTGAGATTAATCAACCTTGGGGGAAGTCATTAAACTCTCATGACCTCTGTTGCCACATTTGTGAAATGGGATATAAGGAACCTCATGGAGCTATTGTGAGAGGAGTAAAAGATGTGAAAGGATTCTGGTTCACTTGTTCTGTCTGCCCTTTAAAAAATGTCTAGAAGGCATAGAGCAAATGAAATAAAACTGAGTCCCCTTAGTTCTGCCTGGCTGGAAACACAGGGAGGCAGGGAGCTAAAAAAGACTTTTGGACATTGAGGTTAGAGTCAAGTCTGTGGGCTTAATATGGTGCTGAGCAAAGAGAGAGAGGTTGAGCTGCAGGGGACTCCTGTTTGACCATATGGGATTCCAGACACGATTTGCAAATGGTCTTGCGAAAAATCCTGTGCACATGCTCACTGGAGCACATTCCCCTTAGGTTCCCACAGGAAGCCTGCTTCCTGGGGGTTGCTCCTGGGGAAGGGGAGATGGGATGTTTCTGTGGCAGGGACTCAGGCATTTCCTACTTCAAGCTGCAGAGCCTGAAGACTGAGAAGCAAAGTCATCTTAAACAGCTCACTGCCAGTTCTTCCAGTACCCCTGGAATTCCCAGGGCCAGAGCAATGGGGCATCATCTCCATCTGCTCCCTCTCTTCCTTGACAGGCCAGACCTGAAACTTCCAAACTGTCTGGTTCCCCTTGGCCTCTGAGCCACTGGGCCAATCATCTGCAGAGTGGAGCTGGGGATCCAGGGTGTGTGAAGCTGATCCGTTAGGATGTAGAAATAAGCTAGTAGGTCTTTGATTCATGCTTAATTTTAGCTCATCTAATGTATACTTTAAATTTTGCAATGTTAATAATATATTAGCATAGTACTGCATCCATATAATTTATAAACAAGTTAGTGGTCATGTATTACAGATATGATTTAGTTACTACTACACACAGAAACTAATAACATGAAAACTAATAGAAATATGCACTCAAAAATCACATTCCTAAATTGTATCCTTTTAAAAACCAAGAGTATGGTATTTGCCTTTGAATTCCAAGCTTCTGGTACCACATCTGACAATAATGAAGGATGAAGGAATCAATTAATTGTACACATGCATTTTTTGAGCAGACACTATGGGCAAGGTTCTGTTCTATGCCCTTAGGAGATCCGTAATCTCATGGAGAAGACAGTCCTATAATCAAACAGCCAGAAGATAGTGGGTAAGTGCTGCTTGAGAATTATAATTACCATCTCATGGAAGCAAAAAGGAAGTGATGTTTTTTTAAGGTCAGGAGCAAGATTGAACTAGCATGTGCAAAAGGAAAAAAATGAATTGGGCTGTAAGTGGAGAGAGAAGGAATTTTTCATATCTTTGGAGGAAAGAGGAGGGAGTGAATGGAGAAAATGGACAATTCTACCTAATTCCCAGTAATTGGTAAAGAATTGGGTACATTTAGATATCTGCAAAAATAAAATCACCATTTCTAAACATGTGTTGGTTAGAATCATTATAGTTATGTGCAATAAAAATATATCTCAATTGACTGAGAAATAATAATAATGCATAATTTAAATAACTTGGAAGCCTCAGGACTGAGAGTGTTTCAATCACAGTTTGATCTAAAGGTTCATAATGCTATCAGTATCCCTATTTCATGTCACTTAAAAGTTGAACTCTTTCTTCTATGATGGTTTTATTCTCTGACTAGCTTCCTACCAAAACTGACTATTGCAATTTTGGTTTTCATATTTATACTTTACATCTTCAGAGGCAAAAGGGGTCATGTGTCATTGAAGCATAAGCAAGTCCAACCCTAATTGCAGTTGTTCAGGTCACATTTCCATTCCTGAACCACCATCACGGCTAACACACAAGGCTTTAAGTTTTGCAGATAGGCAGGCCTTGGCTTCTCCAGAGTCACATGGATCACCAGATGGAAACAGGAGTGTTTCCAATGAAGAAAACAGGACAATTAATTCTGTCAGGGTAACAAGTAGACATCAACCACAGGTAGAACAATGCCATTTGCCATTTGACAAGGAATGCACGCAATTATTGTGAACTTTGCATTGTGAAAGCAAATTAATCTGAATGCCTAAAAAAAAAAAAAACCTCCTAAATTTCCTCCCACAGTGCTGCTCCATTTTCCTTGAATTTTGCCTCAATCCCTGGAATGAAATACAGTCAAGGGAGAGTGTCCACCATTATTTACCAACTCGATGGACAGAACTGTGCTTCCTCTCTTTTTGCTTGTTTTCTTTTCTTAAAACTTTTAGAAACACAAAACTTTGGGAACTAAAGCATAAAGTCACTTTTATTCCCTACCTCCTTTGTCTGATTATTCCACTGTTTCCTTTTGCACAAAGAAATAGATATTTGTTTTATCTTGTATAAAAGGAGACCAAGTTCCTGGAAAAAGTGCAAATATAAAATCACCCTCTTGCTCCACAGATATTGGCTTAGAATACAGTGGTACTTTGTGAAAAACTAAGAAGCTTCCCCTGAAAGTGATCCAGCCAGAGATATATCGCCCACCACAGAGGCTAAAGCCATCTGTGTGGTCCATACTTGTCCTGTATCTTAATTCTTAACCTAGGCCATGAGTCTATTGGACACACACACAAAAATCTCAGTTTCTATTTTGGAGACTTGATTTTGTATGTAAAGTCACGAGCAGTCTCCTTTCTTCTGTGCTATTCTTAGCCCAAGGTTGCTTGACAGTCAATAAATATTAAATGTAGCAATAATAATGATGATGACCATGTAAATAAATAAAATGAAATAATCCTTTTTAAACCTTTCCCGGCTGTCTGCATTTATGATTTGAGAATGAAAGAAAAGTCATTTCATGGGGTCAAGCAGAATATCTCTTGGCCTCTTCAGAGGGTATTAAGTCATAGTCAGTTTTCCAAAGTCAAATGGATAAAGCCCTAGCAAGACAGACCATCCTCAATGAGCACAGGGCCATTCAGATTGCATGTCAATGGTGTTCCTACAGATAGAAACCACATATTTGCCCTTTAGCTTCCAAACAGAACACTTCATTCTCTCTGTACAAACCTTGAATAAAGTAGCATTAAACGTGGGCATTATTGGCATGGATATCTCTCTGCACTGTGAACATTTTCACCATAATCAGAGTTTATGCATTTTTACACTGGGCATAGAGCCTGACACATAGTAGGTAATCTTTAAATGTCTGTTAAATGAAGAATTAGTCATCAGATGAAATAGACTGGATTGCTATTCACCTCTAACACTGAGCAAGAACTGAACTTCTGCTTGGCAAATAAAGGCCAACTATTAACATTAGCCCAAGGTCACTGCAACACCACATCATTTGCATGCATATGTCTTCTGCTGGAACCATTTTCTGATGCAATGATCCTGCAAACATCTTCCATTGGTTCATCCAGACCTCTGCTCTTGAGCTGAGAGCCTGTCTCCCATGTCCTTCAGCCTCTGAGGTCAATCAAAAGGGAGCCCCAAGAAAAAGAGAAAGAAGTGAAGCCATTTCTACCACTAGATTTCTCCCAGTGAGATTGGTTTAAGCTGGTAGTCCCCTTTCAAGGCTGCCTGCTCACACACTGATCCTAGCCAGCCGTCTAGATTCTAGTGAGCTCCCTCTCTTCACCAAGTCTTTGCCCTGATAGGGGGCCAGTGTTGCTGCTGCTAGTTATGGTCTTTGCACCATCCTTTGTGGGTCCCTACCTCATCTTGAAATTGGTCCCCTTGACCCTGCTTGAATCCTTCTAATTTCAATGTGCCAGATGCTGCTGATTCTGTCCACCTCAGATCCCCATGGCACATACCAGATATATATTTTATGCATTGTCACAATTACCTTGATGTTCCCATCAAGACAGACCCACTCTGATGAGAGGTAATACATTAAAACCTCAAAAATGAGAAGTTTGAGAAAACATTTTTATGATTTGTAGAATACTGGAACTTACTATTTCCAGAGAACAAGCATTT
This sequence comes from Sciurus niger, assembly GCA_020740815.1. Lineage (NCBI taxonomy): Eukaryota > Metazoa > Chordata > Mammalia > Rodentia > Sciuridae > Sciurus > Sciurus niger. The sequence goes on from JAHUXG010003589.1 coordinate 45,030, forward strand.
TAAAAATGCGGAGCTTTGCTTAGAAAAGTAATTTTTCTAAGGCTAGTAGGAAACGTACTTATTTATTTCCTTTTTCAAAATATATGTTACATGGTATGTGCACAAGGCATTGGGTGTGGAGGGTGAGATTTAAAGAAACACCAGACATGACTCCTATTCTTTTTTAAAAAATTTTTTGTTTTAGTTGTAGGTTGATATAATACCTTTATTTTTACTTTTATGTGGTGCTGAGGATCAAACCGAAGGCCTCACACATGCTAGTGCTCTGCTCCTGAGCCACAACCCAGCCCATGACTTCTAGTCTTAAATAACCTGGCGTATAATTAAATAAATAAGCAAACACATAGGCCCATACACTCTTGACCCCTAAGCTCATGACATGCTTTCACATTTTGTAGGTAGGGAGATAGATAGATAGATAGATAGATAGATAGATAGATAGAGATCAAGATATATTATTTGCCAAAACTCTAGTTTTAGGCAGTTTAGGATTCATGACAAATTAAGTGGAAACTGTAGAGAGTTCCCATAACTCCACCTCACACAGCACAATCTGTCCCATTATCAGCAGTCCTCTTGGAGTGGTACCTTGTTTATAATGGATGAACCTACATGGCCACTTCATTATTATCCAAAGCACCGAGTTTACATTGGTGTTCACCCTAGGCATTGCTCATTATGGGTTCAGCAAATGGATAATGATGTATATCCACCTTGTTTAGTAGAAGTAGAGTACTTCTGCTGCCATAGTAATCCTCTGTATTCTGCCCATTCATCCCTCCCTCCTCCACTAATTCTTAGCAACCATTGGTCTTTCCCCTGTCTCCATACTTTTGCCATTTTCAGAATGTTACACACCTTGAATGAAGTATGTTACCTTTCACTTAGTAAAATACATCTAAGTTCCCTTTATGTCTTTTCGTAGCTTGATAGCTCTCTTCTTAGCACTGCATAATACCCCATGGTCTGGATGGAACACAGTTTTATTTATCTACTCATCTACTGAAGGGCATTTTGGTTGCTTCCAAGTTTGGGCAATTATAAATACAATAGCTATAAATATTATGTGAAGTTTTTTATGCAAAAATGTTTAACTCCACTGAGCAAAAACCAGGGATTTCTTAACGCATGTAAATACCAAAGATTGCAATTCATGAAGTGTACACTGAGTATGTTTAGTTTTATTTAAACATTGCCAAACCTTCCTCCAATGTGGTGGTACCATTTTGCATTTCTGTCAGCACTGCGTTTCTGACACTCTGCATCCTCACCAGCATCTGGTGGCATCAGTGGTCTGGATGAAGGTCATTCTAATAGGTGTGTGCTGGTATCTTGTTGTTGTTTTAATTTGCATTTCCCTGATGACATATGATGTGGAACGTCTTTTAATATGCTTATTTGCCATCTGTATGTCTTTTTTGGTGAAGTGTCCATTAAGGTTTTTGGCCCATTTCTCAATTGAGTTGTTCATTTTCTTATTATTTCTTTTTAAAGAATTGTTTGGCATTCCTGTAAGCCCAACAACTAAAGAGGTTGGAGACAGGAAGATCACAAGTTTGAGGCCAGCCTGGGTAACTTAGCAAAATTATGACCTAGTCCTTACTCTCAAAATAAAATATTCAAAAGAGAGTTTGGGATGTAGAACAGTGGTAGAACACTTGTTTTAACACATGTGAGACTCTGTTTTAATTCTCAGCACCAAATTGTTTTTAAAAAAGCATTATTTGTCCATTTTGGATAATAATCACTTATCCAATATATCTTATGCAAACATTTTCTCCAGGTCTGTAACTTGTCATTTCTGTCTAGAAACAAAGCAATGCCTGAGTTCCTGATGAGCCTTTTTGCAAGGTGAATCTGCTATGACAAGTAGTGGTAACAGGTTCTTATCCCTGGGGCACTCTTGCTACAACATATCTTCTGCCTTCTCAACACATTCAGGGCCCCTCTATGTTCTCTGGTTCCAATATGTTTTACCTTTGGCACTATGTGTGTGAAAGCTGTCTCACTTTCAGCTCAGTGTTTTCTCACTGGAAGTGATTTTGTCCCAACCCAGAGAGCAGATATTTGACACACCTAAAGACATCTTTGGGAGGGAGGTCACTATTGACTGAGCCAAAGATGCTGCTAAACGTTTATCTTACAAAGCCAAGGACAGTCCCCAAAAACAAAGAATTATATGTCCCAGATGTCAGTAGTACTGGGGCTGAGAGACCCTGATGCAGATCCATAGCATGTGTGGGTCTCCATACTCTGACTCCACTGACAGGATTCCTCACTGTGCTGCTTGTGCCTACTGCCAGATTTTTAACTTTATTGGTTTCAGGTTGGCCATTTACTTGGCCAAATTATTTAAGTGATCTGAGTTTCAGTTACTTGGAAACACATTGAACCTCTCAGGGCTTAATTTCCTCATCTTTGAAGGCCTCTTATGAAAATTAAATGAGATAATGTGGAGGGAGCTTTACCAATTCTATTTCCAAGCTCTTTGCAAAAACACATTTGCCACAGTTCTGTCAAACACAGAGAAAAGACACCTCTTTCTGCTCAAGGCTAATGAGACTAAACATGTTTAAACAGCTGGTTCTCATTACACAAATCAAAATGCGCGCCCAAACTCTTCTATAAATGCTCGCAAAAAAGGATTGATTCTCAGCCTCCAGCGTTTGTGTTTTACATGTAAAATTAAGGTCCCAGCCTACAGAGTGTGTTTTTCCCCCACTTCTTTTTTTGTAGTATTTCCAGCTGGTTTTATTTAAGTCTGTATTTTTGATCTCTTTTCACTTCTGGGCCCCAATCCAACTTGGCTGCCAATATTTCAAAAGCTCTCTTGGAGAGAGTCTTCTTGTAAGATGGCCCCATGCCAACCAGGAGAACTGGTCCACCCCCTCTGAGAGTTGGCAAGTGTGCCAGCATTTCAGACCCATCACCACTATGCAACAGCCAGGAAAGAATCTGTCTAGAGTGATACTGCTCGTGGGGCACTGTAGACTCATAAATCTTAGACCTGGAAGTGTTTGTATCATTAACTGAGTCCATCAGACTCATTTAACAGATGAGAACACTGAGGCTTAGAGAAGGGCAGAGACTTAAACAAAAGATGTATCTTCTGGTTCTCTGTCCAGTCCCTGAACTACAATGCTGTTTTACATCCATGATAGGATTAAAACAGCAAAATGAGGTGGAACTTTACCCTCTTATCACCTGTGAGCTTTTTCTTGCAATGAAACATTCACAAAGTATTTTTATGTTGTTCTCAGCCTTAGTCCTGCAACCATCCCCTCATAACTTTTCACCAAAACACTTCTCACATCAGTGTCCATTTGGGAACATTTTCTAACACCAGTTTCCACCAGGGAATCTCCAGTCATCTACCTACTGCCATCTGCCAGTCATATTCTAAACTTGTCCTTAGCAGTGTCCCCTCATCTTCCTTCTGCCTTCCATTCCAGCCTGTCAGTCCACCCAACCTCCTGACCCCTCATCCAACAATTCATTCTTCACCTTCTCTGATTACCAATCCATTAATCAATCACTTTCACAATAGCAATCTAGGACACCCTCCCTGTCCTCCCTTCATGCCTTAATTGGGTTTAAAAATTGATTGCAGGGATGGGAATATACCTCTGTGGTAGAGTTCTTGCCTAACATTTGTGAGTGGAGGCCCGATATTCAATCCACAGCACCATAAAAAATTGACTACATAAAAATAAATTTAAAATTGTACATGAAAACATAGCACAGACAAAACTCAAGACACAAACAATAAACAGGAAAATGTTTGCTAATTATATTATTGGACATGTTGGCTAATATCCAAAACTTAAGCTGATCTCCTTGAACTTAATAAGAAATTACTAAAAACCTAGTAGAAAAGTAAGTAAAGTCTGTACAGAGGCAGTTTTGAGAGAAGATAATGAAGCTCCTAACAGCCTGAAATCAGTCACAAATAAATACATTTAAATTGAATCTTCAGAGAATATCATTTTTAAAACTAATTTTTTTATGAAGATTCCATAGTTTGATAATACCTGCATGTGGAGAAACAGTTTTGTACTCTGGTGATAGAAGCTTATGTTGGCACGATTTCAGGGAAGAATAGACAGCACATTCTATTAAATTAAAGCTCAAATAAATTTGACTCAGCAATTTCAGTTGGGAAGTTATTTCACAGATAAACTTGCATACACGTGAAATGACATCTGTTCAACAATGCCCAATGTTGCTTTGCTTTATTTTTAATAGCAACTTATTGGATTTGACCTAAATCTTCACTAATAGAAAGTGGATCCAATACAAGCAGCACTAGAATAACAATGTTATATTGAAAATTCATCAAAAGGATGAGATAGCTCTATATGCAGATTTGGAATGGTCTGTGATATATTTTAAGTGGAAAAATCCAGAATTAGAAGCATATTTTTGGTTTGCTCCCATTTATGGAGAAAAATTTCAAAAATTTCAGGTGCATATTGGTTTTACTTGCACAGAATATCTATGTAAGATGAAAAGAAAAATCAGTAATTCTAGTTGTTTCTGGAAAGGAGAACTGATAAGTTGAAATTGGGTCTGAGGGCAAAAGAGAATTGCATTTTACTCTATACTTTTACCTCTTTGACTTCTGTACTGTACAGACTATTTTCAAGAGCTTAATCAAAAGTAGTGGGATAGAGAAGTTAACAAACGAGTAAGACACCCCTTAGTAACTTTTGCATCATCCTATTTTAATTTTCCACATAACATTTATCACTTATAATTGTCCTTTTTTAATGGTTATTTCATGGTTCTACCACTGGGATGGGTTATGGAAGAATAAAAAGCAAATCTGCAAGAAAGATCCTGCCACAAACTCTTTATGTGAATTGGAAGTAGGAGTCTTTCTGAGTGAACTCAGAGCCCACAGCTGGGGATGCTTCGTGGTGTGTGAAATTTCACCCTCTGCTTAACATTTATGCAGGGCCCAGCTTGCAGAAGCATATGAGGCCACCCAAATTTGGGGCTTAATTCATTTGCCCCCAAGCATTAGAGCAGTGTCTTCTACACACTGCAAGCTCAGTGTTTATTTGTAAAATGGGTCAATGCATAGGGCAAAGCATTGACCTCACAGGGAACCTAAACTACTAAATGGGCAACACAGTTCTCTGAAGGAAGCCAAGGTGCACGTGCTCTTCAGTTCATTCATTCCCTCTTCCTGATCTCCACCTTCTGCTGCCTGGTGTGCAGAGTCTTGAAAATCACTGCATGTTGATTTTGAATATTTATATTGGCTAATCACAGTTACACACAACAGTAAGATTCATTGTGATATGACCATAAATTCACAGAGTATAATTTGGTGTTTTTCTTTTTTTTTTTTTAATTTTGGTCTCCCTGGGACAGAATGTAGGTTCATCCTTATTACCCCATCCTGAGCAACTCTGAAAGAGTCTCTCCCTTGATTTCAAGACTCAGTTCAATTGCACTACTTTTAGTCATCAACATAAGAACTGATTTCCGTTTGGATCAAACTGAGAGCTACTGATAAAAAAGAACGTGTGCCTGGAAAAAGACAATTTGGTAAAATTGTTTTGAAAATATATATCATACATACCCCTGCTTCACTGACCAGGACATAGTAAGTCAGCCCAAACAGCACCTGTCACCAAGAGTCTTAGGCATTTGAGGAACCTCAGGCCAGCTTTCTTTCTTCACCTTTCCTTCTAGCACACGTTTCTTAAAGCTGGATTATTTCATCTCCCTCAGGACTTCTCTTCCAGCTCTGAGTCACTTGACAGCTAGCTGACTGCTCCATCCTAGCCTTCTTAACCTCAATTACTGCTTCTAAATTTATCTCTTCTCATAATAAACAAAGGTGACCAGGGAAAACAAAGTCAAATGTGTAAGTAATGTGAGGTTTTGATTCACCAACACTAAATTTCTAAGCACTCATTACAAGGTATAATGCAGCTCAACACCTCTATGATAAGAAGCATGGGTACCAGTCATGCAGACACTAGCTCATATGTATCTCAGTTGTGGCCCCTGTGGTTGAAAGAGTGTTCTGAAGTGAGGAAAGCACTAAACTGGAGGCAAAGACATGCTCTCTTGAGTCTCATTTACCAGATATAAAACCTTCCCCAAGATGCCTAATGCCATAGGGACTCATTTTCTTTATTACAGCAATAATGATAATTTTGATTCTATATGGCTTCAGTGAGAACATATTTATTCTTTGCAAAATATTTATCGAAAATTCATAGAGCTTATACTACTGGTTGGAATAAATTATTAAATGAGGAAACCTATGTGAATCCAGCACACAGAACACATTCAATAAAATATATAATCAAAGTTTCCAGGGAGACCACAGCTATGAATGGCTAAATTGTAGTTAAAAGACTTAAACAGTCTTTAGAAAAAGGTGAATATATAAAGAATACCTTGAGGGATGGAATAGGATTTTGATTCCTAAAAATGAATATAAAGACCTGGTTGTTTATTCAAGGAATATTCACTGAAAAGTTACTCTGTTTCAACTAGTTAAATGCTGTATATATGGAGATTTAGTTAGCTTTTCCACTACTATGACCAAAAGACCTAACAAGAATAATTAGAAGAGGAAAAGTTTGCTTGGGGGCTCATGGTTTCAGAAGTCTTAGTCCATAAAAGGCTGACTCCATTCTTTGGGGTCCAAGGTGAGGTTCAACCACATGGCAGAAGGGTGCAGTGGAGGAAAATGACTCAGGTCATCACACCAGGAAGCAGGGGGTGGAGGGAGAGACTACTCTCTAGGGACAAAATACATACCTAAAGGCACACTCCTAGTGCCCACCTGCTCCAGTCACACTCTCCCTGCCTTCAGTTTCCACTCAGTTAATCCCTCTCACACTAGTTCAGTGATTGGGTTAAGGATCTCAGAACCTAATCATTTCACATATAAGCCTTCTTGCATTGTGTCACATACAAGCATTTGGGGAATACCTCACATCTAAACCCAAACATACAGTCATCAGCAAAATAATGTAAGTCCTAATGAAACTTATGTACTCAGAAAGATAAATAATAAAATAAACACACACACACATAGAATATTATACATTTGTTCAAGAAATGTGACTAAGAAAATGACACTGAATTAAATCTGAAGAAGGAAGAGGAGTGAGCCAGGATGTGAACCATGGAGATCCCATGAACCTTGTGAACCTTCAGGTCCTGGATGTATTTTGGAGCTAGAGCCAATAGGGCTTGCTGATAAGCTAAAAGTGGAGTATTCATGGAAGGGTCCTTGAGAGAAGATAAAAGCTCTTACTTGGACACATTTAATTTGAAATCAATTAAAAACTTGAGTAGAAAATTCTTGAGTTCAAGAAAGAGGTTTGAGTCAAAGGTAAAATGGAGTCATCAGCATAGTATTCAAAATGATGTCCTGAGGAATGAGACCCAGGAAATAAGAAGATCGAGGATGCCCACCTCAGACATTCTAAATCATGGGACTGAGGAGATGAATAGCAACCAATAGATGGACTGGAAAGAATACCTAGCAAGTTGCAAACAAAATTAGGATAGTTTGGGAAGCTGAAGGAAGATGCAGTTTAAAGAAGGGGAAAAAATTAAATGTGTCATGTTTGTGCTGAACTAAAGAACAGAACACTTATGTATTAAATCAACTAATAGTGAGGCCCTATTATGTGCTGACACTGTCCAAAATAGATAAATGGACTTGCTTTCATGGAATTTACATCTTAGTCAATGATGCTATGGCCCCAGGAAGCAATATGTAGAGGTCCCCTATCCTCGAGGGAAGCCTCTTCTGTACTTGTGGGAAAGCCTACAAGAACTGGGTCTAGGTGTGAATAGAAGGAGACATTCAGGAACAATGAACAAAGGCATAGCTGAGAAGTTTTGCTGTGATGGTTACTTTTATGTGCCATTTTGATCAGATCACAGGTGCCCAGATGTTTGGACAAACATTTTGGATATTTCCACAAGGGTGTTTTTGGGTGACATCAACATTTGAATCAGTAGACTGAGCAAGCACATTTCCCTCACTAAGTTCAAGGCCCAAACAGAGTAAAAAAGCTGACCCTCTCCTGCATCAGAGGGAATTCTTTCTGTCTTGATTGCCTTCAGACCAGAGCACAAACTTTGTCTGGCTTTGACATAAACTGAAACATCTGCTGTTCTAGGTCCCCAGCTTGCAAATCCACCCTCTCCATCTGGGGATAGGTCTCATGCATAATCACATGAGCCAATTCCTTATAATTTAAATACCTTCCTGTTCATCTATGTATACCTGGATCTAACTTATATCCATACTTATCAGTTTTTCTATTTACCCACTTACCTGCCTATCTATATCCTATTAGCCTACATCCTATTAGTCAACATCTGGAGGAAAAAAAAGACAAAATAAAAGAGTACTGTTAATTTGCTTTGTTTTAACATATAAAAGTGACCCATGTCATGTGTTGCTGTGTGTTCCCAGAGAGGGAAGACAGCTGGTGGTGCAGGGGAAGTCGGGGGATGGCTGGAGCAAGGCTTTTGGAAAGGTGGAAAGAGAGACTCTGATGCACAAGTGTAGATACGGGCTCTGTTGAAACTGCATTCATGTCCTAATTCTCGGTACCTGTGAGTGAATGCAGTTGATAGGTCCTATGCAGATATAATTCAGTTAAGACAGTCCTACTGGGTCAAGGTAGAACAACTTCAATGGCTGACGTCCTTACAAAGTTGCATTGTGATCAGACAGAGTGAGGCACAAGGAAGATAGGCCACTCTGAGAAAAGAGAGGCAGAGATGGGAATAGTGTGTTCTCAAGCCAAGGAGCACTGTAGATTCTCAGCAAGGAAGGATCCACCACTGGAGCCTTCAGGGAAAATGTGGCTCTGTCATCACCTTGATCTCTACCTTGTAGTCCACAGAGATGTGAGAGAATATATTGACTCCCAGTTTGGGGTACTCTGTTTTAGCAGCCTTGGAAACTAATATACTGGTCTTAGGAACATTTAGAACCCCTTAGGGAAAGGCAACTGCAAAATTACTGGTACATAATAATCATCGTGTGATTTAAAAAATGGCAAATTATTTTATGAACTGGAAGTCAAAATGCATTGATGAATATTTTCCAGAAGCTGTGCAGGCAAAGCTGTGAGCCCTTTGTCTTTCCTTCTTTTCAATTTATTGACCTATGAAGCCCCTGTGCATGGGAAATAAGCATCCATTCTATAAATTTTTGCAAGTTCTCTTTGACTTCCAGTCCACAGGTCTTTGGTGAACACTGCAATGGAAGCCAAAGTGAGTTTTTCTTGCCCCAATAACCCAGAATTTTGAGATCTTGACTTAGCTGCTCAGTTATGCATGTTGGATCCACAGAGCTGTGGGAGTGGGGAGCCTGCTCAACAGTACTGAACAGTTTCTGGAAAGTCCTGCTTCTGTCCAAGTGCACAACTCCTTGGAAGAAATGTGAGGAAGAAAGTAAAAAGACAAAGCTCAGAAATGAATCCTCACACCCATTTCCCTGGAGGAGAATAATGGACACTGCTTTCTCTTTGAAAGCCTGGAGAAGAGAGTTAAGAGTTCTTGTCTAATAATGATGGACCTTGAGTATCAGGCTAAGAGATTATATTTCAGCTCACCAGCAAAGATGACTTCTGGATAGGGAGATCTGAATTTCCATAATGCTGTGCAGCACTTCATAGTACCCAGTGGGCAGCGACAGTTATGGTACTTCCTTGTCTAATTACTATGGAGTCTAAGCCAGAAAGCTCTATGTTTGACTTCAAGCCAACACAGCAAAATCTTAGCAAACAATGCAGGCTTCTCATTATCCCTTTAAAATGGTTCTTTTATTCTTATAAAAAGATATTCCTGTTTGGCTTTCAAATATCAATCCTTAAATTCTGACTCTTACTAATTAGATTATCTTCAGCAAGGCATGTCACCTTCACTCAGGTTTTTCATTTCACAGTGACGGTTGATACTTTCTCTGAATAGAGCACATGCTTAGCTTTATCATGTGCCCAGCATTCTCAGGACAATCTGTTTATTTACTTCTGCTTAGTCATTATGCCATTTTATTCCCAAAATGCCCTGATGTGTTCAATATAATTATATGATCCTCCACTTCACATATGACAATATGAAAGTATCCTTGGACTGCTGCAACAAAAATACTCCAAACAGTATGGCTTACCAAAAACAGAAATTCATTTCTCATGGTTCTGGAGGTTGGGAGTCCAAGGCCAAGGTGCCAGCAGACATGGTGCCTCTGGAAGTGCTGTTCACTGGTCCTTGCTGTGTCCTCACATGGTAGCAGTTGCTGCATAGTTCTCTGGGGCCTCTTTGATAAGGGCACTGATCTCATTCATGAAGACCCCACCCACGTGACCTAATGACCTCCCACAGCCCACCTCTTAATTGTAAGACCTCAGGATTAGGACTGTAAACATGGATTTAGGGAGTGTACAGATATTCAGACTGAAGCAGCAAGCAACTAGAGAGTTTAAAGTTGTATGTGAATGTAAGCAGCACTCATGAGAGCAATGGCCACCTCTGTGATGAAGACTACTTCTTCCACTATTTTTTCACTTCCTTTCAATTTTATTTTTATATAATTAGAGTATTAATGTTATCAGTAAAATGCATGGATCTTGATGGGTATGATTTGATGTATTCTGACCCATGTAGACACTTCTGTGACCACAGTCACAAAGGTTTCATTGCCCCATAAACTTCAATCATTAGTATCTAGGAGCTGAGTTATGATACTATATTTAGTGTGTGTTTGACACATAGGAGATTCCTATACAGTTTTCCAAAGTGCGCTGTCTTACACTCCCACCAGTGAGATAACAGTTACAGTTGCCTTAGAGTGTTCTCAAAATTTTATACTGTCAATCTTTTAATCTTTAGCCATTACAGGGTGACCTTAATTTGCATGCTTCTAACCTTGACAAGTATCTTTCCTGTGATTATGGAACATGATCTTTCTTACACTCTCCTTCATGATGTATCTGCTCCAGTCTTTTGCTCATTATTTTCAAGGATTTTTTTTTATTGAGTTGTAGTTCATAACATATTAAGAATAGAAATTCATTGCTATATATAGGATTATAAATTACTCTTTTCAACTTGTGGCTTGTCTTTACATTTTTTAAAATTGACTTTTGATGAGTTAAAGTTTTCATTTTTTATTAAGTTACATTTGCCTATTGATGTTTGTCTTTTAAGTCTGAATTTTAAGAAAAGTTTGCATACACCAAAGCACAAATAAATTTTTCTGTACATTATAAAAACTTCATAATTTCAGTGTTCATCTTTAGGACTGCAATATATCTTGAGCTATGTGTATGGTGTGAGGTATGGTTTGAGACTCTGCTTTCTCTCAGGAAGTTATCCATGTTTCCCACCATAACTTAAAACACTTTCCATCTCCCATTCATTTGCTTTAGTGCTTTAACTAAAAATCACTTGACAGTGTATTTCAGGACTCTCTATTATGTCCTGTTTATTTATTCATCTAGGTTTGTGTTGATAACACACTGTCTTAAATACTGTGACTTCATAGTATGTCTTTAAATAATTAAGTTCTCTTTTATTGCTCTTTTTAAAAATAAACATAAGTGGCAACTTGTCAATTTCTGCAAAAACTTCACTGCAATTTTTACTGGAAATGTATGGAGGCTATAAATGAATTTGGAGAGCATTGATATCTGCATTGAGTCTTCTAGCACATGAACACAATTTATACTTTTTAGATTTGATCTTCCCCCAATAATATTTCTTGATTTTTCAGCACACAGATGAAAACATTAGCTTTTTTTTTTGAAATTTCTCTTTCTAAGTGTTTATTGCACAAATATAGACATACACTTGAGATTTATATATCGTCTTGGTATTCTGAGAGTATCCTTAATTGACTTATCAGTAGGTCTCAGAGTTTTTGTAGTTTCCTTTGGATTTTGTATGTACACAATCAGATCATGAAAAGAGTTTTGTTTCCTTTACACTAATCTTCGTGTCTTCCATCTTTGTTTTTCTTTCCCTATTGTGCAGGTCAGTACTTCCATTACAAATATCCTTTGACATGTTTTTATTTCATTTTTAAAATTCTTTTTGTTTTTACAGACTGCATTTTGATTCATCATACACAAATGGGATACATCTTTTCATTTCTATGGTTGTGCATGATGTAGATTCATATGATTTGTGTAATCATACATGTAAATAGGGTAATGATATCTGTCTCATTCCACCATCTTTCATAACCCCACTCACTCCCTCCTCTCATTTCTCTCTACATAATCCAAAGTTCCTCCATTCTTCTCTTTCCCCACCCCCCACCCCAATTACGTATCATCAGCCACTTATCAGGGAAAACATTTGGCCTTTGGTGTTTTGGGGATTGGCTTATTTCACTTAGCATGATATTCTCCAATTCCATCCATTTACCTGCAAATGCCATAATTTTATTATTATTTATGGTTGAATAATATTCCATTGTGTGTGACATTTCTTGTAGGGGAAGTTTCCTTTTAACAAATTCTCTTAATCTTAATTTATACAAAAATTATCTATTTTCCTACTTTTAAAGTATTTTTTTTCTTGATATGAAATTGTAGTACTAAAGGTTTCTTCCTCCTCACTTTGTAGCTTCAGTATTCACTTTAAGGATAGCATTTCACTGCTTTCTGCCTCACTTTTGTTTCTGATGATGAACATTCTCCTGTTTTTTTTTTTTTTTTGATGTGTCTTTATTTCCCTCTGGCTTATTTTAGGAATTCCTCTTTATCTTGATCTTTAGCTATTTGACAATGATATATCATGGTATTGCTTATTTGTGTTGATTTGCTGGGAACCCACTGAGATGCTAGAATGTCTCAGAAAGAATTTTGTACATTTTTGATGCTTACCACTGCAGACACAGGCTGAAAAGAATGGTGGAATGAGACAGACATCAATACCCTATGTACATGTATGATTACACAAATGGTATGAATCTACATCATGCACAACCCTAGAAACTAAAAGATGTACCCACCCCATTTGTGTACAATGAATCAAAATGCAGATTGTAAAAATTTTAAAATTAAATTAAATTTTAAAAAAGAAGAGACAAAAATACATGGTAATGGGATGGATAATGAACCTAGTCAAGTTCACTGCTGAGCAATTGAGTAAGTATCCAGGTACCCTGGTGATAGACCAAGCCCCTAGTCTGTACAGCAATAGTTTGACTCTAGGTTCCAAGGGTCCTTTCTTACCAACACATCTGTTCTTGAATTTCTGTAAGTCTGCTCTCTTTCTCTGAGTAATCTTAAAGCATGCAACACAAAGAATTTGCAAGGCAGCAGCAGTTCAGAAAACCTTTATAAACAAAATCTGTTCTCGAGGTACAGAGCCTGATGTAGGCTGGCTCCTTGTTCTCCACTTCTGACTTCGCGTTCCAATTCCTATTTTATCCTAGGGTCGCACTAGTTTCCCCACAGCACTATCTTCGCCTTAGCAATGTTCATCTATTCTACTTGTCATCCCCTTGCATTCTTGACCAGTAAAATCATCTCTTCTCCCAATCTATTATTTATGGCTCTAAAAGATAGTGGTTTAAGTCATTTGGTCCCTAGGCCAAGGGAAACAGAGGCTGTCACGTGCTGCCTGTATTTCCACGGTCCTCACCATTCCAAGCAATTCCTTGCCATTCTTAGTCACGAGCACTTATGTTCTCTGACCAAAAGCTCTTCCTGTCTTCCAGAACCAACTGTCTCTGCACACCATGGTCTCAAAGGACCATATTTATGTGCCACCCTTTTATGGTAGAAAATCTCAATAAATGATGGACCAGAATTTGTGTACAAACATGCAGCATCTTTCCTCATGCCTTGAATGATGAGGTATGAATTCTATTTCTGGTTCCCAGAGCTTTCCAGAGGGATTAAGTTCCAATTTCTCTAGCAGTCTCTGGATTTGTTATCACATCTTTGAAACCACCTGTCACTCTTCCCTCCCCCATCTCGCTTCCCTACTGCTCTACCTGGTATCAACCCCCAAAGCAATTAACACTTTAATCTTTGTCTTAGGGTCTGCTTCTGTGAGAACTCAGGTATCACCTTCACATGACAAGAAAGGTCTTAAGGTTTTCAGTTCTACAGAGGATCTTGCAGATGTCTCAGTTCTTTCCTGGACATTAGAAACCATGAGTTTGTTTATGTTTAACATGAAGAGTTCTTATTTTCCTGGACCATCATCTTGGGTTCAAATGAGGGTAAATTGATTCTCTAGAGGTGAATCACCAGGTGCTTTTGAGCTCAAAGCTCAATGTAAATGGCTCCTAGTGTTCTTACCATCTGAGTATGAGGCCTTCACACCTTCAAGAAACACCCCTGTGCCTTGGCCCTATGGTGGTGCCTGCCTGCAGAGCACAGCTGCAGAGGTAAAGGGCTCTGATCCTCTGTAACCACCTGAGTGGTCCCTCCACCATGCCACCTGGCCAGAGCCCTCTGATGAAAAGCTGCCTCGATGGTAGGAACAGAATTGAGCCCCTGGAATAGCTTCTCCCAACTCCTAGGTTAAATGTCCTGATTATTTCCTTCTTCAAAGTCCTAAAAGAAATCCTTTTCTTGGAGTGAACTGAGCTGGGTCCACCAGAACAGAACGCAAGCTGCTCAGCTGTAGAAAGTGCTTGGTGTATCTTTTGTGCTACCACTCAGTACTCAACTGATGTGAGGGAAGGATTGCTTCCCTTCCTAGCTCTCCTCATGAAGAAAAACAGAAGTTCTGCTATGGAACTTGCCCCTGAAGCTGTGCTGCTCCAAGCATTTTCTCTTTCTTTCCTCCCAAGACCATCTCTTAGGTGAATTAAGTCAATTAATTTAAGACTTGGGTCCCTTTCTGATGATGTTTTTCTATAAAAATCAAAGAATTATGGACATGTAGAATAGGAGGAGGCCATATGTCAGCATCTTTGTTCTGGGTATGAAGCAATCAACAGAACACTTGTCAAGTAATGTGTCTGGAGTGAAGCAGGAAGTTAGCAGCTATGACGGCAACAGAATCCAGGGTTCCTTGAAACCTGTGCAAGGCTCTATTATGCACAAAACATCAAATTCTGGGTATGACTGTTTTTTGATCTTTATTTTGATCACCTGTACCCACCATGATTAGAAACTACTTATATGTTACTGTTTCTATCTCTCTCACTAATTGTTATCAGGTTAATGGTTAGTGACTGTCCTTTCAGCATTATATCATGAGCACCCAGAACAGGGATGGGCCCATGGTAGTCTTTAAGTTCTTGCTTAATGAATGAATGTATGGAAGGATGGGCGAATGAATGCCTGGGTATAAGGAAAGATGGGTGCTTAAGTGGATGGAGGAGGTGGATGGGTGCATGAGTGGATGAATGGGTGCATGAGTCAGGGAGCAGAAACTAGAAGAATCATACAACAAACTGTTGTCCTTGATAATCCTACAAATCAGTGCTATCAATTCCTACCCTCCCCATTCACGCATGCTGCAATCGATGTGAAAGTAGAGTCTAATTCTCCTCTCCTCCATGGTGGGTGGTGCTTCATGATTCATTTAATCAACAGAGTGTGGCACAGGTGATGTTGGAGGCTTCTGAGGCTCTGACCTAAGAAGTCCTAAAGCATCTTGCTGCACCTCTTGGAAACCTTGACCTGGAGAAGACTGCTGTCACTCTTCAACTAGGCGTGAGAGGGGCCACGTGGAAGGAGAGACTCAGCTGGTCCCCTGTGTCTAAGTTTCACATGTCACACTCCAGTTCCATCTCCCTTCTGTTTGTAAAAACATGAAAGAATTCAAGAAAGAGCTGCTCAGCTGTGCCCAACCATCCATGGAACTGCTGAGCATCCTTATGCCTTCTTGTTTTAAATCACTGCATACTGACAAGCATCCACTGTCACTTGAAATATAACTGCCATAAAAAATGGAACCAGTTGGTGTGAATGGACCATTGAATAGGTGAAAACAGATGAAGATTCTAAGAGTTCACTGACAACCAGTGAGTGGCAAGCCAGGATTAGAATCTGGGGTTAGACAAAAGGTGAGCCAAGACCGGGGAAGAGGCTGAGATGAAACAAAAGGATTCAGGCCTTCCGTGGGTATGGTATCATCTTTTGTCTATTTTTTTTTCTTAACATATTTAACTAACTTCAACAGAAGCCAAGAATGTATAACCCAAGTGGACTTCACTGAGCTAAAGGATTTTTCCTCCCCTACCTACCTCACAGGCTTATATATGGACTATAATTAAAAATAAAATAAAACAAACTCCTTTGTGCCTGGGATGGAAATGGACTCCATCTTCCCACTTTCCATAGCACCTGGGAAATAGGTCCTAGAACTACCTGGATTCTCCTCCCTGCCTTTGGACGTGATCCGGCCATTTAGAAACTACCAAGAAGCCCAACAGAGCAAAGACTTCAAAGCTACTTCCTGTTAATTAGTCCAGGCAATTTCGAGGGTCACAGTTGTGCACTTCATTTCATGTGCAGTGTCCCCGATTAGGCAAACTGTCTGAAATTTCTGGAGCCACAATTCAGTGATCAGTGGAGGGATTCACCAAGCTAACATAAGATCAAGATAGATTTTCTTTAGTGGTTTACCTAAGAGAGCTCTTCAAAATCATTTATCAGAGGAAAAAATACATTATATATGCTTTATGAAAAACATTCAGTCCTTGAAGGCAATATAGAAATGATTAAATACCCAGCCATTTCTCTTTCTGCTGAAACCTAAGGGAAGGATTATTACCTGACTCATCTGAAATTTCTTCTCTCTCTCTCTCTTTTTTCCAGTGCTGGGCATTAAACTTCTGGCCTCACACATGCTAGGAAAGTGCTTACCACTTAGTCACATGTCCATCCCTATTCTCATATTTTGAAACAAGCTGTTGCCCAGGGACTCCCTTTTTGTCAAAAGACCCATGTTGGATTGCTGACCAAGGAATCCATTTAATTCTGTCTGCCATGTTAGTGTTTTTTCATGAGGAAAATGGATTTGTTTCCTACATGAAGTATGTATAACACCCATTGACCACCATTCCTGTTGAGCCAAGAGCACCTTTGATGGGAAATTTCCCACCCACAAGACCTAAAGATGTAGACATGATTAAGAGGCATGGATGATTGACCAGGGCAGCCAATCTGAACTCAGTCAGTGCCCTGCCATTATTCAAGTGGAAAATGTAACTGAGCCCATCAAACCCTATTTCTCTCTGGAATTCAAATAAAACATTGAGCAAAGGCAGCATTAGCCATGGAAGCAGCTGCTCAAAGCCAGAGAAAAGTGAGAGGTTAGAGGGAACACCCTGGGTCTTGAGTGAGCCAAAGCAATGAGTCACCTATGAAATATGGATATGAATAAAGAGCAAAAAATGCTAGCTGGTTGCAAGAGGACATTGAAGAGGCTGTGAAATATGAAGCGGAGTCACCCTGAGAAGGTGAACAATGCCATGCAGGCAGAAGACAGAGAGTAACTGCTCCTGGGTAACCTTCGCTCTTACAGGCTCCTTTCCTCCAGATCCCAGCCCAGTGCTGGTCTACTGGCACATTCACAGCTCCCTTTCCAGGTCAGGTGGCTGGAGTGGGCTCCATTCCTGTAGGAGCATGATGGCAATGTGCTCTGGACCAAAATCCACACTGGATCCTGCCTTAATGTTGAAGAGAGACTGCTGCGCAATTTGGAGGGCACCTCCCAAGGACTGAGCTTAAGGAATCATGTCCCTCTGAGGGGATCTGACAGATTGTTCCTCAATGGGTCCATGTTGCTGGTCAGGTCAGAATCTGACCCAATCCAATGTTCATGTGTGAAGTGTGTAAAAAATTAATGGAAAAAATTTAATTTGGACTATTGTCCTATGCAATGCTACAACATAATTCCGATCTCTCTGAAACTGGCTCCAGATTTCAGCCAGAAAATCTCTCCTATGAAGTAGTCTCCGTGGTTTCAGTAATATTCCTTTATCCCACTCCTGACCATCTTTTCTGACTGCTAATAAACATCCTTGGAACCTAATGTTCCTCTTCTCTACTCCTTCACAAACCCAAGGATGGGAACTTTTGGACTGCTTTTTCATTTATCTATCAGTTTCTAGGACCAATTTAAATTTCTTAATTCTGTGTCCCAAATTAGTAGCATTCTTGGTTTTCATTACCATAAAAGCAACATAAGGGGCTGGGGAGATAGCTCAGTTGGTAGAGTGCTCACCTTGCAAGCACAAGGCCCTGGGTTCGATCTCCAGCACCGCAAAAAAAAAAAAAAAAAAAAAATAAGTTTGTTGTAGATAACCTGAGAAACACAGAAGACACAATATTTCAATCCCAGAAACAACCAATATTAACATTTTAATGTACTTTTAAATTTATTTTTCTATATTTATAGTTATATAATCTAATATGTTTGAATTCTCTATGGTTTGATGTTTTCTCTCTTAACATTATTTCAGGAATATTTGAAATTATAAAGAAATGGCTTCAAAAATTATTTGAATTATTTGCTCCTGAATATCCTATCAGGTCAGAAAACAAATGATTTGCTAACTCTTTTCCCATAGTTGGATATTTAGCTTGATGTATCTAAGACCCTAGTTTCTCCAGAGCAACTTGTATTGCAACCTGGGTCTCTTTAGAGTAGGATCAGAAGTATACCTCATGACATGGAGGGTCAGGGATCAAGAGTGACCTCTACCACAATCCTACCTGTATTTAATCCTGGATGAACCACTCACTTGTGTATGAACACCAGGAAGTTGTTTGACTTCCTGAACTTCAAATCTTTGTCTCTGAAATGGAAATAACAAAAGTCCTTATAGATGGTGGGAGGAATAAATGAGTTTCCCTGCAAACTGCTCAGGAAAGAGCCTAGTTAGCATAGTGATCTATTGCTATTCTTATAGTGCTGTCCAGAGGAGCCATTGTCCTTGTTCAGAAGTTGACTTTCTAGCAGATGAACCCCTTTGGTCAACTCCTGACTCCTTCATATCCACCTTAACACCTACTAATAAGGGAAAGAAGATGTCTCCACTGTAGGTAAGCCCAATGTGGTAGGTTGAATAGTGGCCACAAGAGAGAGAGATCCAAGGCCTAATACTTGCAATCTATAAATGTGACCTATTTAGCAAAAGGGTCTTGTGACTGCATTGAAGAATCTCAAGATAAGAGGAGCCTGGATTTAAGGTGGATGCTATATTGGATGCCAGGTATCCTTAGAAGAGAAAAAGGTGAAAGGATTTTTGACAGAGACAGAGAGGAAGGCCCTGTGAAGACCTACAGTAAGAGAGAGGCAGAACTCTGGTGTTGCAGCCACAAGCCCAGAGCCTCCAGGAGCTGGACACAGTGAGGAAGGATTCTCCCCAGAACTTCTGGAAGGACTTGATTTCTGACTTCTGACTCTGCATGTGTAAGAAAAGGCATTTCTCTGGTTCTGTGGTTTGTGGTCATTTGTTAACGGCAATGCTGGGAAACAATCTGTGACACCTAAGTTCCTTAATGGGGTAGTGAAGACCCCCAGGGGTGGTGTTCTACTCTGCTTCTCCAGGAGGGCCCCCAATGTGGGCAGTCTGCAGGATTTGGCATTGCCTGTGCTGGAGTGAATGGATCTTCCTAGCACTGAAGATCAATATAAGGAAGACCACTTGGTGACAGATGCCTGACTCTCCTTTCATTTCAGCTTTGCTGGTGTTAAAGGAGATCTTTCGATCTCTGTACATGTTAGTTCTCCCTGACTTACTTTTAGTTGTATAGAACTCAGGAGAGAAATCCCAGAAGCTACAATAAGCTTTCATTATTTTCATCCTTAAACTCACCTCTCAAATCTGACCTTAGAGTTAGGTGAAATTCTTCAGTGCAAGGGCCTGGGGATATTTAACTGCTTTCACACACACCCTTCTTTTGTCCCTCTTCCTATTCCTCTGCCTTGCCTTTGGGTGGTTTCTGAAGACTCCTGTACTGACCCAGGCTCCCTAGGGCCTGTGTTCACTCTCTTTTTATCTCCCTCTCCCCATGCTGCCCAACACCATTCTGGATTTGCTCCCTCCTCTCTGGGCTGGAGCTAGAACCCTCGTTCTTCTCCCCCCATTCCCATCACCTTGCTCTCAAGAGCTCAGGCTGTGTACTCATAAACCGTGGTGGTGAGCAAAGTGGCAGTGTTGATGTGGCCTCTCGTTCCATGTGCTAACAAAACCAGAAGTCGTTAGAATTTTATTCACCATATTTTATGACATTTTTCTAATTCATTCACAATTCTTTCATACACAAAATGTAGTCTTTCCTGAGTGATCTATAACTCTTCACTATTAGGAAAGGTATTGATCTTGTGCTGCTCATGAGCAAATCATAGAATGCCTTGTGAAGTTTCATAATGATTCCATATTTCTATTTATGTTTGTTCAGCTAGATTATAACAGCCTGTTACTTAAAGCATATGTAAACATGTACACACACACACAGACACACACACACACAGATTAAAGGAACCAGGCATGAAATTTTACCTGGGATGTGGTTCTTTATTCTGACATGAAGATGGTCCTCAACCATATACATTTTCTCTTGTGATTCACAGTACCCAGTTCCAGGAAACTGCTCCCCAGATTCCTGGCCCTGTGCCCTTGAAGATGAGATGCCCACATCCAAGTCACATACAAGTGTCTTGGAAGTGTGCAATTTAAGTCCCCTTTGAACATAGATGCCACTCCAGAGCCCAGGGAGGACTTGAATGAGGAAGCAACTGAGTAAGCGAAGACGTGTTGTTTGATTTGTTCCATATTTCTTTTCAGATGGCATGAGTGCCATGGATAACTGCATAGTAAGGAATAGTTTTGCAGCAATGATGAGTACATGTCATTCTCACTTGTGGTGTTGGAGGTGTGCAAGAAATATGCAGGAATCATGACATATTTAAGACAGTCATTCATTCATTTGCAACATTTAGATGCTCAGCCAGAGGGCCTGTGAGCCTGTATTTGTTATCCTGCAAATAAGTCCCACGGAAAGGAAGGACAGACTGTCTGGAAGGTGGTAATCCATCTGATGCTCCTGAATGACCTTCAAGGTTGGGCTCAGGGATCCCTGCCTTTGGGAAGTCATGTGTTTGTGCATTTGTTAGATAAATAAAATTAAGTGCCAGAACCTGAATGAATTTCCTTGTAGGATGACAAAGTAAATGATTTGTAGATCTACATCTAGTGAAAATGAACAAGTTTATAAGGGGAGTCTCCAGCAGAAACCTACTTAACTGAATTCTGGGGTGACCTTAGAGGAGCACATCCACAAGCAGAGACAGGAAAGGGCAGCAGGAAAAGAACTTTAAGAATAGAAGTCTTGAAGATAGGGCTGACTACAAGAGACGTCCCTCTTCTCTCCTGCAACCAAGAATGCAAATAAAATGTCTTTCATAGAAGAAAGTAGGTCTGTGGGAATTCATCCAAGGAGGAGGGGAGTGCCAGGGAATGAGGAACTAGCTGCCAACCACCACAGAAACACCACTGGAGAAAGACCCACAGGCTAGACTTTGAGCTTTCCCAGTTCCACGGTCAGAGAACTCAACCACTCACCTGCCAGTTGAGATGCTGAGGTAGCCAGTTTTCCTGAGTTTGGAGCTGACACAGTCCATCATTGAGGACCCAGGGAGGAGAAATTGGTGGTTGTATGCTTTTGTCAGATGATAATTACAGAAGAAATTTATGAAGAAATTTTATAGCTCAATTTATCATGAAAGTACAGTTTTCCTGCATTAACACCTTATCTTTATGAAATCCTAACCTGAGCTTTCTCAGCCTTACCCATGAAAAAAATCATGCCATCAAGAAATTTAGTAAAAATTCTTGTGCCAGCTAGGGTAATCTAGAAAAATGTACTTATTACTAAATGTCAGAAAGGAAAAATGAAATCAGAATAAAGCTAATGCATAAAGCAAACGCTATGCCCTATGATCACTTAACACATGGTAAGTGTAAACAATCACAGTAGTGCCAGGAGAGAGCTGGTGTAAGTGTCAAACTGCACATGAATAATTTAAGGTGCATAGAATATAATTAATATGCCTGAAGTCACAGGGCTAGTACACAACTCTGCCAGGATTCAAATTTGGGATGTTTCATTTAAAAACCCCAATTCTTGGCACTTAGCACTGAATTTCTGGTCTGAGTGCCAACATGGACAGCTGACTGGAGACAGCATGCTGAGGAGATCATTAGCCTGAACACATTAGCTTCCTGTTCCTGCTGTAGCAATTTACCATGAACTAGGTGGAGTAAACCAACACTCTCTTATTATCTCTCAGTTCTGGAGGTGAGAAGTCCAAAGTGAGCAAGTGGGGCTGTGCTGCTTCAGGAACTGCCCCAGGGATCTGTTTCCTCACTTCTCCAGCCCTAAGCCATTTGCACTCCCAGCACATGGCCCTTTCCTTCTTCTGCAAATCCTATCACTCCAACCTTCACGTCTGTTTCACATCTCTTTTTCCTGACTTGGTTCTCCTTCTTCCCTCTTGTAAGACCCTTATGATTATTGCAAGCCCACCTGGATAACCTGGGATCATTTCCTACCTCAAGATCCTGAATCACATTTGCAAAGCCCCTTTTGCCATGTTAAACACGTAAAATAACATGTTCATGGACTCCAGGGACTGGGATGTTGACACCTTTGGACGAACATAATTCAACCTAAAATAGCTTCTTATTGATTGATTATGCAGGCACATTGCAGATATTTGCTTTTATCTAATGCTGGCAGAGTTCAGAGACTTCCATAAACAATGAGGGAGGGGTCACAGTGCCTTCCTAGCTCACAGTCCACTGGTATCAGAAACTGCTCCAGCTATGGCAAAGAGAATGCTTGGGGAGATAATGGGGAAGTCACTATAAAGGACAAGAGAAAATGGTCTTTGATCCTCTGATACTTCCAGATGTCCAGAGGCTCTGTCCCAAAGACCCCTGCTTGGCAGAATCTGTACAGTCAAGTGATTGTGGCACTTGCTGGAATAGGATGAACCTGGAGAAAGGACTTTATTTAGATAGGGATCTCTACCCTAGGAAAGGGGGAAATGGCTTATTTTCAAAAGTTACATGCAAAACCTCCTGGACTGTGAAAACAAGAGGACCAAGGGAGTCCAGAGGCCCTTTCCTTTTTCACCATCAGATACGCATAACTTCTCAGCTGTCAAAAGTTGTCTGGACCTCGGTTTCTTCATCTTAATATTGGAAATAATAAAACCCTAGTGAAAATTGCCAGGAAAACTGAATAGCACTCGATTTATCAAGAGGGCTCTTCCCAGTACCTAGCATGCAGTTGCAAAAAAATGGTCACTTCACTGTGGTCCCATGTTACATCCAGGTGCTTCATAGACTTGTATTTCTGGCTGTGCTTCAGGAGCTCCCCTTCCCCCCCCCTTGAAGTATGGAATAGCAAATGTTTTCCTAATAGGATTACTAATATATAATAATCTACCAGAAGTCATAATTCGAGTGCTGTGCCCTACCACCCAAGGTTTGGGTGACACCTGAGACATTCCCCAAAATCCATGCACGGCTGTGCTCACTTGAAAACATTGTAGCATGGGACACATCAGTGCAAGGGTGACCATGCCAGCAGTGGTCCTCTGCTCTCAGGAAGTCTGGATCTCTGAGATCTCTTGCTGGTTACCAAGGGCTTTTATCACTGTGCCTCCCCGAGAATTCTAGAACACAACAGCATGTGCCTCATGGCAGGTATACCTGAGGGGCAAGTGAACTGGGGCATTTCTATACCAACTCCTGTGGTCTTCATTTAAGACTAATGGGCAAGGGGCAGAGGAATCATGGTGGTGTGAGCTGAATCCTTTGAGAGAAAAAACTGAGTCTGGCAGCTGAGAATCTTCCACAGCAGGAGGACCCAGGGGGAGAATCAAGAACCTGTGCCACAGGAGTCAAAAGCCTAAAACTGGAACCAATTAAATCTGGACTCAAAGCCCTGGTTTTACCACAGATTGTATGAAGTCAAATTACTCTCATTTTCTAAATCTGGTTTGCCCTGAAAAAAAAGAGATTAAAATAATACCTAAAAATACCTTTTGGAATTGCTGTAAAGAGTAAAAAAAATAGAATTACTATCATTCCTAATCCATTTAAAATAATAGCCATCATTATTATTATTGCTGCTGTTTTTATTAAACCAGTATTAGAATAACACAATGGTCTACACACATAAGTAACTAATGATATTCTACACAGAAACTCCAAAAGGCATTAACTGAATTATCCCTATTTGTATTTTTCCACCTTACTCCCCAGAATGACAGAAAGTTACCAATAGTATTGAAAATAATATTTCAAACATCAGGGACACATTTTAATATATGTTAACAGAGTGACTTTGCTTTCTAGCACACCACAGAAAATAAACTAATTAGAAGGAGGAAAGAACATGAAAAGAAACACACTCTTCAAACAGGACATGAAGAGAGAGCTGTTCAAATATTTATAGGGTTTTGGCCCCAGAGTTTTCCACGATCTCCTCTGGAAGATGGGGAGGGCACAGACTGCTATGCAGTGGGACGTGGCACCTCTACAGAGGGACAAGGAGTGAGAGTGGCATCCTTCTGGGAGGGACTGCCAGGTCATCTCTGCCTCCTCTCTCCCAGGATTAAAAGGTGAGAGGGAGGGACGGAGGAAGGCTTCTGGATCTGGAAGCCTTGAAGGTACAAGGATATTGAGGAGTGAACAGGAGGCCCTGGGTGTCCCACTCACTCCAGGTTCTTGCATCAGAAGCCATGGAGTTCACCTGCAGAGGGAAGGTACTAGAAGGATGCAGGGAATGAGCTTAGATTCAAGGCTCGACTCATCCATGTCTCTCTGGTCCCCATCACAGGGGTGCAGGTCCTTGGTTGCAGCAGGTTGGTGTCTTTCATGAGACTCAACTGCAGGGTCTTTGTGCTTTCAAGTGACATTCCCATGAGACAGGATGCAGGTGACCCAAAATGGAGCTGCTGGTTCTGCTCTGGCAGTAGTGAGGGCCAGAAGAGACCACGGAGAGGGAATCAGCCAAGTCTCTGGGACTTGGAGCTGGTGTGTGCTCTTCTGCACAGACCTCTTCTCCTGCAGGAGCCCCCAGAGAGTGGAGAAGAGTTGGGCTGGTGTGATTTCATCTGAGAAGTGTCTTTGACCAAGAGAGTTAAAAAGTGCAGGAGAGGAAGGGCCAAGAGCAGGGGCAGAGATGGTATCTGTCAGGAAGTCTGGTACAGGTTGCAGCCTTCAATGTGTTCCCTAAGCCAACCAGAAAACACTCCTAGATAGTGAAGCTGCAACTCAGAAAGAAAAGAAAGAAAAGAGAGCTAAAATGCATTAAATAACTCAAATACATCAAAATACAGGAGATGACTTTCACCTGTGCTGTGTTCTTGAGCCCTAATAGTGCCCTGCAGGAAAGGGGTCAATAGTTTTATTCTATAACATTCCTCTGTTTGAAGTGACCTTACCGAAGCCTTATACCATTTTCATGATCCTTCCTTTTTTAAATTTTTTAATTGATTTATAATTAACTTACTGTTAGCCAGTTTTCTATTACTATAACATATACCTGAGGTAACACCTTATAAAGAAGAAAAGTTAATTTAGATTTCACCTCTTAATGTTTGTCACCTTCTAATAATGTGAAACTAGGGGCTAAGCTTTTAACATATAGGCCGTTGGGGGACATTTAGGATTCAAACTGTAGCACATATGATTTCATGCCCAGATCTTAATGGTGAAGTTCAGTAAGTTTTGGTAAATGTATTGCTTTAGAACATCAGTACTTCCCAATGTGTTTTAAGATTGTTCTCACTCCAGGCACGTTCTTCAAGCTCCAGGTACCTTCCTCATGCTTCTTTGAGCAGCCCACTAGTAAACACTGTTCTGATTTCCTTGCATTCACAGTAACGTATGCATGCATTGTTTGCTTTTTGGGGGGCTGACTTCTTTTGCTTGATATAACATTTTTTAGATTCATTTATGTTGTTACATAAATCAACCATTTATTTTTTATGGATGAGTAGTAATTCACTGCATATTTTTATCTTTTGCTAAATTTATTCGTCTAATGCATAATTGACATTTGGGTTTTTTTTCCAGTTTGAGTCCACTGAGAATAAAGGAACTATGAATATTTGTATATTGGACATTTTGCAGACACATATTGGCGTTATTCTAGGGTAAATATCTACAAGGGGAATTTCTGGATCATAGACTATGTGTATTTAGCTTTATAAAAAATTGCTAACCTTTTTATTTTAAAGTGGCTATAGTTCACATTCTTATCTGCAAAGCAAGAGAGTTCCATTTACTTTACAATCTCACCAGTATTTGCCTTTACAAATTTTAGTCACTTTAATGAATGTGAAATAGTTTCTTTCGTCAGCTTTAAATTGCATACTTTCATGAAAAATAATATTGAAGCCATTTGTATTACTTTTTACCACACTTACTAAAATCTGACTGCTATGTCTATCATTGGATTGTGTGAATTCTTCATGTTTCCAATATGAATGCTGCAAGCATAGCTTTGGCATGGTACTTGCTTTTTTCACTTTCTTAATGGTATCTTTTTACCAGATCTTTAAAATTCTGATTAAGTCCATTTCTCATTTTAATTATGGTGAGTGATTTTTGTGTACTAAAAGTTTCTCATTCCCCCAAAGTGATGAACATATCTTCTCATGATTTCTTCCCGAAGTCATGATTTTAGTTTTACATGATATGTTGTGATCTTTGTACCAGATGTCATAGTTAGAATGATATATGGGTTGAGTTTCATTTATTGTTGTATACAGATAGCTAGTTTTTCTACAATATTTCTTCAAAAATCACATTCTGATCATTAGTTTTTGTTGATGCTTTTGTTGGAAATCAGTTTAATATGTAAAAGAAACATTTCATGAGCATCTACATTGTGCCAGGAACAGTTGGAAGCAACACTTTTTACCTAAAAAGTAATGTCATCCAAAACTCTTGTAGAAAAAAAATACATATGCACATATATTTAAATATATATTATTTATGTATATAAATGTAATCTTTAACCCCACACATACTTTACATTTTAAGTGTTAAGTTCAGAAGGACATATGACTTTATAACCAGCAATGCTGGTAACTAAGAGA
The DNA here is from genome assembly GCA_020740815.1 of Sciurus niger. Taxonomy (NCBI): domain Eukaryota; kingdom Metazoa; phylum Chordata; class Mammalia; order Rodentia; family Sciuridae; genus Sciurus; species Sciurus niger. The sequence goes on from JAHUXG010003589.1 coordinate 72,138, forward strand.
CAATACAGAAACACCTTTGGAATGAGAGAAAATGTTTTTGAACCAGACTTCAATACCCAGACCTAATGTCAAATTAATGTGTAGGTAGACTAAAGACATTCTTGGACAAAAAGATATAAAAACATTACTTCAGCTTAGTGGTAGAGTGCTTGCAAGCTCTGGATTGGATCCCCAGCACTGAAAAATAAATGCACTGAAGAATGTTACCTCCCTTATCTCTCTCTCACAGGAAGCTCCTGGAGGATGTACCCACCAAAATGAGGAACTAAAATAAGATACAAAACAACATTATGAAGTGATGCCTTTAGATATAAAAACATAGAGCTTGCAAATAATTGACAGTGACAATCCTAGGTAAAGTGTTAAAAGGAATCCCAAGATTGATCTGTGTAACAGAACCAGGAACATTCATTGCAGAAGGGAGTGGATCAGAAGTTTCTAGGAGGTGCAATAACTCATGTATTTAAATTCCTTGAAAAGTTGTCATAGCTTTGGGAGACTTGTATGGAAAATATTAGTGGCATCTATAAATGCACAGATAAGTGCAAACAAAAACCCAGGAAATTTTGCACAGGAAAAAAAATCACAGTTTATTAAATGATCCAACCACCAATATTTTTATTTGGCCTTGATAATTCTAACACTAAATATTAAGCTAAAATAACACATATTTTTGTAATAGGTAGGAAACTGGAAACTGAACTGGTGGTAGGTTTAAGGGAAATGGACATAAAGGAAAGCCAGAGGCTCATTTTCCATACTGAAGACAGGTTACAGAATGCTTAAAACTGAAAACAACAAGAGAAAGGAATTTTGGCATGCAGACATGGAGATAAACAAAGTTAGAAGTGGTTGCTCTTGGGAAGAGTAAATGGAGTTGAAGTGGTCAGGGACAGTCTTTTCTACTATACCAGTGCTTTTAGAATAATTTTACTTTTATGTAAATGCTTGCATATCTGATAAAAATTTTTGAAAGAAAATCTCTTTTATTTTTAGAAACTAAATTTATGAATCTAGATGACCCTGACTTTAAAGGAAGATACCTCCATGAACTAGCAGTGTATCTCAAGGGTTCTATGGATCTCATTTCCTTTGTAAAATAAGGATAATTACACTCATTTGGATGAACTCCAATTATCTCATCAGGAAGATTCAGGCAGCAAGGGCTGGGATATAGCATTTCTCAGTGATCATCCAAATGGAAGCAAGTTGTCTCTTCTCAAGATCGAGAATATTTGTAGCGAGTCTTTAAATCTCAATCTCTAGCCTTTAGGCTCAAGAATTTGCATTCCCAATGAGGCTCAACTGACTGTGATGTCTGCCAGTTTGCTGAGCAGGGCCTGGGACCTCAGATGCATTTGATTTCAGTCCCTGTCCTTGGAGGAAAATTCCCCTAAAATCACATGGCCTCTGCTTTCAAACTTTTTGAATAGAGGTTGATGATTTCTCCTGCATAAAAATCCTTCAGCTCCAGGCCTGCATTTGGCAGGCATTCAATAAATGTGAGTTCCCTCTCCCTCCATGAATCAGCTTCATCTCTGATATAAAATTGTCTTGGCACATTACTGAATCAGACAGTTAAAATAAAAAAACTCCAGACACTGCATTGGATCCAGCTTCAATTGTACGAACTACCAACAGCTGGTTATTGAGTGACTGGTATGTGCCCAGCATTGCATTAGATGCTGTGAGGAAAATTAGCATTTTAGGAACAGAAGTTTAGGAACAGAAGTGCCTTCTGTTGACAGAAGGCACCCATGCAAAGACATTTCAAAATCAGAGAAGTTCAAGATGGAAGATGCCTTAAATTTTTCTGTTTAAATATGCCCATTACATAGAGTAAGAAACTGGAGGTCTGGGAGAATAAGATTTTCCCAAGAGTGTACAGACAGTGAAGAACAGAGAGAAGCAGACTCATGAGGAACAATTCATAACAGTTTTCTTTTGAATAGCACAATGATTTAGTGGATTTTTAAATTATCAGTTTAAACACTTATATTAATCAAATATGTCATAGAAATATATGAAATATATATATGAGCAAATCTCTTCTTTTTGCAGCAGAATTCAGAGCTTCCAAGAAACTCCATAGAATCTGGGGAAATCCAGTGTTCTAAAAACCTGTGAATAAGACAAAGGTGAGTTTACTGCTTCCTGAGGTCAGGAGAATGGTATCTCTGAGATGGTTTGGTGTTTTCTCGGGGTGGGGACTGTAAAGTTATAATTGGTTGAGATTTGGAAGTTTGGTTTAAGGGGAGAATTTCAGTGTAGAGACTTGATGAAGATTAGGTAGGAATCACAATAAAACATGAATGGCAGACACAGCCAAGAAAGGGTTTGAGGATGAAGGACTCAGGGATTCAGCATGGAAACCATTTTGCTGCTTTCTCTTGAAGATACCTGGCTCTGTAAGGAGGTTCCTCTAATGAACAGCCCAAGCAATTGCTCAGAGAAGTAAAGGGACATAACTAAGGAAGTAGAATAGCAAAACAAATTAAAGTAGATGACCAAGTGTACTTTCTCCTCTCAGTGGTGGGGTTGAGTACAGGGGAAGACAGCTTTGGTTCTCAGACTCTTGGGGCTTCTGGAGCAGAGCTAAAAAAACCACCCTTTATCTCCCTGACTCCATGCCGCTCTTATCAGTCCTCCATGTCTCCAACACCCCAGGCCAGGGATCCGAGTTCTTTCCTCTATGAAAATTCCCAGGCGATTTTGCTACCTACCTGGACATTTCACTTACATATCTTCTCCATAGTTGGTCAACCCCTCCACCCATGGCCAGTGATGGATAAAAACTCACTAGCCTGTTCCATCTAAGGTCTCTTCTCTTGGATTGTAGGCAACATCCATCAGGATGTATGCTCACATGGTCTCTTCTTTGCATGCAGAGGGGCAGGGGAGAGGGAAAGGAGGAACAGGGAAGGAAGGAGCAGGAGGAGGGAGTGAGAGAGCAAGGACAGAGAGGAGAGCATGCAGGCGAGTTCTCTGGCATCTCCTCTAAGGGTACGGGTCCCCATGGAACAGTTCTATCCTCATTACTACATCTAACACTAATCATCTTCTGAAGGCCTAATATCCAAACCCCATTGTGTACCATCATATGAACTTGGGGAGATACAGATGTTCAGAGATGGGGGTCCGCTGAGGGTGAGGACATAGGATGCCTACATAGTGCACTCAGATATTAGAGATTGGACTCTGAAGGCACAGATCTAATTTTACTTAGGATTGTACAAGACATATATAGGCACATTATCCAATCAGGTTAACACACTTGTTAAAGCAGAACAGAATTGGCCTATAGGTGAACTACACGTGGAGGTAGTGTAAACAAACCAACAAGTAATTATGCCCAGCAACAGGTCTGAGACAGAGGACTGGGGGGATGGTAAGCTCCAGCACACAGCATGAAGCAAGGCAGCACAGTCAAGCTCAAATCACAGCTTGCTGGGATGCTTGATAAGCAAGGCCTCCCCTCAGCTTCTAACTCAGCCTCAGCAGCTGCAAAGACCTTCATTCCATGGCGAGTCTTTACCATTATCTCAGTTTCTCTGTCAAGACTGTTTGGCTTAGTTAGACCATGGTGTCAGTGACTGCTGTCAGATAAGCTTGGTTCCTTACAGGGAGGGACATAAACATTTCAGTCCATAACACAGTTCCAAAATAGCAGCTTCCCAGTTGAAGAACAAGATCTTCTCTTTCACATACTTATTATTTTTCAACTTGCTGCTAGATGTGAGAGCCTGATGAGGTTGCCCTATCAAATGAATCACTGTATCTTGGGGATAAATTGAGATTAAATTTGTCACAAAACATTCAAAGACAATATGTAAAGTAAATTGTTTCATTTGACTGTATCAAACTGATATAGAAAACTGTCTCTGCCACTTACTAACTTTAGAATCATGAGTAAATTATTTAATCTCATTCATCCTCAGTGTCTTTATTATTCTTATTTTTTTAAATGAGGGTGGAAATGCTTATCTGATAAAGTCATTGTCAGGATTAGAGTAACCATATAATGTACTAGATATTTGGCATATAGTCCATTTATTGTCTTACTCTTTTCACTTTCTTTGGTTGGATATCTGACTTCTGAGCCATCATCTTCCAAAGATGATTATCATTTTAGTTGCAATATAGGTTATATCACATATATCTGAAACAGAGAGATGAAAAAAATAAAAGAAAGGCAGGAGAGGTGGACAGAGGATGAGCAGAGGAAGAGGAAGGATCACAAGTTCCCAGTGATGGTTTTGATAGGAGGTGTCCCCCAGTGAGCTTGTGTGATAGACAATGCAGGAATCTTTAGAGATGGATTAATAATTTAAAAGGACTACTGGACTGGGTGAGGAGTAGCTAGACAAAGTGTGTCCCTGGGGATTATAGCTTGTACCCCTAGCTCCTTCCTCTCTCCCTTGACTTCCTGGCTACCATAGGGTAAGTGGCTTTCCTCCACAGCTCCCTTCTGCCATGCTGCCTCACTTCAACTTGGGCTCAGAGCAGTGGAGTCAGCTGAACATGGACAGAACCTCTGAAACAGTGAGCTCAAAATAAACTTTTCTCTCTTCTTCATTGTTCTGGGAAGGTACTTTGGTCACAACAACCAAACCTGACTAGCATAATTATTACCCCTGTTTTATAGATAAGAAAGGTGAGGTCCAGAGACAAGGCAAACATTTACCCAATATCTCACAAGGTATTCTGGATGCCTACATATTACATCTGTTAATTCTAACAGCTCTCCAGAGATGGGGATTGTTGCCCCATGCTTGTGCTGAACAAACAATGGGCAGATATTGGCACATTTAGCTCAATCTCACAGTCCCAGCCTGTGAATCCTGGCTGCAAGTCCAGGTCCATTTTGCTTCTAAATTTCACACTGGGAAAATGTCCATGTACGCTTGTAGGACTTTGTTTTCTAATTCACATTTTGTTACTCTGCTTCATTGCATGAAAGAAAAGCAAACACTATTTGAATACCAGGAAAATTAAGAACAGTCTTGTTGACTTCAAAAAGCAAAGGTTATATTTTATTTTGATAATACTAATTTCCATGACAGAAAATGGTCACATTATCGACTGTCTTCTTAGAGGCAGAGAAGGCAGACATTTATGCTTCTACTCACTCTGCCAAAATGTATTTCATCTGACCTATGTGCCAAGAATCATATTAGGTTTGGAATGGTAGCTTTTGGGTAACCATGGTGCTTTCTAAGCCTTGTTAGGTGGTGCTTGTGTTGAAGGGAGAGAAGGCAAGATGGACTGGGAACCTACCCTGGCAAGATGACACAGGTAATAATGCTAGTACCTCACTGCAGGTGTCCTCTGCCCAGTACTGAACTGTGTCCTCCATGAGGCGTGTCTCACTTCCATCACAGTATCGTGTGAGCACTGCTACCATTAGATAGGGTCCCTCTTACAGATAAGAAAACTAGTGAAGAGAATTGATAAGGAATTCACCCATTATCTCACAGTTTGCAAGTGATAGAAAGTTGTTCAAAACCTACAATCTTCACCATGAAGCTCCCCTATGACCACACATGGATGACACAGCAATCCAAAGACTGGCCATGGGAAAGTCCCATGTAAACTGAAAAATAGTTTGTAGCTGAGCCAGTCACTACTGCCCATTCAAGGGAGCACAGATGTCAACCGATGTTGAGGAAGACAATGGCAGTCTTCATAGTAACCAAGACCCATCCATACAAATGAAGCTTAATATTAAAACAAGGACTTGTTCATTCATTAATTCATTCTCAATAAATGTCTGTGAGCATATACTTTGGGTAAGGTTTGCTTAAATGTCTAAGAAAGTGGTGTAGAACAAAATTTAAGGATCATAAAATGCATGTCCTCAGAGAGTGATGTCCAAGTGGAAAGAGGGAAACACAGAATAAGATAACAATTCACAAATGTTTCTGATGATGTCAAGGACTATGAAAGAAATAAGAATGAGCCCATAGTAAAAAGTGACTGGAGGAGATAAACTTCTTCCCATGAGTCTCATACCAGCACTCATGGTATGATCACCCTGAGTATGGTACGCGGCTGAGAGGTGAAGGTCTGGAAGAAAATGGTGTGTAACAAGTCCAGGGAGAGCATGCTTAGGGGAGGAAGGGAACAGCAGTTCATAGAGTAAAGGAACAGAGGCCACTGCTGAATTGGGAGCAGGAGAGGGATTTGTAAACAAGTCCTGGTCTAGATCTTATCTCACTTCAAGGACAATGCATGTAGGTCAGGGTTTATTCTGAGAGAAATCACTGGTAGATTTTAAACAGGAGGAAGGAATGATGAAATCTAACTGATACTTTAGTCATATCTCTGTAGTTGTAGAACATAGGGGGAAAATTAAACTCACCAAGTTTACTACTGTAGGTAATAGCATTGGTGTGTATTAGCATGATCAACAGAGAAGAAGAAACAGGAATAGGTTTGAGGTATTGGAGAAAGACATGCTGTTGAACTGGCTGAGAAGTTGGAAAGAAATGCAGTCAAGGATCACTCCCAGGTGTAGGCCTTGAGCCACCATGTAGATGGGGGTACTGTATACTCAGGAGATGAGCAGAGGAACAGCTCCTGGATTCCAGCACACAGACTTCTGCTGTGAGGGTGTTAGGTCTGAGATTTACTCGAATATCCAAGAATATCCAAGCAGAACTGTCAGGTCAGTTCTACCACAGATTCTTGAGCTCATGGGAACTTTCACAATGCAAGACACAAACTTTGGAGCCATCAACTTATTGGTGTTATTTAAAACTATGGGTATAAATGAAATCACCTAGGGAAGAGTGCAAATAAATAGGAATGGAGTCAGAGACGTGACCTGGGCATTCAACAGTCAAGAAGCACAAAGTGGAGGAATCTTTCCCAACAAGTAAATCTTTGTTGAAGTTGAGGGAAAATTTTACTTTTAAAGGTAGTTCTGGGGTGGAGGTTGTGGCTTAGAGGTAGAGCACTTGCCTACCATGTGTGAAGTACTGGGTGCAATTCTCAAGCACTTTATATAAATAAGTAAATAAAATAAATGTCCATCAACAACTAATAAAAATAATTTTTAAAAATTAATGATTTAAAAAAGAAAAAAAAAAGGCAGTTCTGCTCCCAGACAGGAAAATACTGAGAAGTAAATTAAAGAAGAAAATGGAAAGTAAACAAGAGGAAATATCCAGGGAAACTCAACCAAGTTCAGAGGAGATTCAGCCACTTAGAGGAAGTACCTCATTGTTGCTAACACCCAGAATATTTTTAAAATTTATTTTAATTTTAAATCATTAGAAGAGATAAGAGGAAGGAGAAAATCTCTCTCTCTTCCTCACTTCTCACAGTCTTTTTGAATACCACCATTCTCAAACACACATAGGTACACATACACACACACACACATACACACACATACCCTAAAAGTCATTACCAGGAAACATTAGCTCTTGGATATATCAATGGCCTTGCAAAAGCTTCAGGGTAGCTAGTAAAAATGAGTCAGAAGATCAAAGTGGATAAAACAGTTATGACCAAGAGGGACAATATCAGAGAGAGAGAGTGAGTTGGATTCCATGGGCCAAATTTTTCTGTATTTTTGCTCATTATTAGAAAATTGTGAGTTGAGATCCAGAAATAGATAAACAGTGCACCAAATAGCTTGAAAAAAGACCATATCATTGTGGGTGAAGGATCAGCAGGTTCTGAGAACAAAGAACTTGGTAAAATTTAGCCCATCCCAAGGAGCACACAGGGTCATGGAAGACAAAGGAGTTCAACATGGTTTCAAGAATGCTGGGTGGAAGTGGTTGCAGGCCCAAGGGGCACTGCAGGCTGAAACTTATCCAGGTCTGGATGCATATCAGCTACCTGATATTGGAAAAAGTAGGTGTTGATATTCACATATAATACTAATATTAAAATCTTTACCTATATTTTTCTTCCTCCATTGTTTCCCTTTTTTAAGCTATGTATCTTTGTAGTTTTTGAAATATACACATTCTTAAAAATGCCAGCCTTATCAGTGAGATCTGTAAGTTATGACCAAAAAATACCATTTCTCCATGATTCTTATGAGAGAAAATATTTTTAGATTTTATACACACACACACACACACACACACACACACACACAAATTTAATGGAAAGACCAGCTCACATCTTCAGCTTCAACCTCAGCCTACAATCTTCTTCCCACCAAATGAGATTGGTGTAATGAGAAGAGTCAAGTGACCTGAGGGACATTTTCGAAAGCAGCTTTGACATGAAGAGTTGGTCAGCACCTGACCGACATCACCATGAGGAGAACATGAGTGCATGCCTACAGATTTTCTCCAAAGCTGAGAGAGGTTCTTGCTCTAGATCTGCATGTTTGTGCCAGGCCCTATCATAGGTTTACTCTTTCTTCAGGGGATGAGATACAGACTTGCTGATTATGTGCACTTAGGTAAGTCACATAAAATACAAAGTACGTTTGTTCCCTCATTTAACCAGTTGAAGTAATGGTGATGAGAAGAGGAGGAGGAAGAAGAGGAACAACAGCAACAATATCAGTGATGGTGACAACTTCCTGGAGTTATCATGGGGATTAGATTAGTTAATATGTGCAAACTACTAAAAACAAGTGACTCCTCACGAGATACTGTTTTTTTATTCATTTGTGCATTTACTACTTTATGAAAGCCACTCTTTCTCAGTAGGCACACATGTGACTAGTGGGTTGCTCCATCTAGAAAAGATTCAGACTAACAAGCAGATGCAAATCTCTGTGCCTCCTGGGTTTGAGCTCTGCTACTCCCTCACCTTCCTATCATTCAACATCATGGTCCCCTTCTCATATTTATTGATGTTTTGACACCTGAATCACAGGGCACCCTTTCCCTATGGCCAACCAGGTCTGAGCACATAATTTGGTTAAAACCTTAAGCCCAGGATTTCTCATTTCATCAAGTTCAGTGTTTTTCCACCAGCCACTGATAACTGCTTTCCCTGTGAAAGAGTAAGCCTGCCATTCTACTCTTCTATACAGCTTCCCATTCTTCTACCTCCTCATGTCATTTTTCTGTAAGTGTCCCATGCATAAAGCCTCATTCAGAGAATATGTGTGTTTATGTGGTATAGTGTGGACAGTCCCTATATTCTAATGAAATGCTTTTTCCACCTTGGCGTATATGTGAATCACTGAGGGATCTTAATATGATACAGATTCTGCTTTGGCAGGTCTAGAGTGAGCATGGAATTACACCATTCTACTGAGCTTCCATGTACTGCTGCTGCTGCTGGCTTTAGGACTCACCTTGAATAGTGAAGGTCCAGGAGGACTCTCATGTTACCATTCTTCATTGCCATGTTTAGAGATTCCTGATCCTGGGAGATCAAAAATGGATGATTTATGTTCATATCAAGAACCTAAAAAAATCTCTTTTAAAGAGAAAAATATCCTTTCAAAGGATGACTCACATTGACCAAATTCACACATGCAATGCATGCAGGCAGAAAGGCAAGTAAATGGTCTTCAATGAGAAGGAAGAATCAGAGGAATCTTTCTGAAAACCCATGAGGCCACCCATCATCCTCTGTGAGCTGAACTAGAGGCAATGTCAGACAGTAATCAGGATGGATAGTGGAGGTGTGGAATAAGACAAAGATATTTGGGTGAACTGAGTAGCATATATTTCACAATGACTTATGTATCACCCCCCCAAATTCAAATTTGTGGAGAGGCTGTACCTCTGTGAATGACTCTTCCCTATGATTCATGTCACAAAAGTCCAAGCCAAGAGTACATGCTTCACGTATGTTAGAAGAGTAGAGATTCTCCATCTGGAATATCTGCCAGAGAGGCACATGACTTGCAGTTAAGGAGGCTGGATATTTATACTGAAGATGACAAATGCAAGGGGCACTGACATCAGTGAGCACTTGCTATGAAATGGGACTAGTCGTTATACTTCACACTTCTCATATTACTACCAGGCAGGCAGTAGTATGTCCTATTTTATGGGTGGGAAGAAGAAGGCAGGGAAAGAGTTAGCAGCTTCCAATGTCAAGATGTTCATGTACTCAGCCTGGCTTAGGAGATGGAGCTGTTGTACAAGAGCTGAGAAAAACTTCATGGCCACACTATCCAACAATTGAAAATGTGGTGTGCAAAAAGAACATATAAAGCTGGGAGAAATAAACTCCCTTAAGAGAATCTATTTGTGTAAGATAAATAAACTCTGGGTTTCCATACATTTGAAGTGTATGAACTCTAACTACATCAACATGGATGGATTAATTGAGAAACACAATGATACTACATATAGCTTTAGATATGTACATTATGATTCTTCATATCTAAAGTGGTTAAGATAAAAATATCTAAAACTTGGAAACAAGATGAAAACATTCCTACTAAAACAGGGTGAAGTCCCTCAGCACTGGCCTAGAGTCTTCACTGACAAACCCACACAAGGGTCACCTATTTGAACCAGTGGCCTGAATCTATACAGCAGATGCTAATTTTTGAAAGTTGATAAGTTGCAGATGTTTTTATAATAGGAAATTAGTTATGTCCAATATGAAAAATAACTCCAAAGTTTGAGTTCATTATCTTCTAGAACCTATGATATTTTATCTATCAATAATGTTCCACTCCACCTTCACTCATTAACTGTGCATTCCAGACTCTGCTGTTCTCCTTTGCCTCAGTTCTAATATCTTGCTACTTTTCTCATTCTTCTGAGTTACTTTGTGAACATGTGTTCCCTATATGACCTTTTTAAAATTTTTAAAATTTAAACTTTAAGAAATTTCAGAAACAGAAAAAATGAAGTGATACACTTTTAAAGAATGTTTACCTATTTAGAAAAATGGTAAGTAAAAGCCAAGAAAGGATAACTGCTGAAAAGTGGCGACTTGCTGCAAAGATGCAGGAAAATGTGCTTGAGGAGGGCAAGAGAGTGCATGAAAACACCCTGTTGTTTAATCTGGGCTTGGGCACATGCTTCTTCCTAGCTACTAATGTGATTAGTAAAATGTTGTACACAGACTGCTTCCTTTTATAGGCATGCCATTTCATATTAATATGCTTAATGTTTTAAACATTTATTATGACAATGTTCTGTGAAACGTTTGAAGAATGTTAGGTATTTATCATGTTGTGCTTATTAATGTATCTGAGGGATTTTCTGAGTATATAACTGTAAATTTAAAATAAAATAATTACTACCCATGAAAATAGAGAAAGCTTTGACAACCTATGAGCTCTGTCTCCCTCAGGCCTTTGATGTTGTGTACCATCCACTGACCAACTGACCCATCCATCAATCTACTCACTGACCCATCCATCATTTACCTATCCATCCATCCATCATCCATTCATCATTCCATCCAACCACACATCTATCCATTCAGTCTTTGAGAACTTGCAAAGTATTTTTAAAACTATTTTTAGAAGAAAGGTTAGGTATTGACCGTTAACTAAAATATGATCACTGTTAAAAAGCAGAAATGGAGCAGAAACCCATAGAATATGCAATAGGAGACATGATATAATTTTAGGTGTCTGAGAAGGCAGTTTAACATCTAATTCTTAAGTCCATGGCTTAATATTTGTTAGATTGATATCACTTTCTTTTTAAAAGCCTTTTCTTACATCCCACATCTAATAAGCTGCAACTTTCTTAAAGTTATGCAATCAAAATGGAGCAGAGTATTGCTCAAGGTGGTCTGAGATCCACCTGGACACTTCACAAGACTGAGAGGCCTTTGTATGACAGGAATATTCAGCCAGATCCTATTGAAATCATCATATAATAGTCCAGAGTGAGGGGGGAGAGAGAGCGAGAGAGGGACCTCAATATGATCATAGTTCACTCCAAAACTATTTCCTGTGATCCCACTGTGTATAGTCTTTATTGCTACAGTGAAGAGTACTTAAAATTGGCTTTAAAAGATGCCATCAGTGTTGAAAGATTCCTGTTTAATTCACTGTGAATGAGTTTTCCATATCTCAGGGTCAGAAAAAGGAAATCCCCTGCTTCTGGGTCTGGACAATTTCCAGAGAGTGAGACTGAAGTCCAGAGGCAGCAGAACTCAGACCTCCTAAGACATCAGCAGCCTCAGCAGGTACCTGGGCAATCCTCACCCTCTGAAGTTCAGGTAGGTCAGACAGGTATAAAGAAGTATTTGCCAACACTTTAAAATCATACTGATGACACGATGTGTTGACACAGATCACCTTTCTTCTCTCCGTGCAAATAAAGGAAAGCAAAACTTGGAGCGTCTTCAGATTGGTTACTGCAGGCAATGTCAGCATGTGTCAGTATGGGCACCTTGGTAAGATCCCTGGCCATGTCTTCAGAAGGATGTTAATTACTGGGGAGGAAGTTAAGAGAGGGAAAAAAAATCTGCAAAGGAACCAAATAAGTGAGAAAGATTTCTTAAAAGAAACTCTTTTCTTACATAAAAGGTGACAGACTCTACCAGAAGGAGTCATTTGCATAATAAAACACCAGCAGAAGGGACTTGCAGAGAGTGGAGGTTCTATTCCAAGCCACTAACTTAGTAGTGATCCCTATGGCAGAAACAGGAAACTGATATAGGGCTGAAATGCTGACCTCCCTCTCTACACACACAGGCAGACACCTCACACACATGCACATGAGCACACTGTTTGTAGGAAATTGTATCTTAATTAGTAGTCCAGCTTATCTCACCACAGGCTTTTTCTTCTTTTTTTTGAGAAACAAAAAAACCGAAGAAGGAAAATTCTCTCTGCTTCTCTCTGGCCTTTAAAGAAAGAAAATTTCCATGCCAGTGCTTCCAGTCTGGGGAAAACTTCAGTAACTGGACAGGCTGAATTAGACAATGTCCTCGAGGAAGTGAACAGTTATTACTACAGGGTACTGGGTATCTCCTACTGAAGATATAGTGCCAAATGGGCAACCTGTAGGAAACTTGCTTTTCTAAGTAGAAAAGAATTAAGATGAATAAAAAATAAATATTTAAAAATAATTTTAAAAAGGTAAATATAAGTCTCTGTCACTTGATATCTGAGCATGGCTGAAGTTATTTGTCTTCTACACCCATATTTTGTCACCCACAAAATGAGGACAATAATGCCATTCTCTTGAGAAACCTTCTATTTTTATTGAGAAATAATCACAGACCTTAGGACTCACTTATAAAGTATAAAAGTCTGTGGGTTTTGCTACAGTTACAAAGATGTGCTACTGTTACCATCTAATTCTGAAACATTCCAATCACCCCCAAAAGAATTCCATCTCATTATCAGTCACTCTCTAGCTCCCTATGCCCCATCTGAGGAAACCAATATGCTTTCAATCTCTAAAGATTTACCACTTTTGACATCTTATAGAAATAAAATCATACAATATGTGGCAGTTGTGTCAGGTTCTGTTAACGTAGAATAATGTTTCCAGGGTTCATCCATGTTATAATCTCATGGTATTTTTGTGATTAAAAAGCTTCAATTCCAAACCATGGAGAGCATTTCAACCCATCATTTCACACAGTGTGGACATCTGTCTCCTGATGGTCTTTGTTGAGTATCCTTCAGCCTCAGTGCAAACTTCCAGGAGCTGAGAACTCATCATGAAGGAGGGCAGAACTTCCCCAGGGCTGCATGATTCTGGCTATTGCAAATTGATCATTGGGCTTAAACAAAATCTAGCTCCCATCAACTCCCCTAATTAGTCCCTGTTACAAGTTGAATATTGTACCCCTAGTCAGAAAAATGTGCTGAATACCCAACCTCCAATACCTCACTGAGAGTCAAGATAGTCATTAGGGTGGGCTCAGATCCAATATAGCTGGTTTTCTCATTTTACAATGGGGGCAGATGTTGAGACAGGTACACACAGAACTCCAAAGAAGCATGAACACAAGACTAAGATGAATATTCTACAAGTCCTGGAAGCCAAGGATTGCTAGCAAACCTCCAGCAGCCAGGAGAGGGGTCTAGAACAGTGCCTCTCGCAGTCCTCAGATGGAGACAACTCTTCCAACACCTTGACCGCAGGCTTTGCATCTCCACAAATGTGAGGAAATAAAAGTCCCTGTTCTTTAAAGTTCCCTAGTCTGTGCTACTTTGGATAGCAGCCCAGGCAAGCAATAGTGCTCAAGGGTCTCACAGACCTCTTCTCTTTTGATGTCAGTCCACCTGTTCCAAACTGGGCCTGGTGCAGTCACGTCCTCCAGCTGGGCCTGTGGTCTGCCCTCGGGATGCCTTGCTCTTCTTGCAAACACACCCAGGTTTATGAGTATTTGCATGTTTGTGGAGTGCTCACGGAGTCATCAACGGTAAATGTTCTTAAGTCACAACTATCCCCCCTTGTCATTTTGTTTGACTCACTGGGACCTCGACTCAGCATAGGAAGGACTTATTACTAAGCAGCTGCTGAAATCAAGCCAAATCAATACTTAAGGCTGGTCCAGCATGGCAGGCTGTCCAGAGTGGGGCTTCTTCCAAAATGCATCCCAGTTCTTCTCATCATCCCTCCCACTCTTATTCTGTCAGACTGCCATCGCCCTGTAGGTAGCCTCTGCACAGCCTCCAGACCAAGCGCCCCGTGTGCACTCTTGCCCACCTTCCAGCCCGCTTCCCTACAGCCAGGGTGAGCTTCTGTGAAGCAAAAGTGAACTTATGAATGGAGACCTTTGATTGCATGTCCACTTCAATTACATTAAAATCCTCACTCTACAGTCTATGCACTCTTACATGATACAACCCCGCTGGATGCCCAGTCTTATCTCCTGTCATTCTTCCTATTCCCTGACACACCTCCTCTACTCCTGGATGCCCATGGTCACTCTCACCCCTGAGTCCTTACCAGTCATCTTTGCAAGTCTGGCTTTCTGATCACTGAGGATCGGACTTAATTGTTTCTTCCCCAGAGAGGCCTCCTCATCCTAACCAAAGAGGAGACCTCTCTCCCAAGTTCCTATCTTGGGCTCCTAAAAAGTATGAGCATGTGTACATGTGTGTTCTTGGGTGTGTGCCCACACACGTGCATGCCTGCCCATCCCCAACCTCCCATTTTCTAAAATGATCCAACATACTTATGTGCTTATTATCCATGTAACTCATTGTGTATATCCCTGTGAACCAGAGCCTGGCATACAAACCTTGCTTGGAAAATTCTGTGAACAGAAGAACAGATGGGGAGGCTGCAGTTGGAAATGGGGCTCAATGAGGAGGATCTGGCTGCCCATGTGTGTGACATCCTGCTCTCTATGCTCTCAAGGTGTCATGTAATGTCCAGAGGGGTTGAAAGAGAAGAATCTGGCAAAGAACAAGCAAGTACAAAGGTCCAAATTCATAAACTCAGTGTTCACTGGGGAGTGGTCTCAGTCCTGCACCTCCTTCTGGAACCCAGGTAAGATTCTTAAATATGTCACATAAAGCAGAATAGAAACTCCAGCATCATTGTTTTCCAGAACTTCTCCATTGACAGACTTTCCAGGAGTTCTTGCAGATTTGGCAATTTTGCTCCTTAACCATTGACAAAATGTCTGAACCTCTTTGCAAAGAATCTTCTGGAGGAGGAGAGTTGGTCTAAATGGTCCCCAAACAGAGAGCCAGGACTGACCTGGGGCAGTGCCTCCTCACACAAACCAGCAGTCACTGAGACCTGGCTGGGGGGACCTGGCTCACAGCAGGAACACTTGTGCTCCATACCATCTGCTCTGCACACACCTTCCTTGCTGGTGTTCTAATTCTGAAGCAGATGCACAGTCACAATTATGCTGTCCTTCATTTTGTGCATCCATCTGTGGGAACACAGAAGCTCCTGGTAATTAGATGTGTACTTTGTGAATGGTGAGGGAGTTTCTGCTCTTAACTCCTGTTGCTTCACTTTCTGGCAATACAGCAGGGGATCCCAGCACATTAGCACCTCAGTAAATCCCCAGTCATCAGGGCACTGACCCAGGAACCAAATCTACAATGAAAGGAAAGGGGCATTTGGGTGCAGTGAAGGCCCTGCCAGCTCTTGCATGTGCCATGAGTCTGGAGTTCCCTCTTCGAGTCCATGAGGTGCAGTTCTCCAGGCAGGGATCAATTGCAGGGTGCTTCAGACAGTCACCCAGGCTCCATGCTTTGTGTCTTTGAGCACATGGATCTTCTGGTTCCATGAAGATGAATTCTACTCAGCACAAATACTCTCAAAAAAATAAAAACCAATATTTGAAAATAAAAAGTCTCTATGAATTTTTCTTAATTTCTAATTTCTGTTGAAAAAGTGGAAGAGTCATTTGTGTGCTGGGCACATTTTGATGTAGCAGCAATTGCCTTCACTGAGGGATTTCTGGACCAGTCGTTTCTACCCATGTCAATGTCCCTGAGTCTCATGAGCCACTGTGTGATGCTGATTTGCAGTCAATGGACTAACTGCAGGAGAGCCCAGACTCCCTGTTCCTAGCAGTGCAGTGGGCAGAGGTGGCAGTGGAGCCCACTCTGAGTAGAGGGGCTGGACAGCCAGGCACACTGCCAGCCTCCCCTCTCCTTGCTGCCTGTTGCCTGCAACTCTGATGCTAAACGGGCACCATTCATCACACCACTCACTTGCTGTCTGTCTTCTACTAAGGAGACATTGTTCTTTGTCCACTTTGCCCATTTGTCACCTACCAACCTAAGAATACACCTAAATACTTAACCCAGCTTCACAGGGCATCTGATCACCTCCCCCTGGTTCAGTCAGTCACAACTCCACCAGGAAAAGATGTATCGCCAACTGTCTTCCATGGAGAGAATCTGGGTTGTCCTGTCCTGGAGAAACCAAAGGTGAATGAACACAGAGGTTAGAAACAGTGGGCAGCCATCGCATCCTAGGGTGAAGGATGTCAAATGGAGGAGGCAGTGTCATCTGAATCCAGCAGAAGTTGGAGTCACAGAGAAAGTCACCTGCTACAGGGATGCTGCTTGAGGCAAACAGAAGGACAAGGAGTGCTCTGGCTCCTCTCTTTGAACAGGTCACCTTTGCTAGGCCTGCTTGGATAAGCCCTGCTGGAAGTAGCCTGTAGGGCTCAGAGCCTTCGTAGCTTGCAGCTAGTCACTTATTCATCTCTGCCTAACTAAAACAAAATTTTGAAGCAAGAATGCCTCATTAACCTTACCATGTAATACATATAGGGTATTATTTATTGTTTAAATTTGTTATAACTACATGTACATTCATATCAATCATCATTTGAAATACATTGGTGGTTCCCTTGATGTCCAAATGCCCTCCAAGTGACAGTTGCCCTATCAGTGAAATAAGCAGAAGTGCAGAGGTCTAAGTCACATCTGAGGTGAGCACTGACCGCTGTGACTGCAGGAAACTCACGGAAGCCTTGCATGAGGCATATGAGAAATGGTGGTAGCTGCTAATGTTGCTTTTATTCTAATTATGGTTGTTTCTATTACTTCTCTTGAAAAAAAGATATTAGACCATTGCCTAGCACACACAAACAATGTATCAATAATTTAAATTACCTCATCTTACTATAAAGAAAGCATGAAAAATGAATTATGGATTGAATGTGGGTAAAAGCCTATTAAGACACATTGGTCTACACTGTAATATACGCTTGCTTCATAAAAGTGGTTAAATTGACCTCCGTTCACCACTCTCTAAAAACAATGAGTCACAATGATCACTAAGTTATGCAAGCTAAAGGAGAAATTCGAAACATACAGGAGATTTCAAATCATCCTCCTTCTCATGTAATTGTTGTGTTTTTTGTTGTTTTGGTTTGGTTTTTGTTCTTTTTTTCTGATTAGTGTAATAGAAACTTCTCTTTAAAGGTTAAGATAACCAATGGAAAGTCTGCTGTTGGTGAAACAGAAACCTACTTGGAGTTGAAGTACATGGTGTTCAGTCAAGGAGGGATCTCAGCTGGGGGTGTAGCCCTGTGGTGCAGTGCTTTCCTAGAACAATAGAGACCCTGAGTTCCAGCCCCAACACCTCAGAAAAAAAAGGAAAAAAAGAAAAAGAAAGAAAGAAAGAAAAGACTTCAGGATAACTCTTTAGGCTTGTGAATAAAAGAAGGTACCATTCTCAAAAAGAAATATTAAAAGTGTGACTTTTATTTTCTGAGAAAGTGTATTCTTCTTTTTGGCTATTTTTAAAATTATTTATTTATTTATTTATTTTTACAGACTGTATTTTGATTTATTGTACACAAATGGGGTACATTATTTCGTTTCTATGGTTGTACACAATGTAGAATCAAACCATTCGTGTAATCATACATGTACATAGGGTAATGATGTCTGTCTCATTCCACAATTTTTCATGCCCCCCTCTCATTTCCTTGAACATAATCTAAAGTTCCTCCATTCTTCTCATATTCCCCACATCCACCCCCATTACATATCATCAGCCACTTATCAGGGGAAAAAGTGTTCAACCTCTCTATTAATTAGAGAAATGCAAATTAAGACAACAATAAGATTTCTTCTTACTCCAATTAGAATGGCCATTATCAAGAACATGAACAATAATAGATGTTGGTGTGGATGTGGGGAAAAGGCATACTTTTACATTGCTGGTAGAGTTGCAAATTGGTGCAGCCACTCTGTAAAGCAGTGTGGAGATTACTCAGAGAACTTGGAATGGACCCACATTTTGACCTGTTATCCCACTCCTCAGTTTATACCCAAAGTACTTAAAATTAGCAACAGCCACATCAAAGTTTATAGGAACTCAATTCACAATATCTACATTGTGGAAACAACCTTGATGCCCTTCAACAGATGAATGGATAAGAAAATGTGCTATTTACACCCAATGGAATATTATTGAGCCATAAAGAAGAAGAATATTATGGCATTTGCAAATAAATGGATGGAATTGGAGAAAGTGTCTTCTTTGTAGCTTGTAGGTTAATAAAGAAGCTTTGGTAATTTTCCTTTTAGAATCTGGGAAGACTGTTTTTAGTAAGACCAAGAAGAATATTTACTCTAAAGTAAAAGTTCCAAAATATGTGTTGAGTAAACCAATGAATGAATTCCCACCTCTCTCTTTTTCAGGTTTCAATATTACTACTGATGGATATGGTTGCAAAGTTGGGGACATATACTGTGACATCCAGTTAGCAAAACTGAACCTTAGAACTATGTTTCTGGAATGCTATTCTGCAGTATAGAGCAGTATAAAGCACTTAATAATTGCTTTCAGTCATTATGCTCAGGGAAGTTTAGTTTTTGCAGATATCATTCCCTGTGCAAAACAAAGAAATGCCCGAAAAATAGTTTTTAAAAGAACATCATTTAAACATATCAAAAAGGTATCAAGTAGCAAGCATTTGGAGTCCCAGAGTCCATGGAAGTGACCACAGTATTTGGCAATGCATTGTGGGTTTTCCCACTTTTCAAGACCAGCTGACATGTAGCACACAGAGGAGCGTCCCACCACTCTGCTGGGCTATGCTGGGAGTGTCCTGGAACACATGGGATTATAGAAAATGCCTTTCAGTTGGAATCCTCATAGCTACACCCCAGGACAACAGAGCAGACTCCCTTGGGAGATCAAACCCCAACCTCCCTGTGACTAAGAGACATCACAAGCGGATACAGTATGGTGTCCTGGAGGGACACTGAGACTGAAAAGACAATAGGTAAGAGCAAAGAAAATCTGAGTAGATACAAATATTAGTTTATAAAAATGTATTAGTATCTGTTTATTAATCAAAACAAATTACCCTACCAATGTAAGATGGTAATACCATGGGAAACTGGATTTGGAGTGAAAATAGGAACACTGTGTACTATCTTATCAATTTTTCTGTTAATCTCATATCACTTTTTAAAAATAAATTTTAAGAAGATACTACATTATGAGTACATGCATTAAATACTCTTATTAAAAACAGAAATTGTCATTCTGCATTAAAAATAAGTACAAACAAAAATTTGTGTAGTTTAAAAGATATACACTTTAAACATGAGGATTTGGAGAACTTAGGAGTTAAAATAGGTAAAGAGATATACCAATGAAAACAGTAAGCAAAATAAGGCTGATAAATATCAGAATATCACTCTAATATAGTCTGTTCTCATTGTAAGTATAAAAAATTTTAAATGTTGCTTTAAAATATCATAATCATGATGTTGAAGAAGGAAGAGAGAAAGTTACTTGTACAGTAGGATTGTGTATTAGTTTTTCCTTTAACAAATTGACTGAAAAGCTATAGAGCAAGTGTTGACAAATTAAAAATGATAAACAATAATGTTTGATAATCAAGGGTCTCCAGTCATGAACTTCTCAGTCACTGAGGGTATGACACATGGGTAAAAGCAGGGTAAAGGCAGAGACATACCTAAGGATGTCGAAGGTTAGAAGTAAAAATTTTTGTCTTTATTATTTTTTATTTGTTGTTTTTAGGTAAAAGTAAAGTTTTAGAAGTTGATCTACCTTACATTTTTAGAACACTACACCTCAAAACTACAGAATACTTTCAAATGCATCCAGAACTGAAATGGTATAAAATATATTATAATCTTGTAAATTCAAGTTTGAAATGGATAACAAAAGAATAATTATATTTTTATTTCAGAAATAAACACAGACAGTTCTAAATTAACCATGGGTCAATGAGAAATTTAGAAGATATTTTTTGAAAGTATGAATAAATTATGTAAATTATTTTTAAATGTGATTAAAACTTATAAAATGTCACAGGATGAAACTATACTGTGATTAGATGATTTCTAAACTTAAATCTATGCATTGTTTTTTTTCAAAATAGTTAAAAATGCATGGTAAAAGTATACTTTTAAACCTACAAGAAGAAAAATATCAAACTAATATAAAAAAAGACAAAAAATAATTAAAAGACAAATAAATATACCAAGCTAGAAGTCAATTTGTTGCAACAAATAATAAAATCAATATTTCCCTAGCAAGGAAAATCAATAAAAAGAGAGAAATAGAAAATGAACACTTGTATAAGAAAGATAGAGGAATTCCTATAGATCTAGGAGATATTAAAATAGGAATAAATAAGCCATGCATAATTATGCCCACATGTGAAAATACAGATATAATTGATGAAGTCATTGAAAACCACAGTACACTCAGTGTACTGTACACTCTGTAACTGGAGAAGTAACCAAAAACCAGATCATGTGATCATTCTCAGTAGTTATAGTATAAATTTGATGAAATTACTGCCTAACCATAACCTGAAATGTCTAATAAGTGAAACAAAACAAAATGAAAATTTGAGCAATTAGAAGTGAACTTTCCCAATCAGATAAAGAATACTAAAAAATACAAAAGCACATGTACACATTTAGTGGTAAATGTCATAAAATTGTCCCTGAGATCAAGACTCATGCAACAGGAGGCCACTTCTGTTCACCATTCTTCTGAAGGTGGGAGCTAGTGAATTAAGACCAGAAGATGACTAGGAGTAGAAAATCAGAACTAAAATAATCATTATTCACATTGTATTTGCCTACAATCTACTTAGCACAAAAAATTTTGGAGCATTCTAATGTATTACATTTAACAAGTTAATTTTTAGGAAGTTCAAATGTATTAAATTTAACAAGTTAATTTAGCACATTTTCTGAATACAAAGTTAAGGAATGAAAGTCAATTAAACTTCTATTTAACAGAAACATTTTTAAAAATGAAATATAAATATCAATTTATAATTTTGCATATACTTATATTTACAGATAGTGAAATATACTATATGTACATAATTACACATATGCACATATGAGTATGTGTGTTTCCTGGCATTTCCATAAATTCCAAATCTAAATAAATTGAGAACTATTAGATAGATAGATAGCTCCTCTTCAATTTGATCTAGAGTTTTGATACAATTTTTAGCAAACTGTATGTTTGTAAATTGATAAACTCTTACTAATATGTAAAAAAAATAAATGTTATGAAAAAAAGACAATTTCAGAAAAGATCTTACTGTACACAGGCTTTTTTAACCAATGGCTTTTACCACTCATTTCTTCAGGAACTGAGAACAACGGAGAAAAGCCAGGCACCCCTCACCCTTAGTTACTATATCACCTATTTTATGGGTTCATTTTCTTACTTGAATAAAACTGAAGAAACCCCTACCCATCCATTTTTCCTGCTACAGTTTTGAGATCTATGAGGTTCTTCTATGCATTAGTAAATACACTTCAAAAGTTTTATACATTTGAAAACCTATTAAAGTTATATATTCTGAAAATAAGTGATAAGAGAAGAATGTTAAAGAAATTATAATGTGCTATTTGATGAGATTTTAATTTCTATAATTGAAAACAAAAGGTATTCCATAGACAGCATGACTACATCTCAAGGGAGATGCAGACACATATTTGAAAAGAATGTCACTGTGTTCACTCAGAAGTAAGCTGCAGGTATGACTTAAGTGGAGTAGACATTAATGGTAAACAAGATGAAGACTTAGACATTTTAGATGAGTGATTCTCCCCTTCACATCAATGGTTCAGCAACTTTTGTTTCTCTGCTCCCACACAGATTTTCAAGGCTCATCTGTGGTTTTCATCCAGTCACTTGTGGGTACACAGAATAACTTTTTCTCCTGTCAGTGAAAGCTCCCCCAGTGGGGTGAATATTTGGGGTTTTGTTCGAGATTTGTAGGATTTTAAGTGGTATCGTCTCTTTGCAATAGAGGTAGGCCCCTTGCTTTGGTGGCAATTTTGATGTGGCTGTGGCTCATTTGTAGATCTCTGCAGCATGTAGTACTTCTGTAACCTGCCATAAGCAATGCATATCCAGCAGGCTCAATGAGGAAACCCAAGGCAGTTCTGCCTGTGTGTGAAGCAGTTCTTTCCGTATGATTCCTTTGCCTAGACACATAGCTCCCAAAGAACTGCTTTATGACCCAATGTTGGCCTGGAAGTTCACATTTAGACAGAAAAGAAATGTGGGATAAAACTGCACCTTGAGAATGGCTGTCCTTGTGGAGGCAGGTGCTAAGAACAGCTGAGAGAGCTTTCAAATTATCAGGGGCTGAGCCCAGTCTTTAACCTGTGTTCCATACCTTCACTGGAGCAATTGAACAGACATCAGGTTTCTCATGACATTTTTAAAAATGACATTATCTACTAATAGATACTTGATTTTGTTTCTATTTCATGGTTGTTATATCAAATTTTATGATTTGAAAAGGAGGAGAAGCTTTTGCTTCTCCAGATTAAAGTTCAGTAGATTGCCTGACTATTCTCTCTACTTAAAGCTTCTTCTCCCACCTGAGTTTTCATATACTCAAAAATTTAAATGTTCTCCTTTTAACTTATTATATTTAAATGTTATGGAAAACAGCACAATGTTTAGAATTATCTACAATCATATTACTATTTCATGTGCCTTTGTTTAAATGGGGGTCCCAATTTATAAGGATCATTCTGTTGATTTCCAATGAAACTTAGCTTCAGAAGAGATGCTAAGTGATGGATCTAAACTTCCTGGTTTCTGAAGTTTTTTCACTGATAACAAAGGAACCAATAAGACCAACATATTTTGGATAGAAAGGTCAGAGATTGCATTCCTCCTGTATTCAGTTTCATTTAGAAAACTTTTTCCTGGGTATTACTGTGAATTTATGACTTTTCAGGTTTACTGTCCAGGTATGTCTGTCAGATCCTACTGAGGTCTAATAAGTTGAAACACCCCCCAATATTGGACCTTCAAGTCCCTCCCCTAGGACCCTGTTATTTGTGAAAACATGGTTGCTTTCTAGCACAACATAATTTTGCAGGCTCACTTTTTCGGTTATAACTCCCATTTCTACAGCTGCAGTACAGAATTGATCTGCAGGGTTAATTCAGGAATTTACCCTGGTTCTCATTGCCACAGGTAATATCACATCATGCATACTGCTTAGACTGTGAAAACACTAGGAAGAAGGATCTTCTCCACCTTGTGATGGCTAAAAATGATGCTAGCTTTATCTTCAAAATTCTGCACAATATTTTCATTTCATCACTATCTAACTCTGCTACAATGACTTAGCTCTTGGTTTTAAGTACAAGATACCTGATTGATAAAAACAGTTCTGCCTCCTATGATTTAATTTCTGAAATAGCAAAACATGCTTATTTCACATGTATGGCACCATTTTCTGGCCATAACACATCAGCTTACATACTTAGGCATTGTTGCAATGACAGCACCGGACTGATGGAATCTTGGAGCAGTATCAGCCAATGTCTGAAGTTTTGCACTGTTGAAGAATTATAAAGATGTTTAATACCTTGAAGTCAACATGATTAACTAAGAGAAATAAAATAAATACAAATTCTTGAAGTTTGGACTGAAATAAATTTATGCTGCATTATTTATATCCACACTATCATTAGGGATAAACCTAGCTTAAGAGCCAGGTTTTCACAACAGTGTCTTAATGCTATGGATATTCAAACTTCACAGAATTAATTCACCATTCAAACGTACTCTAGAAAGGCAATCTGAATATAAAAATTACAATTTAGTTTTAAAATACAGCTATTGAAATGAGTATCAAATTTTACAACTCTAAATCATCATTAGAAAGTTCAAGTAGCAACTTGTGCAAATGCATATAACTTGGGGTTGCCAGGGTCTTGGTTCTCCTATATTCATTTCATAAGGCATTAGTATTCCTGATTATGACACAGTTTAATTTCAAAAGTCCATTTCAATTGAACTCCCATAATTTAGATAACTTATAAACAAACTTAACTATTTGAGTTTAGTGCAGAAACAAAATTCTTAAATAAAATTGAATATCCCATTTACTAAAATTTCTAACTTTTGTTTTTCAGCTAATTGCACTTAATACCAACACTCAAAATATTTTATTATCAAGAGGGTTTGATAAATTGCGTAATTTTAATTACTTGTACATATGTTTTTCACCCTTCATTTTTAAAAAGAATTCAATACAAAATCCCCAGGCATTTGGAATAAATGTTTTAAAAAAGCTGAGATTCAATAAAGGACTCTTGTAAATAAGCAGGAGGTGCTCTCTTTACTGTTAGGAAAGTTTTTAGGCTCTTGGTCTCAGGAATGAGTATCTTATCAATTCCTTGCCCAGTGGATTTCTTTATATAGGCCCCAAATTAAAATTTCCTTAGGGAAAAAAAGATTGTTCATCTTAAAGGGTTTAAATATTATGACTTTTTAATTTCAGCTATTCAATATCATTCTCTTCTTTTGCTAAAAGTCATTAGTCACATACAGGAAAACATTCAGATAAAAATTCACCACATTTCATTCAGTAATATTTTGTGGGGTTTTGTTGTTGTTGTTGTTGTTTTTGCTGTTCTTGTTTCTGTGGGGAGGTTTCTTTCCAAAATATATATATACTACAAAAGTAATCTCTTGAATTTGTTTTAATTTTTATGAATTTATACTACATTTTTTAACATCAAGCACTTAAAAGGTGACAAGTCCCCTTATGTAAAATAATGCAATGAATTTAAAATATAGTCACAAAAATGGGAACATTTCTCCCTTTACACAATTAGGTGTCTACTCTCTCTCCCTAAATCTGCTCTAGGTTCTTCTAACCAGTAGGCAGAATGACCCTGAGTCAGCATCCAGATCTTCAGAACCTACTAACTTGCATTGTCTAGCCTTACTCTTACTCTTAAAACCCATTTGCCATGCTGTGAGTAAGCTCAAGCTCCTCTGTATAGAAGCCTACCTGGTAAGGGACTAACAACTAGCTGCTTGCCAATCATGAGAGGAAACTGTGGGGGAGGGATTCCTGCAGCCCTGGTGAGCCACTACAAGCTAATGTTGCACAAAACAGAGATGAGCAGTTCTCACTGCCCAGTTGCAAACTAGTGAGCAAAAACAAATTGAGGTTGTTATTTCAGCCACTAAATTTTAGGATGGTAAATTGTGCATCAATTGCTAGCCAGAACAATGCAGGTACAATTATATAACAAATAACCAGCACAAGCTCTTAGAGTTATACCTAATTTTATGTTAGTGTTTTCTAAATGCTTCCTGCTAAAATGAAACATTTTAAAAATCTAATACTTCTTCCTCACTAAAACTTTTTAATATATTAATCAGAGAAAAGCACACAAATTTGAATTATTTCTATTTGTAGTTTTCTAAAATTGTGCCTCACAGTGAAGGAGCTTCCTTGTGAAGATATAACAGACCTGTATCCAGATTATTGTGATGGCTACCAGCATCTACACATGTAATAAAATTACACAGGCCTAGACACCAAGAAGCATGGGAAGTTTGTGAAGCATTTGAATAAGGTCTGGGCTAGAGGTAGTATTATGGTATCACTGTCAGTTTCCTGATTGGGACAAGTGCCTTAGATTTGGGGACTGCCATAGAGAAGACCTTAGAATGGGTAACTTGTAAACAACAGAAATTCTGGAGGCTGAAAAGGCCGGGATCAAGATGGCAATAGCTCTGGTGTCTGGTGAGGGCAGAGATGGTACCTTCAATATGTCCTCACATGGTGAAACAGTGAATTTGTTCCTGGCATCTCCCATCAAAGCATTTAATAAGGGTACTAGGTACATTATGAAGTCAGTGCTCTCAAGACCCAGTCACCTCCGAAAGGCCTCACCTCTTAATAGTGTCAGATTGAATTTTAGGTTCTACCATATGAATTGTGTGGGAGGGGGGATTTTGGGACCAACACATAGAATCTAACAACAGTTCATTATGATTTCCAGGAAGGTGACTTGTGAGGGAACTGGGTGAAATTTACAGAGGAACTCTGTCCTGTTTTTGCGACTACTTGTGAGGCTTCAACTATTTCAAAATAAAAGGTTATAAAAACTCAGGATTGGCAATATAAACATAAATTTCAGTGAAATAATCCTTCCTGGCAGAAGTCTGGGGTCCACTCATTGCAAAGAGAAGAGCAGTCCTGGTTCTGCTGTCCAGGATGAGCACTCTTGAGGGCTCAGCGCTCTCATGGAGATGTTTCAGGGGCTTACTGTTGTACTGATACAGACAATTTCATAGAGAAAAGTCTGCCATATGCAGAGAAGAAAAACACATGTAGGTACTTGACACAGGGTGTGTTTAAATAGGGAAGCAGAATGTGGAAGTGATTGAGTTTATCTGGATGCTTATTTTTCCAGGGCATGGATAAAAGTCTCTATCTTCTTAAAGATATGACTCAGGGATTTTTTAAAAGTTTCTGCAGAAAGTTTGTCCAGGTTCTTATTGAGGCTTGGAAACCTCCCCAGTGCATGCCTGGAATGAAACAAGCAAAGGTTTCCATGGTCCTTTGGTAAGCCTCATCTCCTGGCACACACCTCTTCTCTTTCCATCTCTTCAGTCTTTCTCTTCCATGATGCAGTCAGTGTGAAGGAAAGCCTGTCCTACAGCTCCACCTATGGGGTGTGACCTCCATCTCCTAACTCATGTTATAGACAGGGTACCAAGAAAGCTTAATGGAAACTATGAGCACAAGTAAGTAAACCCGAGTTTCAGAAGAGCACAGGGAGGGACATGGAGCACCACAAAGAAAATAGCCTTTTAAAACGATTGGGAAAGAGATCCTGCAGAAGATAGAAAGCAGACGGTCAGGCTCAGTCTGTGCTGACACATAAATTAGCAGAAGCCTTCTCTAAGTGGACATCATGTAGCGACAGCTTTGTTGTAGAATTCCGAGATGGCCGAGGTGGCAGGGGATGGATAAAAACATGAACCCTCAAAGCATTTGACCTTGTATGCACTCGATTTGAACTTTATAGCCCTTTGCCATTCTTCTAGGAATCCACAGCTGGACTTGTGTGTGTGTGTGTGTGTGTGTGTGTGTGTGTGAGAGAGAGAGAGAGAGAGAGAGAGAGAGAGAGAGAGAGAGAATAAGACTGCAACACAGGTTGAAATTGGCTTTACCATTTACTGAAGGACTGCAAGTGGGATAAGTGGGAAGATACACTAGGAAGATGCCACCAGAAGTGGCCTGGCTTCTGTGCATGGCCTCCATTTCTCCCCAGGTTGAGCTTATTGGTGAGGATCATCCAGGTTTCCATTTCTCCCATGCCTGTCCCACATAACAGGCACACTCAGCTTCAGAAGGGAACCCTGAGCTCCCCAGATGTTTGATGTCAGAAGTCTGATTGCAGATTCATGAAAAATTATTCAAACACATATTTTGGGAGTAGGGAAAGAACAATAAGGAATGTTAGGTAAATAATGGAAAATAGGTCTAATTAATATATCTTTCAGACCAGAGGCAGCACCGTAGGCAAGATCAGGAACCATCCTGAAATGGGGTGGGGCCACAAACCTAAGAAGGAGACCACAGAAGTCCTGCAGGAGAGCTGGGAGTAGTGGCAATGAGGGAACAAAGCATAAGAGACAGCTTTTACTACTCGAGTTTTTACATTTAGAATAGGGGGCATGAGGACATGCAGAGTTCTGTTTGCATACTGCATTTCTTAATTGTTTCCTTTAGGTGGATCATTCTTTCTGTAGAGCTTGTTCCCCTTACAAAAAAATAACAAAGTTCTAGGATTTATCTAGTGATGGTCCAGATTTATTGCACAGATAGAAAAAATGAGAAAGAGCAGAATAGCATAAAGACAGGCAAGGCAGAACAGAGGTGGATCCATCCAGATGTCAGCACTTGATTCTAGAGTGATGCAGAACAGTGGGATAGTGCAGGAAGGATGTTCTCTCAGTAAATTATATTAGGCCCAGAGGGAAAGAAAGCCAAACCTGATTCCTGCTCATACTATGCACAAACATGAATTCCAGTAAACAATCCTGCTTCTAGAAAATTATACTGGATAAGGCTGCCATAATCTCAAATTTCCCAAACCCACAAAATGCTTTATATAGGAACAAAACACATTAATCAAAAGGGAAAGATGGTACACTGACAACACTTTAAAGTAGGTGCATCTGTTCATCAATTAACACTTCTAAAAGCCTACATATGTAGGTCAGTGAGCAGAAGAGATTTGCAATACACAAAACTAACAAAAGACTCAGAATATGTATGTATGCATGTGTTTGGGGGTTCAAATATCTCTATATATTTATCCATGAGTATAAGTAAATATATAATACAGAATTTATATTCATGCAAATTCTAATAATCAGAAGAACAAGACAAAATTCAATTTTTAAATTTATAAATTACAAGTAAATAATTGACAAATGAAGACAACACTTGACTTTCCTGCCCAACATCTTAATCCTTAACCCAGAAGTACCACCTTCCAATGAAGCACTCACACACAGACACAATTCAACCAAGTCCTTTGCCACTTGAGAACATTCCAGAACAAGTGAGTAATTACACTTGAGCCAGGAGCAGAGAAGACTGGGTGGAGCCAAATGCAGGCTTTTTAAATAACCCCATGGGAGAATCACCCTTCAAGATCCTCAGTGAGCCAAGGAACTACTGCTAGGCCCCACCTCTAGAGATTCCACAGCACTTCCCCATACCATAGTACTGTGGACCATATCTTCAATGGCAGTGGATGCTTAGGAATGCAAACTGTATTTTAACCTTTGAAAAATTGAGTATTATTCTGTCCTAAAAAGGAAGAAAATTCTGACACATGCTGCAGAATGAATGAAACTGCAAGACATTGTGCTGAGTGAGATGAGCCAGTTACAAAAACAAAACACAAACATTGTATCACTCCATCCATGTGAGGTGTTCAGAGTAGTCAGGTTCATAACAATAGAAAGTTCAATGGCTCTTCCCAGGTGCAGGTGAGAGAAGAATGTGAGGATTGCTCAATGAGTTCTAAGTTTCTGTTTTGCAAGATGAAAAAGTTATGAAGTTCGATCACAGTTGTCAGAGTGGAGCTCAGAACTTTAATTCTGGACACAAAATAAGTCCTCCTGTTCACTAAAGAAGCCAAATGCCACATTCAAAGCAAGGAAATCCCAACCTCTCCATCATCACCTCCACCCGGTGCAATAGCAAGGTGTTATCTGAGATGGACTGTGGCAGACACTGTAAGCTAATCTCATCTCATCTTCCTCCTTTCCTCCCTATTAAACAAACAGAAGTCTTGGTTCCTGGCTAAGCTAAGACTCCACTCTACTGCCCTGAACGTTGGTGCTGTGCACAGTGCTGGCTCCTGGGAGTGAGCAGTAAGTGATTGTTCTCCATGGTTTCAAGAAGATCCCCAGAGGGTGCCCAGGCCCTTCAGCCCCTCCCTGCCACAGCCCTGTGCAGTGACTGGGTCACACAGCTCTCTGGGTTTCTGTATGGATTGCTTTATCATCTCCGCTCCCCAGGTACCTCTTAAATTTGCCCTAATTTTCTGTGCCACATACTTTCCTTTCAGCTTTGGAATCCTATTCATTCTTGATTTTTATTTCTTTAATTTGTTCCTTTTAGTTTTACATGATGTCCTAACTCAGGATACCTCCTTCAAAATCTTTGGTTGATGCTCTGATCTGGATTCATGGTGGCATTAGGAGCTGGGGCCTTTTAGAGCCAAGTTATGGAAGCTCCACCATTAAAAATGGAATCAGTGCTCTTATAAAGGAGTCCCCAGGGTTTGCCTGGCCTTTGGCCACAAGGAGACCCACAGAAGTCACTTTCTACAAGGAACTGTCCCTTCTCAGGTGCTGAATGCACTAGTGCCTTGATGTTGAACTGCCAGTCTCCAAAACTATGAGCAATAAACTTCCATTATTTGTAAATCACCCAGGCTCAGGAACTTTGTTACATCAACCCAAACAGACTAAGATGGCTGATTCCAACCTTTAGTAATAGCTCCTTGGGATGAGCACTTAAAAAAATTGACACATGCATCACTATGTCAAGAGAAAAGTCTGCAGCCCATTCAATTGTGTACTCCAGTCCACACAGCTGCCTCTGAAGCCTCTTTGTAGAAAATCTTTCCTGTGCAGAGCAGTCTGTGCAGGAGTGTGGGTGTGTGAGGCAGACTGTGTGAGTGTGCGTGCATGTTCATGTGTGTGTGTGTGTGCATGAGTATAGGTGTGTATGTGTGAGAATGTGTGTATGCATTGTGAGATAAAAGATAGTGAAAAGGAACATTACCTAAGAAATACTGTGAGGTCAGCCCAAGCCACCATCTTTAGGAAAACACCTGCCCAGTGTGAGGGGACAAAAGTGTAGAAGAGTGTGCCATGAACTCACAGTACTTAATGAAGAAACTTATTTACTACAGGAAAATGAAACTACTGGGTAGAAAGGCATAAAATGAACACATGTCAAAGACTTTCCTTAATTAATGAGGGAAGAAAAAAAAGATGTCCCATCTGGGTAGAGAAGTCCAAGAACAACAAATTTACATATAGTGAAAGAACATTGACAAAAAATTGCAAAAACAGGTCTATGCATAGAGCAATAATCAATTCCACTGGACACAAATGTGCTTTTACCTGAGCAAAACTATTTGCATTGCTGTCAGTTTTCTACAAAGCAACTTCTATCTTTGCAGAATTATAAAACAGCCTAATCAAAGACAAAAACTCACAACCTGAGCAAGTCAGATAATCCACAGGGACTCCATCATCCATGAACAGGATCACCACTAATACTTACCTCTTTATCTCATTTCAAAGTCTTAAGCTTTTTAATTTATCTACTTATTTCTCCAAATTATCTCAACCTTCTGTTACTCCTTTCTAGCCATAATTTCCTCCTGACATATCTTGGAACATTTAACTCTTGACTGGGTATGTTAAACGATCTCTCAGCCCATGCTGACACTACCCACTCCCCCAGTGTGTTTTCCCAAACCCCTAGTCTCCTTGTGCATGTCGTTCTCAGAGAATCCTTCAATGACTCCCAAATTAGACAGGTCTCCTTTTTTTTGTTCTTTTGTTTCTGTTTTTGTTTCTAATGCAAGATGCTTACTCATTTGGTTGTAAGTTCAATGGGGACACAGAGAAGGTTGTTGTTTAATGCTTCGTATATGCATACTTTAAAAAAAAAGATGAATGGACTCAACTCCAACATCCTCATGTAAAATGAAGCATATGATTCCCACTTTGCCCGCTCTCAAATTAGGATATCAAATGAGACCTAAAGTCAATGGAATATGAGTCTTACAAATAAAGTAGATTTTCTATTTGAAATTTTCCTGGCAATTTCTACCCACTGGCAACCTTCTCTGCTTATGAAATAAGGTCCCAGTCAGTGATAAAGATCGTGACAAAAAGAATACTTAGAAGTTGATTTAAAATAATGTTAAACCATAGGAAAAAGCAGACATTTTAAGCAGTACTGAAAAAAAATGAAGGTTAAAATAATAGGCACAAACATGACGTTGGCATATATTCATGAGAAAGACTGTCAGTTAATTCGGTAAATATTTATTTCCTTTTGACACATTCACTGTGTTTTTTTGGGGTATTTATGGAGGGGCTTGGTAATGAGCTGTTATGATCCAAAACAAACCAATGCACATGAGAAATGCAGTCACCTAATTAAGGAAGGAAAAATAATTTCCCATTGTCAAAGCTTCTCACCCACCTGAATTCTAATCTTATGTCAAGCTCTGCCAAAGACACTTGAAATCTATCAATTTACTGTGTGCCTTATGGTGCTCACATGGAAGATAGATCCACTGACTCATTAAAGTGCACTAATTATTCCAAATTTTGAAAGTGGGAACATATGGGCACTGTTTTCCCTGTGAATGTTTCCACTTGGAAAACAAAGTACATACAACTGAGTAATTTCCATAATCTATGCTGCTTGTAAATGGCATTCAAAGTTCACCAAATTCACTAAAATTAAAACTGCTTGATTCCACTGTGGTCAAAGGCTGATGCTCTTTTCTTCTTCTTGCATCTTTTTTATTTATATTGTCCCTTCTCCCACTGAGCCATGAGTACCTCTACCAGAATGAGCACGGCTAAATTAAAAGTGATATATTCTGACCATTCAATTAGTTGTTGGGCCAGTGAACTGTGAGCAGTTGGTGGATTGCTTTTATTTTTTTGCTCTGCCTCATCCAACAGATGCCTTGGTACTGTGAAGAAGCTGTGAAGATGCCACCTCTAAGGACACACTGCCCAACTGCAGTGGACATAGCAGTGGTGATCACAGTCTGGGGAGAGAGGACCTTGAAGGATGAGGACAGACCGTTTCAGACAGAAGGACTCTTGTATCTTTATTCCAGTGGCAGAAAGCAACCTCTAACTTCTTGACAGATCCCAGGCCTGAAGGCAGCCATGCTGAGAGATCCTGTCATTGCTAGAAGCACCCAAATTCACACTGGGCTACTTGAAAACTGAGCCATATCACTTAGAGCTGACATCATTTTATCTGGCAATAATTATCTATGTAAGGAATCTGGCCTCCCCACCACCTGTCAATCTGCGTCTGCCTCTTCTGTTACAGGAATTCCGGCCTCCCCATCACCTGTCTGCCTGTCTGCCTCTTAAGTTACAGGAATTTCCAGCTTTCGCTGTCGCCATCCTGCTGCCTCCCGTGATACGTTCTAACATGTTATTGGTCCATCAGTCAGTCTGTAAGAATTCTCCTCCGCCATTGGTTCTTCCCAGCCCACAAAATTCCAATATCTGGGAGAAGCCATGCGCCATGTTCTTCTTCTTTTTTCTTTTTCCACCCCGAGTGGACCTTATCCATCCCCATAAAATAAAGTCTTTTGTGTGAGTTCTCATGTCTGCGGAGCATTTTTCTAGGAGCTACCGGCAAGCCACAACTGAGCCAGCAACCCCTAAAATCTGGTGCCGAAACCCGGGATGGGTTTTTCCGCTGACTAAGCAAGTGGATTCCCATCCAATAGCCCCAGCGCCCGCGGATACAGGCTCACCTTCCATTTACCTGGATGCCCAGTTTTCCCGTGGTTGTTTCCGCTGCTGCCGCTGCCGCTTCCGTCGCGGCCTCCCTCTGTAAATCCAGTGCTCTCAAGACTGCTGAGGTGTGGGGGTACCTCCTTGGTCCCCATAGCTGGTCCTAGTTTCTGGGTGGATTCCTGATTTTATGGTGCTGAGATTCTTTCTCAGGGTTTGAGGCTCTTTTATATTTTTTCATCTTGCTCGAAATTCTGGCCAGGTCTTCAAACTCTCTCGGCTAATGCCTGGTTAGACACTGGTATTGGTGACGACCAAACCTCTGTACTAACCTCTCGTTGCCTGGCACATGGTTCTTGCGACGCCATTAATAACTAGCCAGGTGGGTCTCAGTTTACCATGAGATCCAGGACATCCAGCCCAGCAAACTCGCCCCTGAGATGTTTAATTGTCATTTAGATAGTAAGTCAGAATTGTCTATTTATGACATCCTAAATTCTAGCTTTATGCCTAATTATACTAGTTATAATTAAGTACATATGTGGGAGACCTGGTGAATGGAAAGAGACTTTTCCCCTTTGTGTTTTTCCTTTCTTTCATGCTAAACCTAACATGTTCTCTTGACTTCTCCTCTCCCTTTTAATCCTTCTTTCTCTTCTGAGTTTAATCCAGCTGATGAGTCATCTCCTTACAGGCCTCCTACTGCAGAAGCTCCTGTTCATTCCTCTCCTTTGCCTCATTCTGTTTCTCCTTCTGCTCCTCCATTCAGCCCACCAAGTCCCCCCACTACGCAGTCTTGTACACACATTCTAGCTCCTTTACAGGAGGTGACTGGCGCGGAGGGAGTAAAACCTGAACATGTTTTCTTGGCTTATTCCTTATTTTCAAGTTTTTTTTTTCTTGCTTCTCAGCTCTCCCTGTAGGCTGAAGTCCTCCAAACCTATTAGCCCCTTTCAGGTTCAGATCTCAGTCAAGGGTTACATTGAAATGTAAATGAAGAAAGGTGCAGTAGGAGACCAGTTACCAACCCAAGAAAAAAAAAAGTGTCCATTTTAAATTTCTCCTGGGCTACAACTCAGAATACTTTTCTCCCTTTCAACTTTTCTCTCCTTCTCATTTTCTCATGCTTTAATTAATAACCATTATCATTTTTCTTCTAGGAAATGCTGTGTTTTTGAGCTCACAATTTTCATCCTGCATACCTAGGTTAATGATTTTTTATCAGTTCTTTTTATCCAACTCTGGAGTTATTTTTGAACATCTGTTACATTGCAATGGAGATAAATATTACAAGGCCTTTGATTTTGTATTAAATATAAGTGCACATAAAAATTAAAATTTTTAAAATGGATCCAAATATTTTTAATTCATGTGATTTAATGAGGTTCAATTTAAATTGGTAAACTAATAAAAGTAAAATGTCCTTAAAATTAACTCACAAGTTTCTAAGTGGTCAAACTAATAAAATATTAATGTGTATAAAATGTCTCACATCAATTTTTCTAGGACTTTTCTTCAACAAGAAAGAGACGGCAAATACTGTTGGCACACTTGTCTGATATCTTGGTTTTTCTACAATAAGCAACATGTATGGGATTACTCAAATGTGTTTGTTAGAGATATCTGATTAATTTATAAAGCTATTCCTTGGAGTAACATACTTAAAAACATTATTTTTTGTATGTTAAATGTGTTCATATTTTCCAGGTATGCAAGCCTTTAAAGCAGAAAATTTATCAAGCTGCTGTTCTCCAAATTAACTTGTCTGTAATAGTAAACCTATCATTTAATGTTCTATTATAGGACCTGTCATCAATAGGGTATATGTAAAATGACATTTAAGAAAGAGTGTAATGTTCACTAGCAAAAATGGGACCACAGTAACTGAAATTGGGGTCTCTGATGACCTCATGGCTGTGGCATGTCTGGTGCCTGGGAGTCCTCCTGTGCAAGGGTCCAAGATGCCTAACTGCTGTGGCAGTACATTAATCTCAGGCATACAGCTCTTGGGCAGGAAGGAATTCTTTTGCTAAATAACCAGTGTTTCATCAGCTCCCTTTTCTGGTTCCTGCCCACCTTACAGTAACTTTGGAACCCAACATTGCACACATATAAAGATTGCTGACATAACTCTTTAGATCCACATTTCCATCAGAGAACAGAGCTCCATCTGATCTCAGCTTAATATTCAAAATCTGTGTTTATATACTCCTTTGCCCCTCACTGAAAAGCCCCACATTACCTGAGATAAGGCTCCCTCACCACCCTGCTACACATTATAATGGCTCCAAAGTAAGCCTGACTTTAACTCATTTAAAGTTGTGTTCAAAAGTCTGATGTTTGTTATATTGTGGTAGCTATTGCACAAACTGAATGTTTTACTGTTGATGATTCCATTTTGTATTTTCCTTGTAAACTCTAATTGTTGCCTGATCAATATTTTACAGAAGTACTGCTTCAAGAGCGAACATCATAAATTAACTTGGAATAGTAAGCCATCATCTATAGAACAGATAATGTAAACCCCAATTAGATAAAGGGGGTAAATAACTGTAAAGTTATAGACATTAAAGCTAAAGCCCAGAACTCTTACTCTATGACTGGTGAGACTGACTTGCTTGATGGTTAAGATCAAACTTAGAGATTAAATACAGAGGTCAAGAAAAGTCCATATTTAGGTCTTGCCCTCAGAGTCAGCCTGAACCCAGGGAACAAGAGGACTTCTCCAAGGAACTTTGCAACTCTGGGTCACACAACCTCCTGACCAAGGAGATTGATGAGGCCCCTAGAGGAAAAGCCACTTAGTGTGTCTGCTGCAGAGGAGGGTCATGGAAAAAGGGAGACATCCCTGGCGCTTTCAAGGAAAGCCACCTCATTGAGAAGACCTTGCCTATCCAAATGGCACTAATGGAGCTAAGAAACTGCTCTTAAGTTCTCTATGAGTGACCCCTGTGGAAACTCAACTGACTCTTTAACAGACAGGAACAGGTCACTTTGACCAGCTTGATCTTAAACACCTAGCAAATCAGTTAAAACCAAAGTATAGCCATTCTTGGGCATTTAAAAATAATAGTAACTATCAAGAGAAACTGCTAGAGTCAGAAGATTTTAGTCAGTTTAAGGCCTACAGACATAGGTAGGCTTAATCTATGTTTGCTAGTAAAGCTCCTAAATAAAGGCCTGTTCTCTCCAGCCTTTGCTAGGCCTTGTTATGGGAACAACTTCTCAGTTCTTCCACCCCCTGGTGAGGAATTATTAATTTCTGTCATCTTTGTAATATGCATTAGCATGTTCCAGATCCTGTAACATTTATATTGTATCAATCTCATTTCAGTATTCATGTCTTTTGTTCTTCTCCCATAGAAGCACCCATCCCCAGATACCTTTACAGCCTGCTCTCCCCCAACTGGACTTCTACCATGAACCCCTCAATTGACCCAATTTCTAAAAAGGAACCTCCAAACCGATGGCCCCACACTGCCCACTTCCAGCTCGAAGAAGTCAGATCAGTCATCACCCCTTTTCCCTACAGCAGTGAAGGAGTTCCTAGTATTAGGGGGTTAAATGAAGTCAGAATTGGGGACAGGCAGTTAGTGTAGAAATAAGGGATCAGTGAGATCGAGAAAATGAAGTCCATGAAAATCATCTGCCTTTGGAAGCCTGGAAGGAGAATGAACTTTTTACATCTCACCTGCAAAACCAACCCATCACCTAGGCAGGAAGGAGAGAGAAGGCTTCAAAAAGAACTGGAGGGCTGGGGAGATAGCTCAGCTGGTAGAGTGCTTGCCTTGCAAGCACAAGGCCCTGAGTTCGATCCCCAGTACCACAAAAAAAAAAAAAAAAAAGAACTGGAGAGCAAGATTTTTTAATTTTTTATAAAAAAAGAAATGGGGAAATGTAAGGAATCCGGCCTTACCACCACCTGTCAATCTGCGTTCCACCTGCCTCTTCCGTTACAGGAATTTCCGGCCTCCCCATCACCTGTCAGTCTGCATTCTGTCCGCCTCTTATGTTACAGGAATTTCCGGCTTACACTGCCATCATCTTGCTGCCTCCCACGTTACGTTCTAACATGTTATTGGTCCATCAGTCAGTCTGTAAGAATTCTCCTCCGCGATTGGTTCTTCCCAGCCTGTGAAATTCCAATATCTGGGAGAAGCCATGAGCCATGTTCTTCTTCTTTTTTCTTTTTCCACCCCGAGCGGACCTTATCCATCCGCACAAAATAAAGTCTTTTGTGTGAGTTCTCATGTCTGCAGAGTGTTTTTCTGGGAGCTACCTGCGAGCCACAAATGAGCCAGCGACCCCTAACAATCTAGATATTAACCACTACATTATTAATGGAATTTTTATTCTTTTGCCTTTCTGTGTATACACATTTTGTCCTTCCTAGCTTGCATTTGCCTGGGGGAGGAATGCAAATTTGTCACAGACAGAATGCACAGAAAAGGAACAAGTTGATTTATAGCTTTTGACATGCAAAACTAAGGTGAGGTAAGATGAAAACCCTACAAGTCAGAGATTATGGTCTTGAGAGCAAGTTGTTCTCATGTTTATTTCTTCTCCTCTGGTCTAGGAAGAGCCACCTCCAAGGGATCAGTTCTCATAGAGTTCTCCAGCAATCTAACAGTGAGATCCTTCTACCTAAGCCGCAGGGACAGAAAGCCAGGCATTATATGATAGAAGGAGATGGTGTGAGTGCTGTCAATGAGTGAATTGTGTCCCCAAAAGATAGGTGGAATTCTCACCTCCAGAACCAGTTATCTACAGATGGGATCAAGTTAGGTGAGGTCATTAGGATGTGTCTGAATCCAACATGACTCATTTCCTACAAAGACAGACATGAACAACACAGAGAAAGAATGCCTGTGGTGATGGAGGCAGATGTAGCTACAAGCCAAGGAGCAGCAAAACTTGATCACAAACAGCAGAAGCTGGAAGAGGCAAGAAGAAATCTGCACTGAGGTTTCAGAGGAGGCATGGCCCTGCTGGTGCCTCGATTTGGAACTTTTGGCTTCTGGAACTGTGAGAGAATACATTTGTTTTGTGTGATCCAATTCATGGTCCTTTTTGGGGGGCAAGTGTAGGAAACTTTGGTCTTTCTGTGTCACCCGAGGAGAGCAATAGTGCTGTCAATCAGAATTCCACATTCTTCCAGGAGTTCCAATCACTGTTCTTGTTTATCGCTACTCTGACATGTATTTGTGTTGAATGAGGTGGGAAATCAGCTCCTGATTTTCCAGTAAAGTAACCATAGCACAAGTTGGTGAAGTAATACTTTCCCTGACATCCCAGTTTCTGTTAATGACAGGACCATTCATGGAGGCACTCAGGCCTTGATGTCACATCGCCCACCTCTCCCTCTGTGACATCCTCTAAGACATTTGGTAAACACTCTACTGGACATTCCAAGACCAGCCTCCTGGCTGTTTTATTCATCCAAGGAACAAACAAAATTCATGCTTACTAAACAAGAGTCACCTTTTTAGCCATTTGAAATTTAATAATGAGCAAAAGGAACCAGGTCCCTGCCTTCACAGAGCTTATGTCATTCATGACAAGGTAGATGTAAACTAACTAGAGAAGCAGCACATAGCTCATGGGAACTGTCAGAAATGTTGTGCAGTGAGAGTGCTGGGGGCATCTAAGAGATTTTAGCAGGAAACTTAATCTAGTCTGAGGGTGGTAAGGAAAGATTTCCCAAGAAGTGACATTTGATGCAAGATCCTAGCAGTGCATAGGAGTTACCTGAGTGGAGGTGGATAGAGGTGGGAGCTGGTGCCAGAAACCTGACGTGAGGCCTGAAGGAGGAAGTGAGCATTGAAGGAGCCTGAAGCAGAAGAGTGGTGTGGTGGCCAACAGCCCAGAGAAAGCTGTCTACAGCTGTGAGGGATGGGAAGTGCTGGCATGGGTGCAGGGCCACAAGCTGGCTCTGTCTCAGTGGTCCTCAGTGAAGTTGTGTGGGGTCACCACCAGGGGACACACCAAGCCTCCAGGAGCCTGATTCATCCAAACCTCCAGAGTTTCCTGCAGTTCATGTGGTTACATGCAAGGCATCTGAAGCCTTAAAACTTCTCCAGGTGATCCTAATATTCTGCCGAGGCTAAGAACCATCATGAAGCCTGGATGGTAGTTCAATGAGGGCAGGGTGCTTGTTTTTTTTTTTTTTTTCTGATTTTCTATCATTTTACTACTTTAGTCTGCTCAGGCTGCCATGATCAAATAACACAGGCTAAGTGGCAAAAAGTGGAAAACTACTTCTCATAGTTCCAGAGTTTGGAAGTTAAGGCAGATCCAGAGTCTGAAGGGGGCTCACTTCTGGGACATCGGTGGTATCTTCTTACTGTATCTTCTCAAGGCTGAAGGGATGAAGGAGCTCTCTGAGTCCCATTAATAAGAACATTAATCCAAAGCTATGGTTTAAATGTCCCCTGCTGCCCTTTTTTAAACAGTGTGGAGTGCTTTGTCCCCAGTTCAAGGAGCTATTGGGAGGTGGTGGAACGTTTAGGAGCTGAAGCCCATTGGAAGGAAGTTAGGGCAACATGGGCATGCCCTTGAAGGGGACTTTAGGACACAGGCCCATTTTCTCTCTTTGCTTCACAGTTGCCATTAGGTGAAGAGGCCTCCTTACTACATGCTCCTACTAGGATGTACTATGATGTCACAGGCCCAAAGCAACAGGGTGCAGCAATCACAAACAGAAACCTCTAAAACCAAGAACCCAAAGAAGCTTTTCTTTCTTTTAAATTGATTACCTCGGGTATTTTTTCACAGTAATGTAAAGCTGACACACACACCATTTATGAGGGCTTCAGCCTCATAATCTGTCACCTATCAAAGACCCTATCTCCTAATGCCATCACTGTGACCCTGCCCCATATTGAGAAAAGCACCTAGTATAATGTTTAGTAAGTGAGGGAGAGGACCATGGAAAGAGAGAAGGAAGGAAAGAGAAGGAAGGGAGGATGGAAATGAATGAATAACTCATAGGCATTCCACTACTCCCACTTGTATTGCTATCTCTAAGTGAAATATTTATTATTGCCTCAAGGATAATGTCTATTGCTGAGCACAGTGACACACACCTGTAATCCCAGAGACTGCAGAGGCTAAAGCAGAAAGATCACAAGTTGGGGCCAGTCTCAGCCACTTAGCGAATCCCTTTCTCAAAATAAAAAATTAAAAGGACTGAGGATGTAGTTCAAAATAAAGTATAGGTTCACTTCCTAGTACAAAAGAAAGAAGGAGAAGGAGAAGGAGAAAGAGGAAGAGGAGAAGGAGGGGAAGGAGCAGAAGAAGAGGAGGAGGAGGAAGAGGGGGGAGGAGGAGGAGGCAGGGGAAGGAAGAGGAGGAAGGGGGAGGAGAAGAAGAAGAGGAGGGGGAGGAGGATGGGGAGAAGAAGGAGGAGGGGGGGAGGAGAAGAAGAAGAAAAGGAGGATGGAGGGGGAGGGGGAGGAGGAGGAGGAGGGGAATTCCTCTAGTTTTAGTCAGTCTTTTGTTGCTGTGACCAAAAGCAATTGGCAAGAACAATTAAAGGAATAAGTTTATTTGGAGTCTCACTCTGAGGTTTCAGTTCATGACAGCCAACTCCATTGCTCTAGGCCTGAGGTGAGGCAGAGCCTCATCGCAGAAGTGTGTGGTGGAAGAAAGTGGCTGCAAGCTTGGCATCAGGAAGCAGAGAGAGAGACCTCCCCTCAGCACGGACACGGACATGACCCCAATGGCCCACCTCCTCCAGTAACATCCTACCTGAAACAATCTCTAGGAAAGATGTGTATACAGAGGGAAGATACTGAAAGATGGAATAGGTCTTTGATTTCCTATACCCAAAGGACTTAAAATCAGCATATTACAGAGATACAGCCACATCAGTGTTCATAGCTGCTCAGTTCACAGTAGCCAGATTGTGGAACCAACCTAGATGTCCTTCAATTGATGAATGGATAAAGAAAATGTGGTATATATATACAATGGAATATTACTCTGCCATAAAGAATGATAAAATTATGGCATTTGCAGGCAAATGGATGAAACTGGAGAATATCATGCTAAGTGAGATAAGCCAATCTCAAAAAACCAAAGGAAGAATGATATCGCTAATAAGTGGATGATGACACATAATGGGGGGTGGGAGGGGTTAGTGTTAGGGTTAGAGTTAGGTTTAGGGAGGGGGGCAAGAATGGAGGAAGGAAGGACTGTATAGAGGGAAAAGAGGGGTGGGAGGGGTGGAGGGAAGGGAAAAAAATAACAGAATGAATCAAACATTACCCTATGTAAATTTATGATTACACAAATGGTATGCCTTTACGCCATGTACAAACAGTGAAACAACATGTATCCCATTTGTTAACAATAAAAAAAAGAATAGAAAGACCAGTTTATTTATTCAAGGTATGTTTACTAAGAAATTATTGTGTTTCAGTGAGTTTCTTGCTGTGTATACAGTGTTTTAGTTAGCCTTTTTGCAACTATGACCAAAAGAACTTAAAGAACAATTAGAGGAGGAAAAATTTATTTGGGGGCTTATGGTTTCAGAAGATTGAGTCCATATATGGTGGACTTCATTCTTGGGGGCCCAGGCAGGCTGAACAGTGTGACTGAAGTGTGTGCCAGAGGAAACTGGCTCATGTCATCACACCAGGAATCAGAGACAGACTTCACTCTCTGGGGACATCATATATGCCCCAAAGGCACACTCCAAAGCCCACCTCCTCCAGTCACACCCTACCTGCCTAGAGTTACCACCCAGTTAATCATCAGGGGATTAACACGCTGATAGAATTGAGGCTCTTATGAGCCAATCATTTCTCCTCTAAGCCTTCTCGCATTATCTCCCACATGAGCAGTTGGGGGACACCTCACATCCAAACCATAACACCTACCATGCTGAAGATGTACTTTCTCTCTCTCTTTCTCTCTCTCTCTCTCTCTTGGATAGCAGCACCTGTGCTTTTAGATGCACCTGTGGCAGCCCAGTTATAGACTGCATCTCATAGCTCCTTCAGCAGGTCCAGTGGGTCATGTGGAAAAACAATTTGAAAGATGACCAACAGGATACCATACAAAGATACAAGATCAAGTTTTAAATCTAGTACTAAGAAATAAGCATGGCTACTTTATGCTACTTTCTGTCTTCTCTCATCCTCTCCAAGAGCTAAAATAGAGACATACAATTTGCAAGTCCACTTTAATATTGCAACACACATCAGGAAGGTGTAGCCCAATATAGTGGTGTCACTTGTTTGCTCTGATACTAAACATTCACATAATAGCCAGACTTTCACTACACCAAGAAAATAACTTTCATTGTTCTTATCAGCCAGAAGATAAATATTTGCATGTGTATTTTATTTTAATAACCAGTCATGAAAAATAACATGAGAATATGAGTAATGCCATATTTTAATTCAATATATGTTTCCCTCTGATATTTTAACATCACAGGTCCATGGGAAGCTCATGAATTTCAGGCCAATTAGCATACAGAATATTATGATTTTTATTACAGGAATCTCACATCACTTCATGATTCCATGATGAATCATATTTAATATGAACTCAATTGAGCAAAAGATGCAAAGAGGTTCATGCACTCTTTCGGTGTTTATGCTGCATCTGTAAAGGAGTAAACTCCTGTGGCACCTCTGGTACAGTGGAGAGAGCCTGTGTGTGCTGCTCTGAGCCCAACAAACTCCTGCTCCTTTTCCCACATTGTCCCTTGACTGAAGATGACACAGGGCCAGTGACAATAACTTAGGTTCTCTAAAAGAGAGTTCTGGAGTTATTCCCAGGGTACAGTTATTTATTTTTAAATCAAAAATATTATATCTCAAGTTCCTAAGAAAAATGTATTTTTAAAAAGTCAGAGTGTATGATAAAGAGTAGGTGAGTATCCACCTCAGCTGGCAAACTCCAGCCTCCTGTTGTTAAATGAGGATTGTTGCCATCTCTAAAATGACCCCCTTCCTGCTGGGTAGAAGTAATGTGTCAATGCACCAAATCCCACTGGATCATTTATGTGCTGTGTTGGCATGTGCTAACTTCTGATACAGCCAGATGAAGGAAGTGTTGGGATACCACCAGCTTCACTTTCTCAGAAGTAGTATGCAGGAGTCCATGCAACCCATCTTCTGGAACACAGTGTGACTGGCAGACAAATGACTAAGGATGTCCACTTGTCAATTCCCCTAATCTGTGAATATGTGAACTCATATGACCAAAGAGATCATGCAGGTGTTATTAGACTAAGGATTCTGCTATGAGGGGATTATCCTAGATTATCCAGGTGGCCCATTGTATTCAGAAGGGTCCTCCCAAGAGGAAGGCAGCAGAGTCAAAGTCAGAGTCACTGAAGAATGGAAGTTGACATTGGGCTGCAAGCTGGAGAAGGCTGACCAGCTCCAAAACATGCAAAACACTGACAAAAGATTTGTGGGGCACTTGGTAATGCAGCCCTATGGACACTTTGAATCTAGTAAGACCTAGTCTAGAGGAAATCTAGAGAACTTCCTACACCAAGAACTCTAAGATGAAGAACACTTACATTTTTCAAAACCACCAAGCTCCT
The DNA here is from genome assembly GCA_020740815.1 of Sciurus niger. Classification (NCBI taxonomy): domain Eukaryota; kingdom Metazoa; phylum Chordata; class Mammalia; order Rodentia; family Sciuridae; genus Sciurus; species Sciurus niger. Next base: position 116,397 of record JAHUXG010003589.1, read on the forward strand.
GGGAATTTTTTACAGCAGCAAAAGGAAATTTTTTATTTTTTTTAGTGGAAGAAATTTAATCATGACCCTTCAGACAGATCTAACTCAATGGAAAACAGACCAAAATTAGAATTGTAGGATCCCTTGAAAAAACAGAATATCTTTGTGATCTTGGGGTAAAATAACACACACACACACACACACACACACACACACAACCAAATTGGAATTCATAAAAAATAAAAATTACTCATCAAAATGTATCATTTAAGAAAATTTAGAGTAAGCCTCTGAGAAAATATTTACAATACATGAATTGGACTAGGCATATGTATCCAAAATATGAGTAAATTCATAAAACTCAATAAAAGTTGAAAATAGGAGCAAAATCTTGAATAAGCACTTCATAAAAGAAAATATGCAAATGACAAATAAGCACATGGAAATGTAATCCACAATATTTGTCATGAGAGGAGTACAAATTTTAAAAAAATAGTCAAGGATGCAAAACAATTGGGAAACTTACACATTACTGGGAATGTTAAATGGCAAAACTACTTTGGGAAACAACTTGGCAGATCTCAAAGGTTAAATCCATGTTTCCTAAATGATCTAGTAGATTAATTACATTTCCCAGTGCTACAGTTTGCATCTTGAATGTCTCCGAAATGCCCATGTGTTCAATAGCACCATAGGGTGCTATTGGGAGGTTTTTTAGAAGCAAATTAGATCCCTGGGAACATGCCCTTGAAGGGGATACTGGGACCCTGGCCCCTTCTTACTTTGTCCTTTGCCTTCCAGCCACTATGAAGTGAACAGCTTCTTCAGCTACATGCCTCCACCATGATGTCTCATCAAGGATCCCAAAGCAACAGTCCAACTGACCATAGACTGAAACTTTCAAAAGCATGAGCCAAAATTAACCTTTTATCTTTAAAATTGTTTCCCTCAAATATTTGTGACAATAAAGAAAAGCTGACTGACACCACATATTTACCCAAGGAAAATCAAAATATGCTTTTTCTATACAAACACTTATACATGATTATTCATAGGCTCTTTATTTTTAGTACTGAAAAATTGGAAATAACTCACATGCAATCAAAAAATAGTGGATGAATAAATTCCAGTATAGCCATGCAACAAAATAATGCTTGCTTATATAAAGGAACCAACCAATACTAAACAAAAATGACTCTCAAAAACATTGTTCTGTGAGAAAATTGTGAGGCACAAAACAGTGCATGATAGGTGATTTCATTCTGAAGAGATTATGTAGCAGGCAAAGCTAATAGAAATTCTCTAGTCAAAGAAAGCAAACCAGGGGCTTCCTGGGACCAGGATGACTGGTGAGTACTGATTGGAAAGAGACAGGGAGCATTTCAGATTGACAGAAATGTGCTATATCTTGATTGAAGTGACAGTTTCATGGGTAAATATATTTTTCAAAATTCATTTAACTGGGTGCATTTTAATTATATAAATTATATTCCAATCAAGTGGATTTACTATGGTTTGAATATAGTTTGTCTTCTTGGAAACTCAGACTAAAATTGAATTGTGTGATATTAAGAGGTGGGACCAGGTAAGACCTTGAAGAGGTCATTAGACCTCAGTCCCCATGATACATTAATCCACTGGAGTGATTAGTGGATTAATGAATTGTCTCCACATAGCAACAGTAGTTCACTAGGTCTCTCACATACTCCCTATCTTTTGCCTTGTTGTCAAACTGCCTCAGGATGGCCAGCAAGAAAGCCAATGACAGATGTGGACCCTAAGACCAAAGGATTTCACATTAAGAGAGGGAAAGGAAAGGGTGAGGAGAGAGACAGAAACAGCGAAAGAAACAGACAACACTTATTTAGACACCACTGGAGGTCACTGGACCTGGGACCACCAATCTTTTCTTGAAAATTTGCAATCAAAGAAAAAGAATTAAGTGTTTTATATTCCCTGCAGAAATTGTATGACACAGAAACCAAGGGACTCAGTGATGAGGAAAGTTTCTTATTTACAAAAGAATTCTAGTTAATAAAGAAAGAACCATAGAACTAGAAAATTCTTATTTCGAAACCTGACTGAAATAATTGGTTCTGGCAATGACCACCAACAGAACAATTAGTGGAGGCTAATTTATTACTAGGAAGACACAATATTGATGAAACTGGGCTGCGTTCCGCAAATCCACTTAGGAACTTTAGTATCAAGAAGGACAGCAAAGCTCAGTGGCCCCCAGCATGATGCAGCAAGAAGCCCAAGTAAAATGTTGTGGCCTGAAGCATTGAACGTGGGTCTTGTGAAGTGCACAGTGCCCATTTCCATGCACCAGAAACATGCAGGGAGAGTGGAAAGTCACATGACACCACCAGAGGCAGAGAGACAAATCCAGGATGTGGGCCTAGCCACTGAAAATCTAAACCAGCATGTGTAATAACGATCTGACCAAAAGAAAATGAAATGAAAGCAGATGAATTGTATTACCCTAACAATGTCTTAATATCTTAACAGTTCAGCATAAGGAAAAAGCACATTAGAACAGAATAGGAAGTCCAGAAATTATTACATAGCAAGGGCTGCATTTTGAATTGGTAAGGAAACTGTAAATTAGACAATAGGGCTGGGGAGATAGCTCAGTTGGTAAAGTGCTTGCCTTACAAGCACAGGGCCCTGGGTTCAATCCTCAGTACTGCAAAAAATAAAAAAAAAATTGACAATAAAGGTTTTTATGACAAATAAATATCTAGGGAAATGACAATAAAGTTGTTTCTTCAAAACCATCTAAATATATAAGCATAAAATACTATTAAAATTCCCCAGCAATCCAGGAGTATCTTTATAATCTTAGACTAGGAATGCTCTGCTTTTTAAAACACAAAATGCAAAATCCATAAGTGGAAGTCCTGATAATCTAAGATAACATTGTTAAAATTGAGATATGATTTTGAAAAGTAAAACACTTTACTTTTATGAAACACTTCACTAGGAAAAAATTCTCAACTTACACAATACAGAAAACACCAGTTCACAGGCAGTATGAAGAACATTCTTTAAAAGAATGTGGGCAAAGAAGATAAGCTGTCAATTCACATGAGAGTAAAACATAAGGAATAGACATAAAGATACATTCATCTATACAATAAGATGCAAATCAAAATAATAAAGATATACAATAAGTAGCAATAATGTAGGTAATAATGAAGATACAATATATATAATTTTAAATAGTCATATGTAAAGATATGAAATGAGATATAATAAAAATATAATATTTCAGCTCACAGTATAGGAAATGATTCAAGATTAAACATGCCCCTGTTGACGGGCCACACACCCTGAGTGTCCTCTGGAGAGCTTACTGCGGGAAAAGCCTTCCCTTCTTTGACTGTCTTTTCCTGTGAGACACCAGTATAGCAATCCTCTCTCTGCCTCTCACTAACTTCTTCCTATGAGACAAATGATTCATTTGATTGGGGAATTTGGAAAACAAAGCTGAGCAGGCCTGTGGAATGTGGTGGATTTCTTTTTCTTCCCCTGATAGGAAAGAGGTCAACATCAACAGATTTCTGCTTCATACCTCCATGGAATTTTCTGGCCCCATAGTTGAGAGATCAAGTGCAGAATGCAGCCCCAATCCAAAGATCCTGTAAGAGGAGTATATCTAAATTAGAGATTCAGTACAGGAAAGACACTTCTCTGTTTCTGTGGTCTGAATGTTTGTGTCTCCCTGGGATTCATATGTTGACATCTAACCCCCAAGGTGTTAGTGTTAACATGAGGCCTTTTGGAAGGGGCTTAAGTTGTGAAGACAGAGCTCTCATGCTTGGGATTAATGCCCTTGTACAAGAGAACCAGACAACTGTTTTCTTCTTCCACCATGTGAGGACACAACAGAAAGATGCCCTCCATGAGGAACAAGCCCTCACCAGACACTGGATCTGCTGGCACCTGAGCTTGGGCTTCCCAGTCATCAGAACTGTGAAAAATAAACTCCTGTTGTTTATAAGCCACTCACTTCATGGTACATATTTTTTAAGGAAGACTGCATGGATTGACACCTGTAAAAACAAGATACTTCATCTCAGATCAATTTATCAGTAATGAAGTTGCCCATTTGCTTCCATCTACCATATTGGTCCATTATCCATTGCTAGATAATGAAACATCCATAAGCTTAGTGACTTCAACTATTTTTCTATACCACAGTTCTATGTGTTGACTGTTTTCAGGTGGATGGTTGTTTGGACTTCTCGCCCCAAATACACGAGATACTGACTGGAATCACAGATATCTGAAGACTCACCTAGGTGGATTCTCAGAGGGCTCTGGAGATTTCTCATTAGATGGTGGCTTTCAGCTACTAGTATCAAGGAATGTTGACTAGAATACCCTATCATGGCTTGGGTTTCTTACAGGATCAACTTTACTCCAGTGAACACTTTCTGAGAGTAAGGATTCCAAGACGCCTAAGCACAAGTCACAGGTTTTGGGTTCTAGATTTGGAGTCCCCAAGGAGCATTTCTATCACATTCCTTTGGTCAAGGCATCTTGAAGTCAGGACATATGACTCCAAGCAGAGATGGATAAATGGTGGCTGTCTTTGATTTCTATCCCAGACCACTTTTGTTTCATTTCTCAATCAGTTCAGAATTTAGATCAGGAAGAGAAACTCTTTATTGGGATCTTACAAACTGCAACAAAACTGCTCATGGGAATATTTTGAGGGACAATGAATTGAAGACTAACGTTCTTTGATATACAATGAGATTAATAATGCAAAGATGTTGAGAAGAGGTATATAATTTTATTGGAAAATTATAATGCTATTCATTTTACAATGCTTTGTTCTTGGGAAAATATTGGGAAAGGGATGTCAAGAAAGTTTTAGGATTTATCTGTTCTTAGTGCTTTATTTCAAGAACATATTCTTATATTTCTTGTGGATTTTAAGTAGATTTTAAAACATATAACAAACTACTGATGAGTGAAATTTGTTTCTATTTCAGTGTTATATTGATTTTTCTTGAACTTGACCAATCAAGAGTAGTGTGTTTCCTAAGCATGTACATAGTGTGTAATATCTAAAACTATAACACTATATTTCTAGGTTTCTAGAAGCAACTCTTCCTCTTTCTTTTGTTCAGAGTAACTAAAATGTAAGTATATGAATCAGACTGCTGAAAATCACCATTAAGCCTTGATTGAAGATTAAAGCTAAGTTAATCAGATTGAATTCATGTATTGAATTTTCCCACTTTAGTCTATAAATACATAAATTATTATATGTTAGGTAAAAAATTAAAATGCAAAGTTAGAGGACTTGGCTTAAGTGTTAAGGCCATATAAACTACACCCCATCCTATACTCCATAAATATACATACATTCTTATATGTGAAGGGCTTCAGGATTCATAAGATGGATTTGTCCTTACAAAATTTACTGATAAAGAGGGATTATATGGACCAGCAAATTTGCTTCACACATGAAGACAGAATTCTAAGATAACTCTGAAGTCTTTACCCATGGTGGGCATATACCTTTTCCCAGTAATTCAAATACTAATCTAGATATTTCTGTGAAGGAATTTTGCAGATAAAATTAAGGCTGAAATTCAGTTGACCTGATAATATTCAGGAGGTTATCCAGGCAGGGCTCATCAAACCACTATCCTGCAGGTCAGAGTCAGGGAGGTTGGAACTTTGAAGAAGTCATGGCTGCCTCAAAGACAGGTGTGGCCCTGTGGCCAGTTCTGTGGGCAGCCTCTAGGTGCCAAGTCCAGGTGGCAAAGATTTTTGTTTTTGTTTTTGCTTTTTAATTTGCAGGAAATTATTAATCTACATTTTTTCTTTCCTTGTCCCCTTTGTAGACTAACAAGTTAGAATTTTTCTTAAAAGAGAATACTGGATTTCAGATCATTTAACCCAAGGGTGTCAGTAAGGAAATGGGAAACCTTAGGCCCACAGCCTCAAGATGCTGAACTCTGCCAACACAAAACAGATGCTCCCCAGAGCCTCCAGACAAATGCCTCCTTTCCAGACTTGGGATGTCATATCCCAGCAGTGCCAGGCCAGGCTTCTGGCCCACAGAACTGTGAGCTAATAAGCGGGTGTCATTTCTATCCTCTGACCTTCCAGGACTTGTTGCACAGCAATAGAAAACTGATTTAAGTCACAATTTAATTCTTGAACGCACCCAACAGAAAAGTGGATGAAAGCCTGAGGTGGAGGAGGATCAGATGGGGCTCCATGGCATCTCTGCCACGTGCAGACTCAGCGATGATGATGGGGTTATGTACTGACATGTACTTGGAGGCCTTTGCCTTTAGCTGCCTGCAGGAGCTTCCCATCTCTCAGCCCAGTGTTCTCCTCCAAGACCCATCTCCTCCCAGCAGCACAGCTTGTTATGCTGGACTTTCTTCAGCATCACAAGAGGTTGAATTTCCCAGGACTCCACCCACTAAATGCCAGATGTATCTACCACTAATCATTGTGGCAATTATAGGCACCATCTGGAATTTCCATTTGCCCCAGAGGGGTCAAGAGTACCATGGATTAGAACCAATGAAGCTCCATTCCACATTTGAACAAAGAGAACAAGAGAGAGAAAGAGGGCGGCCTCACAGCCCCTGGTGTCAGAGCTCCAGTCAGGATCACTGGAAGGCTATTGTGAAAACCTTATTTGCATATGCTGTTTTAGCCACTGAGAAATGGTGCAGGACACTCCTGTCTCCTCCTATGCTTTTCCCAATGTTTACTCAAATGTCACTTGGAAAAGACTCCTGAGGTTGCACCCCCTTCCCCATTCCCATCACTCAATATTTCCTTGATTTAGTTTTTACATAGCACTTATTACCTTTTGAGACTGAGATTTGGGGTGCTATGCTGGGGTCCATCTAACCTACAACCAGACAGTATGTTCCTGGAGAGAAGTACACAGTGCTTTGATTCCTGTTGTGTCCCCAGCACGTGTACCACTGCTTGACACTTACTATGCACTCAGCACTGCTGAATGAATGAGTGAAGATATTCTAAGTATTTCATGCAAGTTATTTTATTCTTCTTTTCTAAGAGAAAATAAATCTTAGTGTGTAGTATAATCACATTGAATTTAATAATAATCATTTCAGAGGCACAAATGCAAAAACATACAGCTGGGCATGGTGGCACCTGCCTGTAATCCCAGAGGCTCAGGAGGCTGAGGCAGGAGGATTTCAAGTTCAAAGCCAGCCTCAGCAACTTAGCAAGGGCCTAAGCAACTCAGTGAGACCCTGCATCTAAATAAAATTTATAAAATGGACTGGGGATATAGTGGTCAAGCGTCTCTGGGTTCAATCCCTGGTACCAAAAAAAAAAAAAAAAAAAAAAGCAAAGGGGTATATAAAAATAGAGCATTTTCATTAAAGAGTTCTCTGTTAGGTTTTATAAAACCAGGGAATGCAATGAACAAATTCATTTATGTTCTCAATTTGAATTATTATTTTATTATTATATAAAATTGAGTCATAAATTATGTTTCAATATAAATTAAATATTGACCAAGTTAAAGGTGAACATATACACTCACACTTTTTAAAAATTTAAAATAAATTATGCATCTGCATTTTATCTTTTTCCCTCTCTAGACTAACAAGGTCAACAGCCAGGAGTTTTCTTAAAAGAGAATCATGAATTTTAAAGAATTTAATACATGGCAAAATGAATTTGGTCTCTTTTTAACAATACTGAATATTTGTTAGATGTAAATATAGGTTCACTTCTGGAAATACAAAGATAAATTCAAATTGATAGTGGACACTGAGCATCTTACTGACTGCAGGACAAGGTATGTAAGGAAAATAATGTCAACAATTGAGGGTATACATAGCTTGTCATACCAATAAACCAGATTTTCTTTGATGTCTTAGTCTTAAGCATTTGAGGAATAACATATTTAATGAGATCACTTCATTTTTTTGAGAAAGGTTCTTACATAAAAATAGAAAACAGAAATAATACAAAGGTTTTACAGTCTATTTTTCTCTTTACAGGAATTTCAAGATTATTTCAAAGATTATTAAAACTGTAGTAACTTGCCATGAAATTCATTGACATTAATGTTCGTGTTCATATGAGTCTTTTTTCTTATAAGTGAAATGATTTTTCCCTGAAAATGGAAATGGTATTAATATATAAGCTGGCTGACTTCCAGAGTATTGTAATCAAAAAGTTCAGTGCTAAATTGAATACAGTTATATACAAATGTAGTACAGATTTTACAGAAAGTGATTTGAACATATTAGTAATATGTTGTTTTTTCTAAATATCTGCTTTAAAAATATTTATTTGTAATTGACAGATTCTAGTTGTACATATTTGTTGAGAGCAGTGTGATGTTTTGGCACTCATGATCAGTTCAAGATATGTTGCTTATCCATCACCCCATCATTTGTCATTTCTGTCTTTTGAGAACATCAGAATTCTCTCTTCTATGTATTTGGATTTATATGATACAATATCCTATTACAGTGTACGGCCACCAACCTAACATTCACTTGAATTGTTATGACAATAAATTAATATTGAAGGTCACAACACTATGCCACCCCAGGAGCATTCACCATGTGTACCTGAAAGGAAGAGGATAGGCTTTTCCATGTAATTTAATTTAAAAATGTGGGGATTGATGCCTGCCAGAGAAAAGGGGCTCATATTCCATACTCTAGCATCATCTCATGGTGAAAACTGGTAAGGACCAATTAAAAACTTTGTTAATTTGATTAAGTTACTGGATAACTTATTGATTGAAATGGGTATGGAGATATTCATTGTTCCTAAAGGAATATGATTGATGAATTTATGGAATTAAAGGTGAACATTTGTGTACAGCACTGAAATCTATAGAAGAACCAGTCAGGAAAATAAGAAAGCGAGACTGGGTCTGGGTTAGATCTGGGTCTCAGTGTCAAACGTTTGCTGCAGGGGATCATGGACACTGAGGTCTGAGGTGAGAACCTCAGTGTCTCTGTATGGAACATGTTCTCTTGTGTGATATGCCATGTACGTTCGTCTGTCCCACTCTTACGGGCATTTATTTCCAATTCCTGCTATTATGACCATACCCAGCTGTAATAGTCACCTCCCAGCCAACTATGCACCCCACCCCTCCACTGCTCCCACTGAATTATGTTGAAGCATTTGCAGATGCATGTCATCCCATCTGTACCTCTAAAGATTTGTTTTGTGCATAGGGATTCATAGTTGTAAAGTTGCAACATGAACCAATCTTTTTTGGAGGCAGAGGGGTCTTTTAGATTTTATTAAGGAAAAAAATTCTATGACAAATTTCTAAAAGTTTTTATGTATTTTTAAATTTTATTTTATTTTTTACCTTCTACATACAGATTTTAATCCACCTACATTTGGTTTCTGTGTGGGGCATTTATTTTCATCTTATTTGGTATAGATATCAAGTTCTCTCTGAGATATTCATAGAAAATAGCAGCAGTTCACCTCTGGCCTACAATATCATTTCTGCCACAGTTAAATCTCCCATGTTTGTGGGAAGTAGGATAAAATGATCAGCATCCAGGCTTACAGTGTGCCCTATTCCAAATGTCCTGTTACAACAAAAACCCAGTGCCTGAAGTCCTTTTCATCTGGAGAGTGAGAGCTCATGGTTCTTTTGGAGAGCCATGGTTGGCATTAACCTTTGAAGTTCCTTATGAATTCTAGAATCATCTCATCAGGTTACAAAGTAATTTGATTAGAAATAGCATAATAAATCAATTTGGAGGGAGTTGATATCTGTACATACTGACTCTATGAATCTATGAGCTTAATGCATATCTCTTTTTGTCTTCTTTAATATATTAGATTAGAGTTCTGTGAGTGCCTCTTTGAAGCAAATATGCATGACTTTATTGTATATATTCTTAGGCAATTGTGTTTTATGCTGGTGTAAATTATTAAATTTGGCTTCCATATGTTGTTAGTAGTAAATGAAATTATAACTGATCTTTATATTAGTTTTTTATCTAGCAGCCATGTTAAATTTTTATTAATGCTAATACTTTACCTAGAGTTTTTCAATATTTGTAGTAATCTATTGGTGTATAAGAAATTATCCCCACACCCAGTAGCTTAAAGTAATAATAAACATTTATCACCCATGGCTTCTGCAAGTGTGGAATTCAAACAGGACTGGTTGCCTCTTTGTTTAATGTCTTCAGCTGGGAAGCCAGGCACTGGAATCATCTGAAGTCTTTCTCACTTGCCAGCAGTTGATGCTGACTATTAGCTAAGAACTTAGCTGCAACTCTCTACTAGAACATCCCAGTGTGACTTCTCCATGTGGTCTGGGCTTCCTCCCAACATGGTGACCATGTTCCAAAAGTCAGTTATAAAGAGAAAGAGAAAAAGAGGGTCAGAGCTTGACTTCTGGATTCTATTGGTGTGGGCTGTCATAAGTCCATCCTATATTCAAGGAAGGGAAACACATGCACCTCCTCTCAGTGAGAGGAGTCTTTGAAATACTTTGCATAGCATCTGAGATACTAACAGGATCATGTTGAAATATACTATTTGCCACAATAATGTGCATGCATAAATTATCTGCAAATAATGACAATTTTGTTTCTTCTTTTATAAACCTTATTTATTTTATTTATTCTTTTCCTAGCCATACTATAATACCAGATAACTTTAATAACATGCAAAACAGAAAGGGTAAGAGATAAAATGATTTTTCCATCACAAAAGAAAATGCTTTTAAGCATTTCATCACTAATATCATTCTGCAGGTTTTTACAGAGGTACATGTGGTGGTGTGATACCCATGTTCCTCATGAAGAAGGATTTGCCACCACACTGTGAGAAACTGATTAGCAGACATCTACCAGCTATCATCCCTTCAGAGTCTACCTAGATGCACAGAACTGTCCCAGCTGAAGTTCTGAAGTTACACCCTGTCCTAGACAGCCCATCTCTGGAGAACATGCAAGGTGGGAGAGGGAAGGAAGACTTGCTATCTGGGCTCAGCCAAGAGTTCTCTAACAGGAGCTTCTAGCTCCAGAATGCCTCACAGACACTGAATCTTCTGAGGCTTGATGGGTCTGTGTCACAGCTCACTGCTTCCTTGGACAATCCAACTTCCCAGCCAAATGTTGGTACCCTGCAGCAACCTCAGCACCTGCTTTCAGAAAACTCATTTAAAACTGTTGGCACAGGAGTGGAAGGATGAGGTAGGCAGTGAGAAAAGGTTTTGGAAATATGACTTACAACTAGACAGGAGGAGGACCCCATCCTTGATGGAGGTGAAAGGGTGAAAACTTTCATAGTAAATGGAAACCAAAATATTACACCTACTGGAAGTGAACTGGAAAGAGTATTTTAGTGGAAAAGACTATATATATATGGCATACCTAGCAGTTGAGACATCTGGAGGAAATAGCAACTCTAAGGATACTAGTTCTTTAGGACTACCATAACAGAAAACTGCAGACAGGGTGACTTGAACAACAGAAACTTGCTGCCTCATAGTCCTGGAGACTGGAAGTTGAAGATCAAGGTACCAGCAGAGTTGGGTTTCTTCTATGACCTCTTTCCTCAGTGGCATATGGTTGCCTTCTCACTGTGTCCCCACACAGTTTTTAATCTTTGAGCATGTGGACAGTGAGTGAGCTGTGTGGTCCTTTCTCTTTGTATAAGTACACTAAAATGAAGTGCTATTGGGTTAGTAGCTCACCCTAATGATCTTATTTAATCTTTATTATCACCTTATAGTACTAGCTCCAATTATAGCCACATGGACCATCAGAATTTCAACAAGTAAGTTCAGGAGCAATTCATCCCATAAGAAATGGCTATTGATAAGCACAATTGATGCACTACAAAATGAAAATGAACAGTTTAAGTGAGTAGCAGGCAATTAATTGGAAGTTGGGTGTGAAAGCTGGGACCTCTTTGCTTGTATGCAAAGAAGTATAATAGAGGAAGCCAGAGGACCAAGCAGATAGAATTGGTTAGCAAGCTCACCAGCTACAACCATCCATACTTTGCACCAGTCAGATCCTCTTCAGCAACACTTTGTCTTTCCACATTTACTTATTTCTTATGGCAAACTCAGAAAAGAGAGATCAGTGGAACATACTAAAGACCCCTCTGCTATACTTAAGTTCAGGATGCAGCTATCTGCCTCTTTGAAACCCATTCATCAGGCCATGATGGCTTACCAGCAGCATTTGAGGACATAACTCAATCCTTCCCTCCTGGGAATTTGGAGCTGCACATTCATTCATAATCATAAGTTGATCATTCAATTTCTTTTTTATTTTTATATGTTGCATTTTGATTCACTTTACAAAAATGATGTACAAATTTTCATTTCTATGGTTGTGCATGATATAGTTTCATACCATTCGTGTAATCACACATGTACATAGGGTAATGATCATCCAATTTCCTTGTAATTTTTGCACTTCTATTATGTACCTGCAGTCTGACCTCTTAAATCCAGCAGGTCAATTATCCCTGACAGGCATGACTCCTCTCCTGCAACAGGTCAAATGGTGCTGTAATGCTCAACTCTGTCATACTTCTTGTGTTGCTCAGCTTTCATCACTGTGACAAAATTCCTGAAAGAATAAACCCATAAACAAAAAAAAGAGTTATTTTGGCTCATGGTTTCATAGATTTTAGTCCATTGTCACTTGACTATGTTGTTTTTGGGGCCTGTGGCAAGGCAAAATGTCATGGTAGATGTGCGGAGTGGAAGCAAACTGTTCACTTAATGGTTGCCAGGAGGCAAAGAGATGTTGGGCCAGGATCCCAACATCCTCTTCAAGGACACACCCCCAATGACCTAACCTCTTCCCACTGGGACCCGCCTCCTAAAGGTTCCATGAATTTCCAATAGCAACAGTGAATGGGGACCAAGTCCTTAACACATGGCCTCTGGGGGATATTTAAGATTCAAACCCTAAACCATAACCCTTTAGAATTTTTCTTTTGACTATTTATATTTATGATATTTATCCAGATGTGTAACTATGAGATCAAATAGTAAATATGTATACACTTTTAGACAAGTATTGCCCAACTTCCTTCTACAGTTGTTGTTTTATTTTGGATTTATAATGTATAATACTGTATGGATTGTCCCACAATGTCACCAACAGAGAATGTTGTCTGATTAAACATATTCTTATGTCTTTTTTTTTAATTTTCATATTGTGAGGTATGAGTTACACAGGGGAGAGCTCCATCACTTCTTATCATGTCCACAGAATATAAGCCCCTTGGTGTGGTGACTTTACCTACTGAGAGTAGAATGGAGTCCTCAATAATTTGACTTCCAAGCAGTAGAGCTAGTGTTCTCTTCTATCTTTGACCTCTTCCAATGGATTATATTTCCTCCCTCCTAAGACCTTGGGGAAACTCAGGAATTTCATTCAGTGGGATGATAGAAAGTACCAAAGAAGAGTTTTGTTCATGTAGATGAGGAAATTTCACATGAGCAATCTCTCTTTGCTAAGTGAGTGTGGGAGCTTCAGGAAACAGGTGTTAGGCAACAGATGCCACACAGAGGTGACCTTACTGCCCTCAGAGAACCCTGGAAATTAATACATCCATATTAAGCCAGGCTAAGGAGAGAATGAGAACCAATGGGATAGAAGTAGACATCGATACATAGAAAGAAATTTGTTATGAGAAATTGGCTCATGGGATGTTGGAGGCTGAGAAATTTCACCTTCTATCTGAAAACTGGAGACCTAGGTAAGCTGCCAGTGAAACTCAGTCCATGTTCAAAGGCCTGAGAGCTGTTGGAGTCAAAGGTTCAAGTCTCTTTCCAAGTCTGAAGGCCTGAGAACCAGTATCCCTAACATCCAAGAAGAGAAGAAGATGAATATCCCAGCTCAGGCAGAGAGAGTGAATTTTTCCTTTGTTATGGTTTAGATATGAGGTTTCAAAAAAAACTCATGTGTGAGACATTGCAAGAATTTTCATGAATCAGTTGATTACATTATGAGCCGTGTAATCTAATTAGTGGGTTAATCCACTGATAAGGATTAACAAGTGGTAACTATGTGCAGATAACATATGGGTGGAGGAATTAGGTCAGTAGGGTTTTGCCTTTGGGTCTTAGGTTTTGTCCCTGATGAATGGAGTTCTCTTCCTGGTTGCCATTTCCTAAGCTGCTTCCCTCTGTCATGTGGTTCTGGAGTCAGCCGACTATGGACTGAACCTCAAACTCTGAACTAAAATAATATTTTCCTCCTCCACATTGTTCTTGTCAGTTTTTTCATCATAGAGATGAAGAAACTGAGTGAAACATTTTCCTTTCATCCTTTTTTTTTTCAATCCCTGGCAGGTTTAATGATGCCATCTACATTGGTGAATCTTTTATATTCGGTCCACTAACTCAAATGCTAATCTCTTGTGGGAACACCCTCACAGACACATCCAGAAATAACCATTTACCAGGTGTCTGGGCACCCCAGTTAAGTTGACATCACAATGCTGAATTAGAAAATTCAAGAGTTCTGTCTTCCATGAAAAAAAAAAAAAAACATGGCTTCTGTTAAAGAGAAACAAAGTCAAAGTGGTGAAAGTAGACTTCAATGAGTAATAACTATTGGCATAGGAGTGAGTTCACTGTGAATTAAATTCAACTATGACCCTTACAGAGGTGACCAGGTGTTTTAAAGGGAAAGAGAGGGAGTAAGTGATGTTTATTGAAGTGAGGTTGTTACCCCCAAAAAGACTGGGAGGCAGGGGCCCTGTCTTCATGTGTTGATCAGAACCAATAGTATATTCTTTGGACAGACTTGAGTTTCTCAGGCAGGCACTTTAAAGGATGCTAGGGTCAACCCAGGACTGCAGCCTTGAGCTACTGGAAACTACATTAGTGTTTATTCAATTCTTTGGTTCAAATTGCTGTGTACTTGACAAAGGAGCTCAAGAAGAGACTGGCCTCCTTCTTTTGAGGTTTCCCCCCAAAATAAGCATAGACCAGAACCCCAATTCCTAACTGCCACTGGCTGGTAGTGTTTCATTGGCAGCAAGTCCCCACTCACAAAAATTATTTACCCACCTACCCAAAGAGCCATCAAATATAGAAAACCAGCAAGTTAAGCAATTCTGGATAAAATAAAATAATAGCATGGATCCTCCTTCACTTGCTCTTATGAAAGTGACATATGGTGAAGACTCTTTCTCCTCACATGATCCATAATTCAAACAGAAGTGCTGCCTACTTTCTCATTAGCTAAATTGTGTTCATTGCAGAAATCTGCTTTTGGTAGCAGTATTGATCAGCAGGAAGTACCATGGAAAACATTAACACAACGTGAAAGACTCCAGGCTCTGGAGTGTAACTCACCATCTGGGAATGACCTATTAGGAAAGAAATGAGGAAGCAGTGTCCAGATTTTACCTTTCCTTTCCCTTTTACATAGGCAGGCAGCCCTCTTTATCTGAGTCCTGCCAATGTGGAGTTTTCAGTAATGCAGATCTGACACTTGTGATCCCCACCAAGGAGAAGACTCCATTCAAAACCTCAATCCTTAAAGTGTCTTATACAAGTCAGGATTGCTGTCCTCCACAGGTTTCTGTATGTAATCTTGTTTATGGTACCCAAGACATTCAGTGCACAATTTGGGAAAAAAATCAAGTTTTTTTATTTCCTTGTTTGAAATTCCCACATTTCAGTTGCTTTGATACTTTAATCCCCTTTCCTCATTAAAGAAATACCATTTTACATGATAAGAACCCTTTTCTTTATTTTCCCCTCTTGTGCAGCATTTTGTGTGTAACAGCTTTTTTCAATATAAGTAACAAAGAACTATTATTAAATAAATGGTCAAAGTAGAAATGTAATAAATAAGGGACTGAGTCACAGAACTCAGCCCTGACAAATCCACACAAAAAATTACAACATGAAGCATTTGTTAGTCAAGATCCACATTATCTTTCCTTTTGTGTGTTCTAATAATTGGACAATTATCCCACTCCCAGTAAATTTAAAAAATTATGCTCTCCAAAATCTATTATCCAAGTTATTTTTAATAATTTCCTATTTACTTGGGGTTTTGAAATTGTTTTCATTTCACTGTTTTTTTAATCAGTTCATTCCCTTCAGATGCAGCTTAAATGGGTTGAAGAAAGATGTAAAATGTTTCCAAAGAACATGAATTGACCCAAATAATTGAATGAGCACATGAGGTTAATGGAGAGAAGATCTAGAGGAGGCAGGAACACTAGTAGGAGGTAAAAAGCATGTAATAATTCATCCATTCACATTTTTCTGTTTATTATAAAGTTCTAATTGTTATGAAGTGATTTCAAATTTAAGCTATTTATCAACTATATATCAATGTTTTGATTGCAACAAATATATAATATGTGTCTCTATGTCAAAGCACTGTGTTGGGTAAAACCAGATGAGGAACATCACACAGATTCCTGTCATCCGAGGGATGTGTGTTGCTTTTGAGCAGAAAATCAATACAGAAATGTAGACAGTGGTGTGCTAGCTTCCTGGAGCTGCCAAAAAAGAAAAAAGAGAGAAAAATGTCACAAATTCAGGCACTTAAAACAACAAGAAATTTGTTCTCTCACAGATCTGGAGCCAGAAGTCCAAAATCAAGCTGGCTATAGGGCTATAGTTCCTTCAGTGGCTTGGGAGGGTCCTTCCCTGACTCTTCCAGCTTCCACTGGTTCTGACCATCTACAGTGACCATGGCTGACAGCTACAACCTTCCACTCTCTGACCCCACCTTGCACGATGTTCTCTGTATCACACTGGGTCCTCTCAGCATCTTACGAGGACACCAGTCACTGAAGTTAGGGCTCACCATAATCTGATAGGGCCTTATTCTCACATATTTATGACTGCAAGGACCCTAATTACACATGCAGCCACATTCTGGGGGTTCTGGATGATTATGAATTTGGGGGGCAGTATTCAACCTACTACAGCTGGTTTAAAAATTATGTTGGGAAAAGAGGAAACAGTCGGAGTTGGACCAAGACTCCTTGAACATTAAGAGTGAGAGGAGTAGGTACTCAACACCAGGTATCAAGGGAAATAGGATCATGCTAGGTTTGTCATCTGGGCCCAACCTGGTTGCTCCTCCCATGCCCTCTCTTCCCAGCACAAAATCAACTTAATCTTGTCACCCCAAACTTCTCACATCTTCTGGGACACATGGTAGGTAATATCTTGTGCCTGTTCAAATTAGTAAATACAATATGTCTATCTGCATGGTTCCCATTGGGATCTCAAAATGGACACATTGGAAATTAATTGCCCTTATATCCCTGGATGAAGCTTGGCCTATCTCTGCCACAGCCACCAAGAGGGGACCAAACAAGTCCTGAGGCTCTTAGCTCAAAATTCCCACCAACGTATCTATCCACAAAAGAATTCCAGATATGCATTCAGCAGATGGATCAAGAAAACTGTCCAGTGGCATGGGTGGCATCTCTCCCCATCCCTGAGGATGGGAGGTGAGAACTGCTGTGTGAGGAACCCTGTGCCTCTAACCTGACAGAGGTTCCAAGCACACAGTTACAGAGAACCCTCATAATTGGCATGAACCTTGAAGATCTGAGAAACAAAGGTGGTGCTGGACCCTTGTCTACAGGGAACAGGCTAGTGGAGTTGTCCCAGCATCAGACAGAAGAAAGCAAGCTGCAGAGAAGCACACTTCACCAAAGTGTGGTCAAGGGCATGCTCCCTGCATGTCTACAGGGTACAGCTGGATGAGAGCAGCATCAAAGGATCCTGGGCACTATGTCTGCCCAGAGGGAAAAGCAGACTCCAGCAAAAAGTGACTGGAGGTACCTCACCAGAGGTGGAAATGAAGGTGGAGTCATAAGCCATCAGCAAGACTAAGTATCACACTTCTTGGGACACACTGCAGTGTGAGGAATCCCAAACACTGCACTGCAAGGAACCCTAGCCACCCACAAGGGGACGGTCAGCATTTAGACACCTGCCATGTGGAAATGCACTACACAGATAGGGTCGAATGCCCTACACCCGCGGAAGCCATGAGCCAAAGTAAACTTGTCCTCTAAGTTGCTCTTGTCAGGTGTTTTGACTAAAGCAACAAAAATCTGACTAACACATCATGTGTCCCAGAATTAGATCCTTTTATGGTGAAGGATTTCCCTGAACACAGCATAAATGGAGATTCCTAAAAGAATGTTTTGGTATGTTTTCACTGAGGTCCCTGTCTTGCCTAGTATTGGGGATATCTCACTATTCACCTTTTCTCAGTCCTGCTATATTTCTACTATTTTGCTCAAAAACACTGATTCTTAGTATACCTTAAGTACATTGAACTCTGTTCCTCTACAGTATCATTTCCACAATGACTTTTGTCATCTTAAGCAACCCCCAGGGAACTCCCAATTTGTGTTCATGAATTCGAAGAAGTAATATTGTTAAAATATTCATAGTACACAAAGTAATCTATAGATTCTAAGCAATCCCTATCAAAACAGCAATGACATATTTCACAGAAATGAAAATTCTTGAAAGAACTAACTAAATAACTAAAGAAATCTTAGACAAAAAGACAAATATAGCTGGAAGCCTCATGCTGACTTTTAAATATACTACAAAGCTATAGGAATCAAAATAAGAATGGTACTAGCATTATAACTGACACAGGGACCAATGAACCAGCATAGAGATCCCAGACACAAATCCATGCATTTGCAATAAATTTATTTTAAACCAAGTTGCCAAAAACACACCACAGGGAAAAAGAGAAGTTCTTCAGCAAATGGTGTTACAAAAACTGGGTATCTGCCAGCAAAAGAATGATAAAAGAACCTTAAGTCACACCATATACAAAAATCAAAACAAGGTGGATTAAAGACTTAAAAATAAAATTCAACACTATAAAACTACTAGAAGAAAATAGGGGGAAAGTTCCAGGGTGCATTGGTCTGGGAAAGATTTTTGTTTTCAAATATAATTCCCAAAGCACAGGCAATAAGTACAAACATAGATAAATGGAATTTTATTGAACAAAAAGCTTGTACAAAGCCAGGGAAATAAATAACAGTGGAGCCACAACTTATAGAAAGGGAGAAAATAGGGCTGGGGAGATAGCTCAGCTGGTAGAGTGCTTGCCTCATAAGCACAAGGCCCTGAGTTGGATCCCCAGTACCGCAAAAAAAAAAAAAAAAAAAAAAAAGGGAGAAAATATTTGCAGATCCTATTTAAGTTCTTAGAATGAGTCACCTCTTAGGCTGATCAACTTTATGAATCCACCCATTAGGCTATGGTTCCCAATTCTTTGTTCAATGCACAAGTCTAGATGTTGTGGAGGTATTTTTTTAGATTTTGTTAACATTGAAATCAGATTTTGAGAAAGCAGATTCCCTTCCATATGTTGATAGGCTCATCCAATTAGTTGAGGGCCTCAAGAGAAAAGATTGATTTCCCCTGGTGGGCTGCATTTAGACTCACATCAGTTCTTATTAGAATTCCAGCCAGTAGTCCTGAAGACTTTATATTTGCCAGTTACCACAATTGTGCAAGTCAAGTTCTTAAAATAAATCTCTTCATATGTTTGTCTGCATATCTCCTATTATTTCTGTTTCCTAGGAGAAACTTGACTAATAACTTCTTTTGGCCTTGCTATACTCTCTTGGCATTGCCCTGGGGCAGAGGGAGTTTTCATCTTTTATACACAACTGGGTACACTGGCAAACACAGCTAATCAACCCTATAGATATTTTTCTAGTCCCTGAGAAAGCAGGTAGTTGCTAAAGAACATTTTTCTCTCTTGAGTAGAGCTTAGTTTTGCTTTTGTGCGTTCATTCATAAAGTGGAAAAGATGAAAAGTCAAGGGATCAAATTATGTTTCCACATGCTATCAAATGGCCAGCCTGGACTTACGAACTTCAAAGTTCATATGCCTCCATGATGCTTCTCTGTTCCAATAATGCCATGCAGATTAGGAAAATAGCATATTGATTGTGTTGTCTCAGGGAAAGTTTCACTGAGAAGCACAGACATACAAATGCTTAATGATGTATTTTTCATTCCTGGGAAGGTAAATGGGTGATGGCAGGAAGAAAAGCAGGGAGATGGGGATGTAGATTTTTTGGTAAATGGAAAAAAATAAATCTGCTGGAATCCAGAGCTTGCACTAAGAACAGCAATGGAATACACTTCCAAATTAGAGTGGTCATGGGTTGTAGCTAAGGAAGCACTGGAAGGCCAAGATATGCCCACAGAGAGAAAAAAAACTGGGTGCTGCTATGGTTTGCATTTCCCCAAATTCATGTGATGGAAACCTATTCCCTGGTGTGACAATGTAAGGAGGTAGGACCTTTAGAGGTGACTATGTGGTGAAGGCTCCTCTTTCCTCACAAATGGACAAATGTCCTTGTGATGGTTATGGAGTGCATGGGGCCCTGATGAAGGGATGGATTCTACCCATTTTCCTCTCTCTTCCTCATGCTCATTTGTCCTTCTGTCACGAAATGAAATAGCTGAAGTAGGTGCCAGATACAGTCCCTCAATCTTAGACTTCCCAGCTTGCAGAACCAAGAGTCTGCTCATTATAAATTACTCAATCTCTGTTATTTTATTACAAGACATGAAATGTACTAAGACAGGTAGAATAACACTCAGTCAGCCAGCATTCTCTGCATAATGTCATAGTCCCCTTTACTCTGGCCCTACCTGGACAAAATGGAATTAAAAGACTTAATTTCACAGGAATCAAGAAAGGAAGACCACTCTGTGAAGCCCCACAAAGTGTCTCAATCTGAAGGCCACTCATGCCATGTGAAAAACACTAAGAAGAATTACACTTTCTCTTATGCTTCCAAAAGTCTCAGTGCAGATGTCACTACATCACTGTTTTTTGTCATATAGATGCTCTGAGAAGGAGATATAGAGATGGGTGAGAAGCCATCGGTCTTTGCTGCAGCTCCCTTCTGCAAGATGCCACCTTGAATATTGCAACAGCAGGTTCCTTTTTAGTTTGTCAGCCCCCCTCTTGAAGTCTTCCTCTCTCTCTCTCCTTGATGTAGGCCATGTTGTGCTCCCTGCTCCTCCTCCCATCCACTTGCTACTCCTCAGCCAGACTTGGTGGAAAGGCTGCTTCCTCAGAAAAATCCTCAGGGTGTTGGACCTGGGCAAACCTTTAGATGACCCTCTTGCAGAAACTTGCTTAAGTGACCCCAAGTCTGGTATCCTCTCACTTACACCACCTCACCTGGCACCTCCCCTAAGTTCTACCTAGTACCTGCTGCTTACCATCCTCCTCTCCCCCCACATGGATCACTCTCCCTTCTTCCTTTCATTTGAACTGCTTACTGATGTGGTAGACAGAATAATAGCACCCAAAGATGCCCTTGCCCTAATGCTGAGAACCTTGGACTGCGTTACCTTGCATGGTAGAAAAGGACCTTGCAAATGGAATGAAGGATCTTGAGACAGATAATCCTGAATTATCCTGGTGGTTCCAAAGTAATCGGCTAGTAAGTGAAGAAAATGAGCTAAGCAATTGGCACAGTCAGAAAAAGGTGGTATGACCACAGGATCAGAGGTGGAGGTGATGTGCTTTGAAGACCAGCAAAGAGGCCATGAGCCAAAGAATGCAGGCAGACTGGGCCAGCTGGGAAAAGCCAGGAAACACACCTCTGGGGAACCTCCAGAAGGGACACGGCCCTGGGGACCCATCCAGCCCTAGGATTCCATGGAACATCTGCCACTGACCTGTGAGATCTTCATCTCATGCTGGGCTTGTGATAATGAGTTACAGCAGTGATGGGAAATGAACCTGGCTTTCTTGGGCACCAGGCCTTCTTTCCGTCAGGAGGCTGAGTCTTCTTCAGGGGAAGGAGGGAGCTTACTCACTCACCTTTGTGTCCTAAGTTAAGGCACAGAGTAAGCTCAAAGGGAACACTTTTGCTTTTTAAAACTAAATGAATGAATCACTGCATCTACCAATTAACTCTTAAAGAATCTACATGGTGCACAACCATAGAAACAAAAATATGTACCCCATTTGTGTACAATGAATCAAAATGCAGTCTGTAAAAATAAAAAAAAATTAAAAAGACTGTTTAACTTTTAAAACATATTTTGTTTTGGGTGTTTCAGGAATATATACCATGTTCAGAAACAAGTGCATGTACCATCAATAGATAGATCAAAGAATTTCTGCTCAAGAAAGGGAACAAAAATAGTACTTCCAGAAGCACCTTCATGCCCCTTCTCCTGCTGCCCACACCCTGACATCTACCACAAAGTGTTTCTTTCCAAATAATATATTCACATGGTGAAGTCAAATGTTAAAAAATGCATTCAGTGGAAAGTCAGTTGTTCAAAGCATGCTCTGTGCTGAGTCCTTCTAAAGGCAACTGTGGTTAACAATTTATTGAGACTCTCTTCTGAGACATCTTTTATACATGTCAGTATACACTTTTTGGCTGCTGGATCACTTTCTGCAGAAGGATGTTTTTGGATTAACTGTTTTCTTTAATTCCTGTTTTAAACTAGCAGGCCAGAGCTAAGCATTTTGAGAGTCAACACCCACAGAATGATTCTCACAGAAAATCCTTCTGTGCAGCTAGGATGCTCACCTTGCCTTGCTCCCTGGCCTAGTGACTGTGCCTGTTCCATGTCCTGCCTGATTTACATGCTCCAAGATGAAAGAAAGGGAGTTTGAGCGTGACTGAAAAGAAAGCAGTTCTCCAAGGGAGCATGTGAGCAATCCCCCTGCAGATGGAGCAGGCACCCAGCTGTCAAAATCCCCCTTCTGTTTGAAGCAGAGAAAAGAGCACAGGATTCACCTGTGGAGTAAGTGTGAGCATCATCAGGTTCTAGCTGCACATCAGCAGTGTCTGCTTGCTGGAAGAGGCCAGGTGTAAGGGACACCTCTTCGTGACTGTAGTCCTACAAATGCCAGGGTGCCACTTCAGCTGACTCCAGTCAAATCTCAGGCAATGCAACTGCCCATCTCACTACCAGGACAGAGTGAGCCTCTCTCACCTTCCTGCTGAGATCTTCCAAACTGCCTTCCCACAGCACTTGTTTCTGGACCCCAGGAAGGTGGTGACAGGCACAGGACAAAGCATGGATTGTGGAGTCAAAAGTCATGGTTCCAAATCTGCATTTGTGACCTTGGGAAAGGGCACTTAGTCTTGGAATCTCATAATGTGTGTGGAGAAAGGGAAAGGATGGCCTGCCTTCAGGGAGTTACAGATAATGGGATGATGCATGCAAAATCACCCAACTCCAATAGATAGGGTAGAAATGAGCCCCCAACCCTCACCCACTGCTAAACCAGAAACCAAATAGTTCTTCCATAAACCAGCTTTCCATCTTCTATGCACATTATCATTATAACCCCAAGTGTTAAGGACAAACACAAAACTTAGCATCATCTTCCCCTGGTTCTTTCCCTTGGCTCCTCCCAGGGTCTCAATCACCTAGCTCCCCAGACCCCTCCTTACAATGTCTCCCAGGACCAGTTCCTCTGCTGCTGCTGGTCAAGCAAACTCCTCCTCTCCTCTTGTGTGGTGGTTCTCAGCCATGGTCAATTGAAAACCCCACCACCAAGCATGTTTGGCAGTATATGAAGATATTTCAGTTGTCACAACTGGGGAGTTGCCACTGGAAAGTGAAGATGCTGCTAAAAATCCAAAAATGTAAAGCCCAGCCCCCAGAAAACATTATGTGGCCCAAATGGCATTGGTGTCGAAGTTGAGAAAAATTCACTTAGTCCCAGGCTTTTCCTCGTGACCTCCTTCACCTGCCCTCTGCCAGGCTAATATCGTAAACTCACAATGTCTATTCCCTGGATCAAACCTCAATTATAAGCTAACTTTGCTTTCCTATAGAAAAGAAAGACTAATGTCAAAAATGAATAACCTTGTTGAGCAACAAATACATGCTAAGAACCTAAGTATTTAATACATGTTAACTAATTTGCCCTTAAAAGAGCTCTATTTGAATCTAAACCAGGTGTTCATGAGCTCTGACATTATAAGGGGGCTTTCTTTAATCAATCTTGAGGCCCAGTAGACAATAAGGGCTTTCTGAGAAGCAAGTTGCTAATGTCAAACAGACATGTTAAGATTCACTGGATTTGTTACCTAACTGACACTACCGAGCATCTCAAGTGTTGCTTCCTTTTATAACCAAACACAGACATTCTCCCCCATACAGTAAGACAATGCAAGTGTTTAGCTTAGTCACCACCGTTAGATCCTCATGTACTCAGAAGTCCATGGGAAGACCAAAACTAAAATACCACTTTTCAATCTTAGGCCAAAGCCACATGAAAAGGCATGCTCTACTTCATTTTATCATGTTTTGCCAGAAATGAAATACCTGAGATCCAGGGGTTTTGGCTTTTGGAAGAGCTCACCCCTGCCCTCAGGTGTGCTTGCACCTTGGCAAGATTTCCAATGCACCAGTCTCATCTTTCTCATCAGTTGGATCAGGGTGACTTTGTCAATATTGTGGACTAGTTGATGTTCTTGGGAACAGCCCACTGATCCTGGAATCTTCAGATCAGAGCTATCAGGGCAGGGGAGCATTCACAGTTCTGGGAAGGACAGTTCATATGCACTGCTGTCCTGTGCAGAGCAAGATGAATGCTGGCCCTCTTCTGAATAGAGAGAGTAAAGAATGGACGTGCTAAATTGATGGCCACCAGTCATGTACCTAGAAATAGTTCAACCACCTCCAACAGTCATCCCACATGTGGCCCAGCAGCTATCATGAGGCTACTATCTGGGTGGATTCAAGTAGCTTTATTATTACCCTCTAGTATCTGTGTGGGTTTCGCAGATATCAGTATGGGCAATTAAAAGCTATAAAACAACAGGGATCGCCAACCCTACATCATTGAAATCTTTAAGGATGCTGATTTCTGCTATTCCTGCTGGTATGCTGCATTGTTTTATATTTACTATTGATTGAGGGACAGGTATCCAATGACTTCCTCTCAGCCTTTCCTGTTACAAAAGACCTTGGTCATCCAGTCAAGGAACCATGCTGGGAGTTGTGACAGTTACCAAGAATGGAAAATTAGTTTTCACAATCAGAGTTGCTGTAATGAAATATCCCAGTCTGGGTGGCTTCAGTGACAGAAACTTGTTTCATCACAATTTTGCAGGCCTCACACCCAATAGCAGGGTTGGTTCCTTC
This sequence comes from Sciurus niger, assembly GCA_020740815.1. NCBI lineage: Eukaryota > Metazoa > Chordata > Mammalia > Rodentia > Sciuridae > Sciurus > Sciurus niger. The sequence continues at coordinate 141,550 of JAHUXG010003589.1, forward strand.
TGAGTTCTCTCTCCATGACTAGATAGTCATGTCTCCCTGTGTCTTCACATGGACTTCTCTCTGTGTGTGTCTATGTCCTAATCTCCTCTTCTTATAAGGACATCATTCATATTAGATTAGGGCCCTCATTTTATGTTGTCTCTTTAAAGGTCCTATCTCTAAATACAGTCAAATTCTGAAGTCCTGGAAGCCAGGAGTTCAACTTGTGAATTCAGAGAGAACACAATTTGACTCATAATAAACATCTATACTGATTACATAATTGAACACAGGAGAAATGACTATGCAGCATGTCAGTGGAGCAGATGCAGGTTGCGGACCACCCAAAGAAGCAGACATGAACTTGGGTTATGGAGCCCTTTTGAGCTGATCCATTTGTATAGGGTCCTAGAAACTGAGCCCAGCAGTGCCCCACGCAGGAGGATTCCACTCTCTCTTCCCGAAGTGGACCTTCTGCAGGTGGGTCACAACCTCCTGCCCACTTCCCTTGCATTCACACTGCTTCATCAGGGACTCCTTGGCCATATACCTCAACATCTTGTAAACTCAGGCTCTGTTTCAAATGCATACCACCTCTCCAAAATGACTCATGACTGTCACCACTCTGAGCCACTGTAGTTTTGAACATCCTATTTCCAGAAACAATAATTTACTAGGTAAAATAAAGCGGTAAATGAGCTACTGAAAAGCCCTGGGTCCTTAGTTCTCACTCAGAGTCCCTCACTACCCACAGAGTGACCCATGGACCAGCCCCAGCTGAGTCCTCTGGGAACTCGTAGGAATGCAGACTCCCAGCCCCACCCAGACCTGCTGAATCAAGATCTGCACTGTAACAAGATCCCTCCAGGTGGCTCTTATGCTCATCCAAGTTTGGGAAGTACTGTTCGATGTGACCCTGGGCAATTAATTAACTTTTCTGAGCCTGACTTTTCTCATCTGCAAAGGAAGAAAATTTTAACTACAGGAGCCCTGAGATTCCTTCAAGTTCCAAAATACTGTGACCAACCTGAGCAGAATTTGATATTATAAAAGTGACACTATGCCTCTCAGAAACACATTGAACTTTTAGCCCTCTTCTTGCAGGCTTGTTTTGCTTCCTGAAAATTTAACTTCTATCTGTAATTGGCAATTAAAGTCATGGTTGAAGGGAGAATTCTGATAGCCTGAATGTGAAAGACATGCTTATTAATTTGCCAGCCCTGTACCCTGTGGCTCAGGTACTGTAGAGGTGTCTTAGGGTAAAGTGAAAATGTGCTAGACCAACACTTACTGGAGTTGGAAGGTGATTTAGGGGAGGTCAACAATTTTACCCAGTTAGTGACTTGACTCTCAGCAAAGATCCATGACACCTGGTTAGTTAGTGTTATTTATGGCAATGCTTCATTTACACCCAGCTATCAGCAAGATAGCAATGGGGAAGAGGGGAAAGATCTGGAATGAATGAAAGATAGTCACTTTAAGGTTAAAAACTAAATTATCACCCATTCCCTCTGTGATCATTGGAAGCCCCAGAACAAATTCTAAATTGAAAATTCCCAAATAATGAAGCATTCAAAGTAATGCAAGGATGATCTACAAATAAAAACTGGAATTTTGATAATGCAAGACAAAGCTTACCATCAAAAGATATTTTCAATTTTTGTAAAGATCACAAGTATAAATTTATAAGACTCTTAATATACATACAGAAATACTGTTTGAAAAAATAGCATTATTATTAACATGAATACCTATAATACCAATAAAAATAATAACTAAGTAGTATCGAGTGGTTTCTCAGTGCTAGAAACTTTTTATGTACTTCATTAATAAGACATAGCAATAAAGCACTACTATTATTATCCCCTTTAAATAAGTGAAGAAACTGAAATTCAGATTAAGAGCTATTTCTAATGCTGTGTTAGCTAGAATAAGAATCCACGTATTGTGACTCCAATCCTCTATTCTATACTGTTTTGCATTTCTTAATAATCTAATATTAACTACAGATATATACATATATATATACATAATACACATACACACATATGGATACACACACATAGATGTGTGTGTGTGTGTGTGAGTGTGTGTGTATAAAATCCCTATTTTACAGATTAGAGGAAGCCAATTACCTGCCCAGATTCATCCTCATTTATATATGGTTGGGAAGCAGCAGGTTCTACCTGACTGGGAATCCAGCCTCTGTCTATGGTAGCCACCCTCTCTCTGCACCTGGTTTGTGCTAGATTCTTTCCATTTCTTACAACTAGAAACCTACCTACCTACCTAAAAAAAAAAAAATCTACCTACCTGATAAGCTCCATCAGGTCTTCTCCCCAGGTGACTGATAGGACTCCACTTTTAATCTATAATAAACATGATGTCACGATTTAATTTTAACATAAGAAGAAATAGATTCTTCAGTTTCTAAATAAGTAAAACTGCATGGAAAATGTAATTCACATAAAGATTCATTGGAAGATTACTATTTGAAATAGAGTCAGTAATTCAACCTTTGGAACTATCTCAGATGATTTTCATGTCCATTTTATTAGTGAGGAGTCATGGTTGAGAGAGGCACATGAAGGGGCAGGCTCTGTGGTAGTCCAACCACACCCCTGGGCACCTACTATCCCTCACACTGCCTTTTTGACTCCAGAATCCATGCTCTCTCCCTGAGACTTTGGTTTGCTTTAGAAGAAAACCTCTCTGCCTGAAATCTAGAGGGTCAGCCGTGCTGGAGAGTGATCACCCCCCCCCACAGTCCTTGACCAGCTTCTAGTGGGAGCTGACTCCCCAACTCTCCATCCCTTCCCAACCTAGTTCCAAGATGATTTCTACACTTTCTCCCAGAATTCAATGGAAGAGTAGGTTGTGTCCACAGTGCCATAGTGCTGATGATCAAAACTTGCTTAATAATACCCTCCTTATTAGCTTCCTTTTTCCTCCATCTCTCATTTCCTCCATCTCCAAGTTTTCTCTGGGATCAATTCCAAATAAACTCTTTGTATTTGAAGCTATAATTTGGGTTTCTTTCAAAAACAAGCTCTGATACCAGACAGGTGACTTGCTGAAGTTTACATTCATATTTGAAGTGAAGTGCTTGCTTTATGCCAAGCACTAGACCAACATTTTTAGAGAAATGAGAATAAGCAAGATATGCAAGGTCCGTCTTCTCATCTGAGAGTTCAGTGAGTGGGCAAGACATTGAGAAAGCAAATGGTCAAAGGGTTAGTCATAGTGGCATGGAAGAAGCCAGTCAAAAGGGAGTCATGAATGGCATGGCATTCCATATATTTTGATCCTTAAAGAGGAAGGAAGGATAGGGCAGATGCTCCACACAAAAGAAATCACCTATGAGAAGGGAAAATCTAAGGGTCCTGTGATAGGTACCTTGGAGCAAGAACAAAATCAATATGTTATGGAGAGAGATTAAGGAGCAATGAGAGTGGGCTGAGGATGAGGAGGGGACAGGAGACAGATCTAGAAAAGACTTTTAATTTTAATAACAGTTTAGAACTTTATCCTCCGGGCAACACAAATCTATTGTATAATTTTAAACAAGGAAGTGGAAAGATCACTCTAGCTAAAATGTGGATACATTATAAGAATAAAAGCAAGAATTACAGCTAAAAGGTTACTTAAGAGATCTCAGACTTCTAGTCCAGAGTTATATGTATATGTAATCATTAATTTGAATTGTCATCTTGATTGGATTAAGATATGCTGATGATTAAAAGGTCTCTGGGTGTGTCATGAGGGCATGTCTAGGAATTATTGGCATGTGGGATAGGAACTGAAGTGGAGCCCCTCCCTCAGCCTGGGCAGCACCACCCAATAGGATGGAATAAAACTGGAAGAATGAGGAAGCAGATGCAGATGCAAGCTCGGCTCTTCTTGAACAGGTTCTTGATCATCTGAGGATATCAAACTCTCGCTTCTTCACTCTTCCAAAGTGGACTCTTTCACTGATCCTCCAGGTAGTTTCCAGAAGCCTTGGTCTTGAACTAGGGTAGCACTGTTGATCCTTCTTGTTCTGGGGCTTCCACCTCTTAGACTGAGCAACTGCTGGTTCTTCCAGCTCTTTAGCCTGCTGATGACCATTGTGGACTATCCAACTTCTGGTCATGTAAGCCAATCTAATAAATCCCCTTTTATATAATCATTCTGTTCCTCTAGAGAACCCTGACTAATACTATACATACATATATAATATATGTATATATATATAGTATATATACTTATATTATATGTGTATATATACATACACATATAATATAGTATATATATGTAATTTCAACAAAATTACTTGTTTCGTTGACATTTGTTCATTTAGGGATTGAGTTTAGCAGCACATGATATGAAATGCATATAATGGAAGCTTAGTAAGTAAGGGGGTATGTTAGTCAACTGTTCATTGCTATGACAAAATACCTGAGAAAATCAACTTAAAGGAGAAAAGATTTATTTCAGTTCACAGTTTCAGAGGTTTTAATCCAAGTTCAGTTGGTTCCATTACAATGGGCTTGTGGTGGGACAACATCATGGCCAAGAGGTCACAGTAGAGCACAGCTGCTTACCTGTGGTGGTTCAGAAGCAGAGAAAGAAGAGGAGGAAGTGGCTGTAAATAGGATGTATATCCCAGGGCAGGGCATGCCCCCAGTGACTTGTTTCCTTCCAGTAGGTCACACCACCTATAGTGCACACTACCTCCCACAGTCCATTCAATTATAAACCCACAAATTGATCAATTAAATGATGATATCAGAGCCCTCACAATTCAATCAATTTCCAAAGCCCCAACTCTGAACATTGCTACATTGGAGACCAAGCCTTCAGTGCATGGCCTTAGGGGACAGCTCAGATTCAAACCATGGCAGGGACGGATTTTCTTCTCACATAAGTTCAAAAGTACGTGTGTTCCATTTTTAATTTGTTGGCTCGAGGGTGTTGGGCACAAAGCCTTCATGGCCATCTTGGTATTGTCCACATGGTCACAGGTACTCCAATACCAATGATCCCAACCATCATGCCTACAGTTCAAACAAGCAAATATGGAAATGAAAGTGAACAAGATGATTCTGTTCAGTCCACTTCTTTAAGGATTTTCTGCTTGCATCAAATAGTCCCCAAATGTGCCCTGTGGTCATCTTCAACTACCAGGGAAATTGGAAACATGGTTTGTAGCTGAGAACATTACCACTGAGAAAAAGCATGAAGTTCCATTAATAAGGGACAAAGGGAAAGTGGATATTGGGGAAACAATGAGTGGGCACCACCCACTCCAGGAACAATAAAACAGTCAGATCAGATGAAATAACAAACAGCAGCAATAGCAAGAGCAAAACTCATAACCATTTGCAAAACATTTGTACTTTTCAAAATACATTTTGTGAATTCAATTCCCCTGCTTAATATACTTAATAAAATAGAGGAGCATAAAGATAATGACGTTTCACTAAGCAGAAATAACCCAAGAAAAGCCAAAAGCATGATAAATAGGAAGGGCAGGAGAAACCAATTGTCTTTGAGCCTCAAATTGTTTCCTTTTCATGAATACTTTTTCTGGGCCTTATCTGACCTCTGTAATTGGCTATGTCTTCCTGGAGAAGGCACATTTGAGGGTCATTTGAACAAAGTACCGAAGATACTGCAGTGTGGAAGAAAGAGACAAGAGTTCAGTGCTCATGACAAGCTCCCTTTTTCTGGCCTGGGTTTCCTGTTCTGTGAAGTCTGGTCAAACCTCCCTGTCTTAAGGTGCTCATGGGCTGTCAAGACAATTCAGGCTCAGTATCTACTAATTTTACTGCTTGTGCATTCTTTGTTGACTATGCTACTATTTTTAATTAAAGACACTAGAAAACATATTAAGGGAACATATTTGCAGGGCAGGTAGTGTTAGTTCTGACTTGCCATGAAAGATTATGTAGCCTGAAACCAATGTACAGCAGGGGCCAGGGTAGGACAGGGGTCTCACCTACCCCAGCCACAACAAACAGTCAGGAGCTCTTCAGGGAGTTGAGCAGAGTCCTCTTGTGGCATGTCGACCTTCTTGTGGGGGTACTGCATCCAGAGGAGGGAGGGGGTGGAGAATGGGAAAGGCTTGGGGAGAAGGTCTTTGATTTTTATTTGGCTTCAGAATGATAAGTTTGAAGCATGACTAGAGTTTATGTCACCTTAAAGAGTCTCTCACCCTGGAAGGAGCCTGGGGGAATGTGGTTTCCACAGTGACCCACAGCCTCTGAGGAGCAAATCCCCAGGGCCTTGGGTGAGTCCTGTGGGCAGCCCCTCCACACCTTCTGACCCTCCTGTGAGTCCAAGGCATTCCCTCTGAAGGACTGTGGCCTTGCGTCCCCCACCACAAGCCTGCAGAACATGGAACATAATCAACTGAGCCAGGCCCCCACTGAGTTCTGTTAAGCTGCTGGAGGTCCCAGGAAGAAGCACAGAGGGCCACTCACAAGAATCAGCATGGTTGGCGCCAAGCTTGAGCAGGCAATGGAGTCCACCCTCACTTACCAAACACAGGCTTCAGGCCAGGATGGCTATAAGCAACATTCTTCAGACAAGAAGTGGCAGAGCTCTTGCCCTTCCTCAGGGAGTCCCCAATCACCTCAAAAAAGACCACATACCCTAAGAATAGAAAGAAAGGGTAGCCACCTGGCTGAGAATTTGGGGTGGCTCTTAGAGAATGTGTTTTTGTTTTGTTAGTAGTAGGAAATAGCAGAAGGAAATAACAGGCCCAGAAAAACAGTAAGAATGTCCAAAGGCCCAGAGGGGAGCATAGGTCAGTATGGCTGAGGCTGGAAGCACTGAGCTAGATGCCCATTTTGGAGAAATATGCTGGGTCCCCTCATGGATACATGACTAAAGCACAGGACAGTTTATTCCACAGTAATAGGGAGTTGGTGAAGGATTTTGACCAAGGGTAGGCTGTACTCAGATATTTATTTAAATTAATAGATCAGCAGGGTGGAGTGGAACTAGTCTCAGGAGCTAAGCAACTAGCATGAGGTTCCATGGGCCACCAGGGGAGGCTGCCTCCTGGGCAGTAGCATGGGATCCAGAGAGGACAGAGCCTCTAATGCACAGTGCAGAGGCACCATGGCAAGTCTATGTGGCACCTGTTTCCACCTGACAGGTGGGAGGGAAGGCAAGGCCTACCCCAGGTTCAGGCTGAGGATTTCTTGGACACCCTTCCAGCTCATTCTTTCAGGGTGATCTGGGGATGCCACCTCTGCAAACAAGGCATACCTTAATATCAGAAATCACAGGTTACACAGGAATTCCTGTCAGGCTGATGAGCATCTTGAATGCTTTTAAAAAGAATCTTTTGCACACACGGAGAGGTATCTCAGGGATATAGCTGAGGCCTCTCTTTGTTTTTGAGAGCCTAAAAGATATATTTTAAATATATTAAGTCCCAGAACTTAAGTCCTTTTTCTGAGTCTCCTTATAAGTCACTACCATGATGACTTCTTCTTGCTTCAATCAATGACAGTCTGAAGCAGATGTGTTTGGAAAACCTTAGCAAATTTGCTGCAAAATATAACCACTTCCTAACATTTGTATTCATTTCTTTGAGCCGTTGGCTTATTTCTTGGTATTAATTTAAATCCCCTCCTAATTTTAATTAGAGGTAGGATTTAATAGTGTCAGTTCCTTTTAAATCTTTTCTTCTTCCAACATAGAATTTTAACTTCAGCCATCCAGGATTTGAAGGATCTCTATTTATTCTGAGACTTAAAAACAATGAGTGGGGATTATTACTTGACAGGGAATATGGGAGTGTACTCACTGCACCTCTGGAAATTAATTAAAAATATTTTAAGATTTTTTAATGGGTTATTTAGTGAAATCACCCTGAAGTAATGAACTGGTGTAAACCAAGCTTTAATGTAATACTCAGGTGTTGGTGAGTTTGGTAGCATCTGGATCAATCCCTCCTGGGTCTGCATCCCCCCTCAGTCTATACCCCTCCTGGTCTGCATCCTTCCTGTTCCCTGCCTCAGCTTTTACTTCACAGTCTCCATCCCACCTGTCCTCCACCACCCTTTAAACTAGAGCCCCCCTCAATTTCTTCATCTTCAGATAATATGCTGCTTTATACCCATGTGCTTCAAATGTGTTTTTAAATGACAAGTAACCATGGTGTGTATTCAGAGGGCAGCATGATGTTTCAATCCACACAATGGGATGATCCCATCAGAACCAGTAACCAACACCTGCACATTTGCTTTGGAATCTCCTGTCTCTTCCAGTTGAACCTACTCCCCTCTACACACTTTATTCAACTGATAAATTCCTACATGCCATTCAAAACTTTGTGAAGACATCCTCCTTTTAGTAAAACAATCCATGACTCTCCTAGACAGAATCTGAGTACCCATCCTTTCACCTCCATGCTTCTACGGCTCTTTTCCTATTTGTAATAAGGTTCTGCAGTGTGTGGCTCTCTGTCTCCCTTTCTACTCTCAGCTCTGGGCAGTGGTATTTGCTTCTGTGTGCCACCCACCAGGCTTAGAACAGTTCTTCAAAAATAGCAGCGATTCAAAAACCCAGATCACCCCTTATCCTACCTCTTGCAAGTTAAGTTGATGTAATGAACTAAAGAAAGTTAATGAAAGTTAGGATTTTTTTTAATGTTCCAGGTTGTTTATGCTTTCAATTTATCAACTGTGTGGGTTCAGTTCATTCACACTCTGGAGAGTTCCTTAGTGCACACATTAAATGCCAACTGAACGAAATGGCAGAAAACTCTATCAATTTGATAGCTTAGAATTTGTAATTATCCATTTTAAGGAGCACCATTGGTATCAAGACTTGAAACAAAATAACAATGCTATGGTTTGATTCAACTATATGAGTAACAGAATTTTTTTCTGCTCTGGGGATTTTTCTCCTTTCTTCTGAGAAGGAATCAAAAGCAAGAATGTTAATAGGGGGCAAAGTCCTGCTGCTTACCTCCTGCTTTGGCTTCTAATTTTACCCAGGATTGACCTGCGATGCACAGCAAGAATGACATGTGTCTTCAAGACAACTGATGAAACTAGATTCAGAAGTTGCATCTACAGAGATCTCCCATTTAAGCTCAGGAATTTAACAAACACACTTAAAGCTTACTCCCCAGAGCACCTGCAAAATATTTTAGAAACCTAGGGGTTCATAAAATATGTTGTCAAAAAAGATTCTTCAGACTCAGGAGCATCTTACTTTGCCTATGCTTCATACCATTTTATGTGGAGCATCATGGGTGGATCACAGTCTGGAGCCTCATCTGTGGTTTTGAAACTCTGCTCACAGGGCTGACGGTCCCTGCCTGGGGATAATCTTGTCCTGCGGCAGCATGCCAGGAGCACTCCAAGCATGAAGCACAAGGCCCCTGCTCCTCCCCCTCCCTTCTTCCTGTCTCCCTGGAAGGGGAATAAAAGTAGACTTTTTATGTTTGCACTTCCCATTCTAAAATGCACAGTGATCTGATTTAGCTGAGTCTTTGGTGAATTGAGAAGCCAGATAATCAAGTTGATTTGAATTACACAGGAGAAAAATAATAAACAAAATTCACTAAAATGAAGAAAATTCCAGAAGTGTCTTTAAAATGCATACTCGGGACAAAGCCAGGGGCCAGGCAGAGCAGCTGTCATTCTATGTAAATCAAACATGCATTCAGCAGATGTTGCTTTGCCTGCTGGGTCCAGCAGAATGTGCCAGATTTGGATTGGGCCGTTTCAAAGGTGATTGGAAACAGAAGTGTCCTCTTTGCAATATGACAGCAAACACCTTAGTTGGGGGCATTACAGAGCACCTAGTTTTGTAATCACCTATAATCCCAGTGATATAATAAAGCCATTGTCCAGGCGTGGCAGGGAGAAGGACAAGACAGGGGTTCTGAACCTGTCGTTCCATGGGGGACCCTCCCGTGCTTGGAATGGACTGACTGCAGAAGCACAGATGAGGAGAGCTCAGGGAGGGGCACAGGAAGCTGGCATTGGTGGCAGGAACAGGAGCAGAGAGAAGCCAGAAAGGAACCAGAGGCTGCACAGTGGTTGTGGCTCACATGAGGATGGTTGCCCTTCCAGACCTTAGTGTCCCTGAAGGATGGTCAAGAGGCAACAGTGAGATCAGCGCCTGCAGCTGGCAGCCTGCTTTTGAAAATAATGTTTTGCTGACTCACAACCAAATCTTGATGTTTACCTATCATCACAGATGATCTCATGCTTCAGTGGCAAAGTAGAGTCCTCACAAAGAAAACCCTGGGGCCCATCAGCCTGAAAGATTTGCATTACCCTTTATAGGGAAGTCATCAGAATAATGCACATGGCGAACTATTTCTTTAAGTGGTCTGCCAAGTAGTCTAATTGAATCACAAAAGAAAATGTTACTTTTACTCTATGGTGGGACCATGAGACATAGTGGCATATTCATGGGATGATACAGGTCTGGGTTCAAATTCCAGATCTAGTTTTTAATATTTCACAATTTTATATATCAAATATATTTTATACAGAAATATTTACATATAAAAATACATTATAAATATGTACACATATTTTATCTATAGACATATTACACACTCACATTACAGTGTATGAACTGAGTACACCTTACCCAACATATATGATACAAGAGTATTTCAGATCTCAAGTGTTTTTTTTTTTTAATTTGGAAAATTTGCATAGATTTTACTAGTTGAGAATCTATAATTTGAAAATCTGAAAATTCTGAAATGCTCCAAAATCTGACACCATTTAGGCATCGTGTTGACCATCACTGGGGACGTTCAGCCTGTATCAATGAGTATGGTGCATGCGAAGTTACTGGTGCCAGATTGGCTCTCAGTTTCCTCCTCTTCCAGCAATGCCCATGCTTGGCCAGGAGCTCAGACCAGCCTCCAAGGTCCCTGGCTCAGCCACACCTCCTTGGTTTTTATTCTAAAAGTAAAAGTGAGAGCCAGGAGTGACCTCTCAGATGAAAGCCCCTGGGATCCCAGCCTGCTCTGTTTGACTGGATGGCAGAGACTCACTTCTGGGAGAATTGCAGGAAGTTTGCAGGCAGGGCTGCCATTCACTTACTGTTGCCATAGCTTGACTTTAGGCCATGCCAGGACCTGCTTCCTCATTAAAATAAAGCCTGGTTTGGCTTCAATGGCAGATGCAAAGGCTGCTGGCCACCCCTAGCTGGGACTGGTGCTGCATCCAGAGGCTGGGCCTCCAAACCAGGGTGGGCATGCACCCAGGCTGGCCTTCTGCCGGAGGCCTGGTGCCTCCCCAGGTGACAGGGGAAAATATCTTTTAGCATAAAAGGCAAATTTTATGCTCTAAACAAAATAACTGCTAAGGTTTTTTTGTTTGTTTGTTTGTTTGGGGGAATTTTGGAGTTTTTTGTTTGTTAGTTTGTTTTTGTGATGCCGATTAGAAGACACTCTGTGAACAGGGAACCTCAGGAGCAGGAGAGAGAAGTGAAGGAATGTTCTCCCTCAGACACTACCTCACTGTGAGGGAAAAGACAGAATGAAATAAAATTACATGAAATAAATGATTTGTTTTTTTCTCTTTCAAGATAAAGTGGCCAGTTCTGCAAACAAAGAGTCTTTCTGAAAATTTAAGGATTTGTAAATTACAACCAATAAGCTGAGCCTCAGACTAACTTCCTCCCCCTAAGATTTACGGCCTCCAGCTGCTTGGAGGATTTTAGTTCTTCAGCAGACTCCTTCTGGCTAGTGCAATCAATCCTTGTTTGTTTATGATATTCAGGACCTGGGAGATTTCTAGTCTACTAGTTAATTCAGGTCAGTAGTGACAAATAGTACCAGACTTAGTTTTAAGACCTGTGTTGGTTGTTTAATGACTGTGTGCTCTTAGACAAGATATTAACCTCTCTGAGTTCAATTTTTCTCATTTGTAAAATATGAAAAATGGTGTTTAACTTTAAAGGTTGGTTGATGCCTTATTTTTAAGGCACCTAGAATAGCAGGACTGGAGTAACATCATCTTATTCTTTGATCTCTGGACACTGCTTTAAGATAGACCTAGGAAACAGTTCAAGATGGCAACTTCACAAGCCTAAGGGATTGAAATGGGATGGAAATTGAGGAGCCTAACATGGAGAAGGGGCCATGAAAACACCTTCAAACGGGCCATTAGATCTGAGTGGGGCTAAAAACTTCCATAAGTAACATGGAATTACGATAGATCACAAGGGGTGGCAATCACAGGCGACAAAGTTTGGAATGGGCTCAGTGTATTCCGTACTGAGTATGAATCACAGATGGACCACAAGGTCACCCAGATTCCAGTTCTCTCAGCAGTTCTCTTATGACTCAGGGAAATTCCCATTCCTTCCCAGCACTCAGTTTTGTTTCTGACAAAAGGAGCCAATTTCAATCCTCAGAACCAAATTATGACACTAATTATTCAAGACTCAGTGGTATAAAGCACTCTGTGCCGGGCTCATAACAAACATGAGAAAATAGAAAGTAACCTAAAACCAGGTGACGTGACAATAAATGGTAACAGTAGCAGCTACTGTAGTTTCCTAACAGGTGAGGAGTCACCCAGAGGAGGATGGAGATGATGCCTAGCATCTGGAGGGAGGTGAGCAGACAAGGAGCCAAGGTAGGCCTTGTCCCAAACACACCTTCCTATGCCATCGGTTTCAAATCTGTCCTTATGTGTCATCATCACCGCTGTGTCAAGAAGTGACTCACACATCACGGAGCTTGCCGTTTAGTCTGGGATCTGGTGAGCTCAGTCTGCATGGGGTTTGCGAGCATGGGCCCCGTGTTATTGTAGAACACTTCCATCCCCCTTAAAAGCTCCCACAGCCATGGCAGGCGCTGCCCTGCCACCCCTTCTTCCCAATGACCCCAGTCTGCTTTCTGTCCCAGGGGAGTCGCCCATTCAGGACAGGTCATGCAAGTATCCTGGTAATGGGCTTCTTGCGCTTGCCTTATCATCTCAGCGCTTGCTCATGTTGCAGCCATTTGTTGGTGTTTTGTTCCTGTTTATTTCTTCCTATCGATGCATCACCTTTTGTCCCCTTATCAGTTAATGGACACTTGGGTTGCTTCCATTTTTCAGCCCATCCTGTGCAAGTTTTTTGTGAGGTATGCTTTTGCTTCTCTTGGGTCTGCAGAAGCAGAACTTCTAGGACACAGTATAACTAGCATTTCTCCACATTCTCAGTCATGTCTGTTGCTGTTTCTATTCCCCTTCATCCCCGTGGGTGTGATGTGGTGGCTCCTTATGATTTTGATATGTATTTACCTAATGACTAAAGATGTTGAACATTATTTTTATGTGTTCTTTGAAATATATATTTTCTATTTCTTTGGGAAAAGATGTCTATTCATATCTGCCTATTTTTAATTGTGTTCCTTTGTTTTAGGAAATATTTGATGTGTTCTACATATAAATCCCTTAACAAATATATGATTTATAAGTATATTCTCTCCTTTTGTGACTTGTTCATGTGGTTGTTGGTGTTTTGGTTAAAAATAATTTTAAAAACCACTTTAAGTTCTGATGGTAAACATAAGGGTCTGTTTTTGTCTTCTTGATTCTATTCCATAGTTCTATGGTTCCATTTATATTCAAGAGCCACACTATCTTGATCACTGCATATTTGTGCTAAGTTTTGAAACATGTGAATCAAAACATGTGAATTCACATCAAAAAATATGAATTCTTATCTGTTTTCTTTCTTTCAGGATCATTTTGGCTAATCAGAATCCTTTGCTTTGCCATAGAGATGTCAAAATCAGTTTGTTAATTTCTTCAAAAGAAATAAGCTGGGATCTTTATTGACACCATGGTGAATCTGTTGATAGATTTCAGGAGTCTTGCCATCTTAGCAATTTTAAGTCTTCTGAGACATGAAGGAAGTGTAGTTCTCCCTTTATTTAGATTCTTCTTTAATTTCCTTTGACAATGTTTTAACTTCACACAATTTGTATATTTATTAAATTTATTCCTAAGAAGTTTATTACCTTTACTGCTTTGGTGAATGGAATTGTTTTCTAGTTCAGCTTTTAGATTATTCATTGCTAATGTGCAGAAAAGCAAATGGTATATATATATATATATATATATATATATATATATATATATATATGTTCTTGTGTCAATTTCAGCTTCCAGTAGGATCAGCCATACATGTACAAAGATGAAAAAAAATTAAAAATAACAACTGTATATTACATAGGGGGAAATGAGGGGGGTATGCATTATCCAAAAATCATCTTAATTTTGCTTTTCTCTTTGAAAGACATTGCAAGAGGAGACAGGTACTTGAATCACAGCAGGAACAGATGGGTGCAAGTAAGCACCATGACCAAGGTCCTGAAGGCAAGAACGTGGTTTGCTCTGCGTGGCCCTGCCAGTCACCTACAGCTTGATGTCACCTTCACAACCTCTAATAAGAGAGCACTGAGCCTGAAACCCTCTTATTAATTAATAATCTGCTGCAAAAACAAGGCAACAAACACTCAGTCTTACTCAAGTCTTATGAGTTGATTCATTCTGTTTTTTTTCCCTTCCCCCTACCCCTCCCACCCCTCTTTTCCCTCTATAAAGTCCTTCCTTCCTCCATTCTTACCACCCTCCTTATCCCTAACCCTAAACTTAACCCTAACCCTAACGCTAACCCCTCCCACCCCCCATTATATGTCCTCATCCACTTATCAGCGAGATCATTCGTCCTTTAGTTTTTTGAGATTGGCTTATCTCACTTAGCATGATATTCTCCAATTGCATCCATTTGCCTGCAAATACCATAATTTCATCATTCTTCATGGCGGAGTAATATTCCATTGTATATATATGCCACAGTTTATTTATCCATTCATCGACTGAAGGGCATCTAGGTTGGTTCCACACTCTCTCTATGGTGAATTGAGCAGCAATGAACATTGATGTGGCAGTATCTCTGTAGTATGCTGATTTTAAGTCCTTTGGGTATAGGCCAAGGAGTGGATAGCTGGATCAAATGGTGTTTCCATTCCAAGCTTTCTGAGGAATCTCCATACTGCTTTCCAGAGTGGTTGCACTAATTTTCAACCCCACCAGCAATGTATGAGTGTACCTTTTTCCCCACATCCTCGCCAACACCTATTGTTGCTTGTGTTCTTGATAATCGCCATTCTAATTGGGGTGAGATGAAATCTTAGGGTAGTTTTGATTTGCATTTCTCTTATTACTAGAGATGTTGAACATTTTTTCATATATCTGTTGATTACTTGTATATCTTCTTCTGTGAAGTGTCTGTTCATTTCCTTAGCCCATTTGTTGATTGGATTATTTGTATTCTTGGTGTAGAGTTTTTTGAGTTCTTTATAGATTCTGGAAATTCATGCTCTATCTGAAGTATGAGTGGCAAAGATATTCTCCCACTCTGTAGGCTCTCTCTTCACATTACTGATAGTTTCTTTTGCTGAGAGATATATACCACAGTTTCTTTATCCATCCATCTGACGAAGGGCATCTAAGGTCACCTTCAAAAGGCTGGTGCGATGCTGGGGTTGGAGCTCTGCAGACCATTTTAGTGTTGCTACCTGATCGTTGCTAGTGTGGACAAGTAAGAGGTGCTAGAGGAAGACTGAATGATGGGAAGTTGAAGGAAGTTTTGCCTTTTTCTGTTGGTTTTCTATTCCAATCCACATTACCTACCATTGCTTTCTCACCTAGCAGTGACTTTGGATTCCAGCCTTTAATACTATGGTTTTATGCATTTATTCTTGCCCTACATGCTAAGAACTAGTCTCATCACATCCCCTTAGATCAAGTTTTACAGAGTCCCTCCTCCAATCTTGTCCTAAACCTAGGTCCTCCTCTTGTTCCCATAGCCCAAGGTAGTAGCTGCATAAAATATTTGCTAATTCTCTAACAAATTTTAATCTTCCATATATGTTTAACATATTTCATGTATTAAATTTTCTCTGTTAAAATAACTAGCATGGTCTCAGCTTCTCTGACAATATTTTGACTGATATAATATGTATACAAATTTAAAATATGTACTTTATATACATGTTTATTTAACATATATGGAGAGAAACACAGAGACATATAAAAATAGAATACCACATTCCGCCATCTTGTCATCCCTAACTTCCTGCCTCAGTGCGGGGGAAGGGTCGTGGGGAAAAGTGGAGTTCAGCGAGGATTTTTGTCTTTGCCTGTAGTGCTATTAGAGGAGGCGCAGAGGAGCAGCGCGGGGTATTCCTCGCCTGGGGGGAACGCGGCTGCGCCCGCGGAGGGCACGCAGGCCCGCGCCGCGACCCCTCACCGAGGCTCAGGCTCTCCCCCGGGTCGGGGCCAAGGTTCTCCCGCCCCGGCGGAGCCGCGCGGTGGATTGTGGCCTGGGGACTGCGGCGGCCTCGCGGCAGTCTCCAACGCGGTCTCACAGACCCTGCCAGGTCGGGCGGGCGGGCGGGGTGAGGAGAAGCAGTGGAGCTGGAATCAGAAGCCCCAGAGGCAGTGGTCACTGCATGGCAGTGACGGCAGCAGCGGCTCCCCTGGAGGCCGGGGATGTGGGAGAGGCGTTGGCAGGAGCGGCGGAGGCGGTGCTGCGGATCCGGGGTAAACTGCTGGCTGACAGGACCCCCGGGAGAGACGTGAGGGAGCCGCCGCTGCTGCCTCTTACTCCGGAGCGCAGCTGGGCTCGAGAGGGCGGCCCTGTACTCCCCCGGCCTATGGGCCAGTAGGCGCGAGGCGGAGGCAGGAAGCCGGGTTGGGCCGGCTGGGCTCCGGGTGGCAGCGGCGGTGGAGCAGCAGCCTGGGTTCGACGTGGAGGGCCAGAGGGGGCGGCGATGCACTAGGCCTCGCTCTGGGGTGGCTGCCCGGGACCGCAGTTGAATGGTGATTTTATGCAATGGCTTCAAGTCACAGTTCTTCACCAGTGCCTCAAGGAAGCAGCAGTGATGTTTTCTTTAAAAAAGAGGTAGATCCAACAAAACACATTCGACCTGTGCAGTAGTGACTGCACAGATGTATGTCCCTAGGAACCCACAGATGATTCAGATAGTTTTTGTGTTATCCCATCTCTAGTTACAAATCAAAATAGATGGACTGTATATCATTCCAAAGTAAATCTACCAGCAGCACTAAATGATCCTAGATTAGCAAAAAGAGAATCTGACTTCTTCACAAAAACATGGGGATTGGACTTTGTGGACATCGAAGTCATACCTTCATTCTACCTCCCACAGATGAACAAGGAACATTTTACAGTATATCAACAGGAAATCTCTCAGAGAGAGAAGATGCATGACAGATGCAAGAATATTTGTCCTCCTAAAGATACCTTTGACAGGACTCTTTTACATACTCATGATAAATCCAGGACAGATTTGGAGCAAGTACCTAAGATTTTTATGAAACCAGATTTTGCCTTGGATGATTCCTTAACTTTTAATTCAGTTTTACCATAGTCTCATTTTAATACTGCTGGTGGAAAAGGAAATCGTGATGCAGCTTCCTCAAAGTTGCTTCAAGAAAAGGCATTTGGGATCACAACTTTGTGAATTAGAAAAACTGATAGACAAAATTATGGTTGCAGAATTTTCTACTTATTCTCACAGTGACTTAAATAGACCACTGGAAGTGACTGTCAAATTTTAGAAGAGGAAAGACTTGTATCTCTTGTATTTGGACTTTTAAAACAAAGAAAACTTATTTTTTTAGAAATCTATGGTGAAGAAATGATTATTACAGCAAAGAATATCTTTAAGCAGTGTGTGATTAATAAGGTTTCACAAATAGAAGAAATAGACAAAGATGTTATGAAGCTTGCAGATCAGATGAGAACGTTGAATTTTCCTCAGTGGTTTGATCTGTTGAAGGATATTTTTTCTAAGTTTAAAATTTTCCTACAGAGAGTTAAGGCAACATTGAATATCATTCACAATGTTGTTCTCTCAGTTCTTGACAAAAACCAAAGGACGCAAGAATTGGAGGAGATTTCACAGCAGAATAATGCTACAAAAGATAATTCGTTGGACAAAGAGGTGGCTTATTTAATCCATGAAGGCATGTTTATAAGTGATGCACTCAGTGAGGACAAATTAATGCCTATAGTAGTTGATGCTACCTCACAAAGAAATGCATCTCCAAATAGCGAGCCCTGCAGCAGTGATTCGGTATCTGAACCAGAATGTACTACTGATTCTTCATCTAGCAGAGTGGACATCATCATCTGCTACTCCAGGAGGTGTGGATATTATAGTTAGTGAAAACATGAAATTAACTGACTTAGAACTGGGGAAGCTGGCAAATAATATCCAAGAGTTACTGTATAGTGCCTCAGATATGTGTCATGATCAAGCCATCAAATTTCTCACGTCAAGAGCAAAGGATGGTTTTCTTAAGAAATTAAATTCCATGGAATTCATACACTTTCTAGATTAATGGAAACATTCATTTTAGAGACAGAACAGATCAGTGGAAGAAAAAGTACGTCATTACTTGGAGCACTTCAAAGCCAAGCTAATAAATTTGTAAATAGATTTCATGAAGAGAGAAAAACCAAGCTCAGCCTTGTCTTAGACAATGAGTGATGGAAACAAGCTGATGTTACTGCAGAATTTCAGGATCTTGCTGAATCTATATCAGATGGAAAGATTGCTTTACCTGAAAAAAAAATCAGGGAAAGAAAGAAAACCAGCTGAAGTTCTCATTGTCGAGGGACAACAATATACTGTTTTTGGAACTGTATTACTATTAATAAGAATTATCCTTGAATATTGCCAGTGTGTGGATAACATCCCATTTGTTACTACTGACATGCTTACTCATCTGTCAGATTTATTGAAGTACTTCAATTCAAGAAGTTGCCAGTTAGTTCTTGGAGCTGGTGCATTGCAAGTTGTTGGACTAAAAACAATAACTACAAAAAATTTGGCTCTTTCTTCATGATGTTTGCAATTAATTGTGCACTACATTCCTGTGATCTGGTCTCATTTTGAAGCTCAACTACCACCTAAGCAATATAACATGCTTAGGCATTTTGATCATATCACTAAAGATTACCATGACCACATTGCTGAAATATCAGCTAAGCTTGTAGTGATAATGGATAGCTTATTTGACAAGCTATTATCAAAGCATGAAGTGAAAGCTCCCCTTCCTTCTGCCTGTTTCAGGAATATTTGTAAGCAAATGGCAAAAGTGCATGAAGCTATATTTGATCTTCTTCCAGAAGAACAAACACAGGTGTTATTTTTAAGAATTAATACAAGTTATAAACTTCACTTGAAAAAGCAGTTATCTCACTTAAATATGATAAATGATGGAGGACCTCAAAATGGGTTGGACACAGCAGATGTAGCTTTTTACACTGGAAATCTTCAAGCTTTAAAAGGTCTTAAATATTTGAACCTAAATATGGCAGAGAACTGGGAACACAAGAGGTGACAACTTACTGGAAAACTGGGTAGTTCATCTGACCATGGGACATGTGTTTCTGAAGAAAATCTGAATGCCTGTGTTTCAAGAACCTGGAACCCAAAGTGAACTGAGGTGGGGGAAAGGGAAAAGGAAAGTATCAGTGTTGGGAAACTGGATTCAGTGGGATCTACAAGGAATGCCTTTTTTTTTTCATTTTTTTTATTGTAAACAAATGGGATACATGTTGTTTCTCTGTTTGTACATGGCGTAAAGGCCTTTTTTGTGCATTCTTAAGTGAGGAGTAACTGATCAAGTGTCTGTAACATTTTTCATTCTTTCTGGAAACAGACTCAGGTTCCTTTGGACCAAATCCAAAAGAACACATAGCTGTAACACAGCTGTAGTTGACTAGAATGCTCTGTATACTTTATATTAAAAAAATGCTTTGCATTTCTTCCAGTGCAATGAAATTTTTATGGTGTCCCACCTTATTTAATGATGGTACAATTTAAAATATTAAAATCTTAGTCAACATCTATAGAACGTTTTCTCTATGAAAGTAAAGCTGTTTGAAAAAATTATTTTTTTACAGATCTTTCTATAAAAAATAAACATCTTTTGATTGCTTGGGAAAAAAAAAGAAAAATAGAATACCTTAAAGTGACAACAATACCATATACATTTTAATATATTCAGACCATACTGGCTATTTGAACTATGCATTTCTTCAGGCTGAACCTCCTCCAAGTCCACTGGAAATATGTCCAAGTAGAAAAAAAAATCTGTTGCCTTCATACCAGCGCAGTCTAAAATCACTAGGCTCTTAACCTGCCAAATCATACTATAATGATAAATAGCAAAAAATGATAAATCAATTTTTTGTCTTTGGTTTGTTTGAAAATGTAGAGTTTATGACTGATTAATTCTGGCACTTCTCTCATATTTTTATAAACTCGGCCCAGACTTGACACAAATGGCTCTCTGAGATTCTCATCCCAACTAACTTTCAGGAGCATGCTCACTTGCCTTTCTCAAACTTTTGCTGTGCAAGGTCATCTGTCCTTCCCCCAGGTCATGTGGGGAAAAGACTTTGTCTTTAACACAGTTGCCCACTCTGGCTCTCACTGTTTATGATCATTACCAAAGGCATTCCAATACAGGGAGGCTTGGTGCAGTCAACTTTTCTGTTCCTAATTTTAACACAGAGACAACTCAGTAAGAAGGACTTAAGGGGAAAATAAAAGTTCCAAGAAAAGCACATGGTTCCCATCCAGCATCAACATTAAGCTCAACTCCATTTCAAGAAAATACTCCATACTATACATATCACATTGAGCGGAAGGGCAATTTTCTAACGAAGATGTTTGCCATTTCATCTTAAGTTCATGTCAATGAGCATGGTGTTTTATATCACATACCCATGCACACGTCCAACCAATTTTCCTTTAGTGACTAAGGTTTAAGCATATTGTCAATTTCACAAGTGCATGCGCACGCGCGCGCGCACACACACACACACACACACACACTCTTTACTTTCCGAAGCACACAAACAAATGTAAAAGGATGAAATAAGTTCAAGATTTAAAAAAATAAATAAATATATACAAATTAATGAATGCCAAAATCATCTGTTAATAGTTGAGATTATCAGTAGTGTACAAATATTTGAACAAGTTGAGCATTTCACCATCCTCAATTCTGTAGTGAGCTAAGTATCTAAGAGATCTGTCAGGCATGTCAGAGTACATCCCAGAGTAGTCTAAGCTATAAGGACTTCCTAATCGAAGCAGAAGATTTCAACACACCCTAGAGGACACCTGAAGCCCCCACAGTTCTCAAACATGCAACAGCAATATGTACCTCTTTGTCCTATGGTGCAATAAAAGCTTGGAATTAAATTCCCCGGCTTCTTGGAAACACAGAGGGTACCCAGCAGGAATGACCCCACTGCCCAGTGTTGTGACCCACTCATAAACACACACTTTATTGGCTTTCTTGTCTCACTTCTCTACTCCCCACACCATTCTTCCTGGCATCACCTCCCAAATAAATATTTGGACCCAAGATCTTGTCTCAAGGTCTACTTTTGGGAAACCCAATTAGAGACAACCACAAAACCTCTGCAGATCAACCCTGGTCCAACCACTACAGTATTTCATGTTAACAATTGGTTCTTCTCCCCAGGCTAGGACACATCAAAATCCCATGGCTCACCTCTTCTTTCCCGAAAGTATGGTCTCTAAACTCCCAGATAATCACATCATCTTTTGTGTGGAGGAGATTAGTTTTCTACCATGTTTTTCACCTAAAGAATAGATAATCATAACCTGTGTGAGACTATTTGCTTCCCTGCTGTACTGAGACTTGGATATAAAATGGACACCACCAACCCAAGGAAAGCATTCATATGTGATGGATGAAAACTTGATACTGTCTCTCACATATAATGAACAAAATAACCAACAAAAAATTATATGTGGGAGAAATTGCAGGCATTAACCAGGGCTCTGACCTGCCTTATTTATCTACAAATTGTGGAATAAATATACAGTTAGATTTCAGGTAATGTAGATTTATTATGCCATGTGACAAGATTCATTAGACTACTATAGAAGAAATGATAGTAAGTGCTCATAATTTCAATATGATGGCCTCAAGTTGTGCTGATATTCAAATACACTCCCTAAAAGAGTCGTTTTAAGAGGTGTCATTTTTTGTCACTTCCAAACATATCAAAAGAGTGTCCAGTTCCCTCCTGTTTCCTTGGCAGGTGATGGTTAACAACTGCTTCCCAAAAGGTTAATTTGAAAGTCTATCTTCCTGCATCATTATTATCTGTGTGGCCAAGCAGATACTGTGCTATTAAGAAGGTGAATTTGATGACAGTGCTGCCTGGCTGTGATAAATGAGGTCACAGAGATGGAATATACTTTGGGGAGGGGGTTCTCAAACCTAAACATGTAAGAGAAAATCCCAGTTGCCCAAATTTCAGTCAACACCAGAAAATCTCTGAGTACAGGGTTAACCCTGTGATTTCTGAGATTTTGAAAACTCTCCATGGAAATTTTTCCACATATCACAGAAGTCTTTTGATAAATCTTTGCCTCTCTCTCTCAGATCCTTTGTCTATAAAGTGGAAGTTCCATTCATCCTACTTACCTCATAGGAAAGGAGAGAAAATCGTACACAACCTTGTTTAAAAAAAATAGAAAAAACTTAAAAAGAAAGAAATCACTGAGGCACAAGGATCCTATGATGCAGAAACCACAAACAGTCTAAAATAAAACTTAATGAGAAGCCCATTCCAGAATAATACACATTTAAGGGAAACAGAAAAGAAGGAAGGAAAGGTAGAATAAGAATGAAAATGTGTTTTTTAATGAAAAAGTAAGTTTTTAAAAAAATTGTTCCATAACTAGGAAATAAATGATTTTTAAAAAACTTTAAAACTTTAATTAAATAGAAACAGAATAATGGATATACTCCTATAGTGTATTAGAAATGTGAAAAATGCCATAAACAGTATCATATCACACTATGAATCTAATGCTGTCGGATATTTGTGGGTGTTTCTGTTTAATTGTTCATGGGGATGCTGACATATTTATGGTATAATATCAATGGAATCTGGAATATTTTCAAACACCAATATTTAATTCTAATTATGTCTTTCTATTGATTTTTAACATTAATCCATTATAAGGGTAAGCAGTGAGCAATTAGATCAGTATAAATTGATGAGCCCCTACCTACTATCCTCAAAATTTTTCATCTATAACCACAGAACCAACATCAAAGTTGAGCCCTTCAACTAACACCCATACCCAATTCTGGCCATAGACTATTTGAGGATGAGAGGCAGTCAGTGGCTTTGGTCCATTGTTTAAATTTCACTTGTTCTCCAAGCATGAACCACTATTTTAATTGTGGTTCTGGGATCGAGGATGCAGTCTCAGCTCCATCCAGAGAACTCGCAACCAGTTTGAAACTTAATCTTCACAGCTGTTTTCTCATGCTCCAACACCAGGTCTTTCTGATGAGAGCAAGCTTTCTTCTAGATCTTAATACGAACTGCAAAAAGAGCATAGATGCTCTGTCCTCACTCTGAAATAGGCTTCTCTCTACCATCAACTCCAACCATAAGCCAACTACTGTCCTGGTTCCCTGTGTTACCTTTCTCATGACTGCATGTTTATCTGGAATATTGAAACCAGCCATGTTCATAAAAGGCCTCTTAGTCTGACTTAGATAACACACAAGGCACTGAAATAACCAAATTCCTGTAAGGGACATCAGCAACCCTTTGTAGAATCACTGGCTTTTATGTTCCTAATCTAGACACCACAAGATTGAGGCCTGGCCTGTGTTTTAATGTCTTAAAACATTCAAGAACTAAGTATTTTGTCCAGAGTGTAAGAGTCAGGATCCTGGATGGGATCACTGGAAAAGTTTGGAGATAGCAATAGACATGAGTTTTCATTTGAATATCTTCAGATATATGTTCTCTGATTTTTAAAAAGTTGAGAACTATTTTCAGTAGCTAATTTTGGTTGCCCTTGAAACTTCAAACCAAGCAGTACAAAAAAATTGCATCTTCTCCCTTCAAAGCTTTCCCTTTCATACCTCACCTAAATCCCTAGAGTAATTAATAGAATCTGAGTCCATTTACACGATCAATTTCTACACCTGGTCTTTAATATTTATAAGATGCCAGTTGTACCCAGTTTGTACTAAAAGTGCCAATCTACCTGGACACTTAAATTTGGGGAACAGTTCTAGATCACCCAACCAGCCACCACATATAACAATCCTACAGGTTCCACTAAAGTAATTACACAATCCACGACAAGTATATTCTAAATTTTTAAAATGTTTTTGTGGCCAAGTATCTTGGGGAAACTTAGTTTGAATAAAAGTAAAAAAAATTCTTACAAACGTTTTGAACATTTTCAGGTGATAACACAAGATTCAAGTGGAACTTTTGTTTTAAGTACTCAAAAGATTTGAGCCTCATGAGACACTTTTTATGGGAACTCTGGTGAACCAACAATTTTCCCTTTATCATTGGACTACTCCACAGGGTTCTAGCCATGAGACAAACTAAATTGGAACAGAATGATATGGAATGGGGTGGAGTGAAATGCAATGGAACGGAATCAAGTCAAATTGAATGAAGTAGAGTGGAATACCTGAGAATACTGGTAGCTTGCCAGAAGAGTACAAAAGAACCCAGTTGTGATCTAGTTTCCACTTCCAAACTCAATTGTGTACATCATTATACCTGTTCCTCATCCTCATTATCAAAGAAGGCTACATATGAGCAGATAAATATTTCATAAACATATGCGCCCATGTGGCAAGATATCCAACATATGTACTTGTGTGTGCTGGTTACTCAGTGGGCAGACATTTCTAGAATCAAGGAAACCTTCAGAGATCTGCTTACATAGAAACATGTTCACCTATATGCTCTACTTTTGCCTATTAAAAATAGTACCTACTGTATGCTATACCTGAAAGTGTATTTACCTGGGACCTAAAGGAGGGAAAAATGCTTTTATTTTTCTCTGGATCCCTAATTTTAATCAATTCTGGTTACTGGACTTTATTCCTTCTGATATTGATTCCTTCTTTATTCCTTACTTTGTCTCCAGGTTTGTCTTAAACTCCCCAAGTACTGAAATTCTGTACTAATTCTCTCTGGAATCAGTAAAGTCTGACTATATGCTCCAAACCAACAATATTGTCTCTTCAGAGCCTTTATGAGCCCTTTCTGGTCCTCCCCATCCTTGGATTTATATTCTTTTGTTCTCACTGGGGTTGCACTACAAACCCCTAGGTAAGCCCATGTTCTAGAAATGTTTTCTTTGCCAGTTGTAGTTACTTTCAACTAGTTTCCTGACTTGTCCAGGGATAGTTCAGATGTTTCTTCCAGACTAGACCCAGATCCAATTATTTCCACCCTAATAAAGGAATTTTGCTTGCTTATCCTTGAAGGTGGAAGGCCAGGGGAAGAGGGAAAGTTTTCTAAAGCAATCAAGTTTACTGAAGTCAAGTATCTCTGAGCCTCCACCAATGACCTTGCAACATCTCAAGACAGTGGGTCACAGTCAATCTGTTTCCAATGCCCTGAGAATAGATCCAAGTCAGAATTCAAGAATCAAGGCAGTTCTGCAAGAGTCCAGTGTTGGATCTAGCTGTGGCTAAAAACAAGTAATTTAAGTACTTAAATACTCTAAGTCCAAGAAGTCTTATTCAGTCATTCCTTCTTGCCTGCTATATGCTATATGCTCTACTTTTGCCTATTAAAAATAGTACCTACTGTATGCTATACCTGAAAATGTATTTACCTGGGACCTAAAGGAGGGAAAAATGCTTTTATTTTTCTCTGGATCCCTAATTTCAATCAATTCTGGTTACTGGACTTCGTTCCTTCTGATAAAACCCTTCCCATTTCCTTTGATACTTTTAACAGATGGAACTTTCTCTAAGCCCCTACCTGAATCCTTGGTTGGTTTGTCTCCTGCCTCTTATTGTCCCTAGTGTCACTAGGAACTACAGTTCTACCCACAAACTATGGTCTCTATGTAAAGGAGACCTTAGCACTTTTACTTAAGCCCTGTTTTTCCCACATCTGACTCTAGTTTGAGTATGTATACAACAAAGAAGGTTGATTTTGAGAGGGGAGACAGTTAAAGTCAGATTCTAAACAACCAGCTTACATTCTACATGTTCAGAGTTTTTAAAAATGTCAATCCTTTCAAGACAAAGATTCACCAACCAGCCAACAGATTCCAGCTCTGGAAAATTTGGTTTCACAACAAGAAAGTCTTTTCTGGGGAATGATTTACATTCACATTGCTTGAGTACTCCCTGTTGAGATCTGGATTTCCAGGGTGAAATGTGTCTCTTGGCTGCTTAGATGTCTCTATGTCTCTAGTTGTGCTCCTATTGGAAGCTGCTGGGGTTCTTGGAGCAGCAGAGAATTCCTGATGTGTAATGCTTTCCACGGGAAGCACTATTTCAATAGCACAGGAATAACACATCTGGTGGGCAAGTCTGCCCACTGGGCCATCTTGTCTGCCAATATTCCCACAATTATTACTGTTCTTTTGTGAGATAAAGATGCTGGACACCTGGATCCTTCCAAAAACAAAACAAAATTAAAGCTGCAATTACTTGTCTGCCCTGTGCAAGGCAATCTACCTTGCTGTCCTTTTGGTTTTACTGGTGACAAGCAGATGTCTCCCAGAGCAATTTGGAACCTGAGTAAATAGAATTCAGATAAGGTTCAAAAGAACTTATTCCAAAAGTACAACCAACCTTCCGGACAGTGAATATAGTAACTAATATACAAGGAACTGGAAATAAGCAAAGAGTCTCATAATGACCCTCCAAGGCCCCAACCCTCTGGCAGGCCTTCCCCTCCTACCTGAAGCTGAATCAGTTCCAAGCTACAGGTTATTCCTGATCCAGATTCCAGGGCCTTTGTACAAATTTAATATATAGTCCTCTATAAACTCTTGAAATTAAATTTCAGGTAAGTTTCTGCTTCAAATTTAACAAATGGTCTTCTATTTTTATCTCTACAATTAGGCCATCATCATCTAGTATCCCTATATTGAGGAGCATTTGGGATGTTCCCATTTGGCTCATGACAGTGAGATCTGAAGCAAATCTCAGTTCTGTGCATTAATTCTCTTAAAGAAGTACTGCTACATCTCTTTTATAGGAGCACAGACTTTGCTATTTGGAGCTCCACCCAGTAACCTTATTCTTAGCCCACATTGTGCTCAGCTCACTTGATAAATATATGAGATTTCACTAAGTTTAACCATAGAACAGGCAGTAAGTTATTGCCCATTCTCCAGACATTTTGCTGAATTTATTCTTCATTATAGTAGTCTGCAGTGTTTTAAAAGCTTTTTTTTTTCACATAGTACAGTAGTACCACCTTATTCATGGGGATACATTCTGAAACTGCAAATAGAGCCAAACCCTGTATACTACGTTTTCTCTATACACATATGCCTATGATGAAGTTCAATTTATAAGTTAGACACAAAGAGATGAACAATAACTAATAATAAAGCAGGATAATTGCAACAATATACTGCAATAAAAGTTATGTGAATGTGAGCTAGCTCTCTGTATGTGTCTCTCATAATATCTAATTGTCCCATACTCCCTCTTCTTATTGTTTTAATGAAATGAGATGATACAATGTCTATGTGATGAACCGAAGTGAGGGAAATACTGTCAGCATTGAGATGTAGCATTAGACTACTACATCGGAGTCACTTGAACGTAAACACTGCAATATACCAAAGTAGTTAATCCAATAACTGAGGCAGCTAAGTCACAAATGGGTGAGTAGCCTATAAAATACAAGATAATTCCAGACCCATGCAGGATGGAGAAGGATAGTGCACAATTTCTTCACATTTACTCAGAACAATGCAAAACTTATATGTTATGAATAGTTCATTTCTGGAATTTTCTACTTAATATTTTTGGATTGCAATTGCCCATAGGCACCTGAGATTGTAGAAAGTGAAATTGCTGATAAAAAAGGAATTATTGTAGATGCTTGATAATAGTTTATAGAATCGATTAATCATAACTTCTCATTTCTATCAAAAAAGGGCCCCAGCTGTGGTTTTTGATATGATAAAGAGAGTTATAAAACATGGAATAGATGGCATATGATAGTGTATAGGTACTACCATATGTCCACCAGATGAAGTCCTCAACACTGGCTCAATTAAACTAAGGAGTGGCCTAAAACCTTAGCTAATTTTCTAAAAAACCATAGTGAGTAAAATATACTTTGTGAAGAAAGAGAAAGGTAAGTGCTAACTTGGAGAAGATGAGTTTTCAAGTCCAAGAAAAATATGTAAGAATAAGACTTTTCTGATAATGATTGCATTATAGTACATGGCTACATCTTGCAATTGACATTGGTCATCTGTACCACAGAAAATGAAAATAGGTAACAGGGCTAGGTACTGCCATGAGTGATTTACATGGAATAACTTATTCTACCCTTAAAAATTTCCATATGGGTTTGTATTATTACCAGAACAACCTAGGAAGTTGATATGTAGCAATAAAAAATAAAAAATAGAAATAAAATAAATTGAATGATAAATTATAATTGAAGAATAAGTATTAATATTCTAAACCTTGACTATAAAATTAATATAGTTCACAAGAGTCTGAAGGATAAAGGAGAATAGAAATAGAGGAACAATAATGTGAGTTTTTAAAATATTTTGTGGTAGATAGCTAATAGATTCTCAAATTGAAGTATTTAAAATATAAAAACTCTAAGCCCTTAATTTTTAAATATCTGTTTGTTTCTGGGACAATATTTTGGGAAATAATATTGGCTATTAAAAATGTTTTTCTGAGGTTGAGTAACTATTGTTTCAGTGTCACATTATGTTTCTTATGAGAAATTCAAGTAAATCCTTTTAATTCAAATAAGATATTAATTTCCTCTTCAACCTCTCAAGTCAAGTACAATCAATATTCACTTTTTTATTAGTATATATGTTTTAGACTTGGTAGGATGGAGAAATTAAAAAGAGAGATGTGCTCTATAGATAGATCTATTTCTTGAGAAACACCTTATAACTCTATAGTTATAGTGAGAATTTCTTCAAATTAATAATTACTATATTTTCATATCCATTAAAATGCAATCATACATCAAGACTCTTGTGTGGTTGGAAGAGACACAGGACCACCAGCTTTCTGCAGGCACTTGTGCTCACTATTGTAGCTAAACCCAGTTTCATGCCACACCCCTCCACAGTCTCAAACTTGCAGTGTGGGGCATAGTCACCCAGTGCATTTATCTTCATGAATTAGATCCAGGGGATGGCATGTCAATGCAGGGTCACTATTTTCATGCTATGGGGTCTCCTCACCTGTTCTTTTCTTGCTCCTTCCCTAAGGCAATATGCAAAAGTGCCCTTCTCTTAGACTCATCACCTGGAAAGAAAGGGAATAGCAAGCATCTTATTGCTCCAGAGAAAGCCCAGCATCAAGAACTGTGGAATAGCATCACTTCTGAGACTAAGATGAGGGGAACAGAAGGCTGGGGACCAGAGATGTGAAGACCAAGACTGGTGACTTGATGAGAAATGAGGAGAAACTGAGGGCTCCCGTACACACACACACACACGCACACACACACACACACACACACACACACACAGAGAGAGAGAGAGAGAGAGAGAGAGAGAGAGAGAGAGAGAGAGAGAAACTTCATTTTTGAAGTTCAAAGTTCACATCCTGCTGAATCACTTCATCACTTCATAACAGAGAAGTGAAACAATTCTTTCCCTGTATAGTACCCAGCCTACAGAACCAACTGGGAAGAGAATAAATCACTTTATAATGGAACACACCCTCACCTATCAAACATGACTTAAAAATAGTCACAAATTATTTGTAATGTTTGAAAAAGACATCATCATTGGATCCTTCATTCTATATCATTTATTCTTTGTAAGCACTTGAATTAACATATTCAATAACAGTTTGTTACATTTATTCATAGAGAAAATAAAAGCTTTATAAAAATCTGTGGTTTACTTTAGGAACTTAAGTTTTAATGATTTAGAATCTGTAATAAAAGATCATTCTTTGCATTGTATTCTCTCATTTATTCATACTTGCAACTCAATTTGGATTTATGATGATAAGCAGTAATTTTTAAGATGGATTAGATTCAAAATATTAAACACTAAAAGACAATTTAGGAGATATACTGTGTTAAGAACCAGGGTACTGACAATGGTACTGACATATAAAAGACTGTGAGAATATCAATGCTAAAATATCAGGAAATTAGGTCTGCCTGGATATGGAAAAGGATTTAAAGGTGAGATTATTAAAATACTACAATTTACAGTGTGCATATATTCACATTACTTCTATATCTCTTAGAAAATGAACTGTCCAAATCCAAGTTTCTTTGGGTACTTTGTTTTCCATCTAAATACCAATGGGTCATGGTAAAAGCCTTCAGTTCAGTAGATTGCAAATATTTTTTCCATCAGGACCCATATGAAGGGTATGAAAGACATATTCAATGCTGATATAAGGCACAACATTTTCCAAGAAGTCATATGAATAAGACGATCCAGTAGATCTGTATACCTGTTTGATTCAGAAATGTGTATCTCATGATCTCTATTTATTGATCTCCAAATCTGTATTTCCAACTGATTATTAAATATTTCCTTCTGGATTTCAGGAGCCCAAGTTAAACAGAAATCAAGGTCATTCTTCCATCAACACCCCCCTTCTGTGTCTCTTTTCCTTTTTATAAAATCTTTCTTATTTTTTCTTAATTTTTTAAAAATTTTTCGGTTTCTTACATGAAAATTTTACCCAGTTCAGGCAAGTGAAATGTCCTAATATTCAGTTCTTGTCTTTTTACACATGCATAAATAGGCCATTAAATAAGTTTTTAGTGATACTTTTTATTAAGGTAGAGCATATAGTTATAAATATACACAGATTATAAGGGTACAGTTTCATGAATGTTCACAAAGTGAACAGATCTGTAATCAATAACCAAATTATTAGTGCCCTCAAACTCTCTTTGTAACCCCACTCCTCATTACTCTCACCTACCCAAGGTATAGTTTATCTACTATTTATAGCACTAAAATAATTGACCTGTTTTTGAACTTGATACAAATGGAACTATAAAAAATTAAATAAAAAGAATAGTCATATGTTGGGAGAAATCCCAGTTCTTGGCCTGCAGCAGTTAATGTCTCAAGTGTATAAACTTGTAGAGAGGAGCATTCCACTCTGACCACCTAGGAATGTAAACAACTGCTCCCAAATTTACCTAGTGTCACCAAGGGAACCTGTATAGGGACCTGGTGGTCTGATCCCCTGTGGCACATTGTGATTGGGTTAAAAGTCTATAAAATGTATGCTTTTTCCTGCAATAAATGAGTTTGCAGGTTGCTCGCCACAAGCCTGCTTTTACCCAACTCCCGGGGCCTGGGTTATGGCTCTGTTGGCTCTTACCTGCACCTGAGCTAGCCTGGCACACACCCTAAAGTCATAGAGTTGGCAGAACATCTGAAAAGGCAAAATCAATAGTGACCCATAAATGAAGCAAACTTGAGGATTTGGTCTTTAAGAATTCTTTCCTTTGGAACACTGTAACACTGATGGTGGGTTTGCCAACTAGTACAACTACTGTGGAAATCAGTATGGAGGTTCATCAAAAGATGAGTCAAGGAACCACCACATGACCCACCTATACCACTCCTCAGTATTTATCCTAAAGAATTAAAGTTATCATACTATAGTGATAAATGCATGCCACATAGATAGCAGCCCAATTCATAATAGCCAAACTACAGAATCAGCCTAAGTATGCATTAATGAATAAATGGATAAATAAAATGTGTTACACACACACACACACACACATACAATGGAGTTTCATTAAGGCAAAAAGAAATATGAAATTATGTCATTTGCAAGAACATGGATGGAACTTGAGGACATTATAGTAAGCAAAAGAAGCCAAACTCAGAAATGTCAGTGGTCATATGTTTTCTCATATGTGGGAGCTAGAGAGAAAAAAATGGGGGAAAAGAGGTGGTGTAGGAAATTTCATGAAAATCAAAGGGAGTTCAGTAGACTAGAAAAAGGGACCAGGGGAGGAAGAAAAGAGGGAATAATGGAAAATGATCTTAGCCAATTTATGTGTGCATTTATGAATATGTAACAACAAATCCTACCGTATGTACAGTTATAATGCACCAATAAAAATATGAAAAATAGAACTATTTTCTTTGGTAATAAAGCTGTTATCCCAAAGGAGATCCCACGGCAGGGCATATGAACCTAGAGTGGAGAATCAAAGATCTTAGCTCTGTTTTGGTTTAATTATTAACTGGTCCTGTAATGGTAAACAAGGATTTTTCTCAGTTTCCCAAACTGTTACATGACAGGACTGAGCTAGAACAGATATTTCCTGAGTTCTTTGTCAGTCTTTGCACAGGTTCTTATGAGATTCAAATGGAAAGGGTGCACTGGGAAAGGAAAGAAGAAGGTAAGAAGGAAAGGTGAAAAGTTAGGGTCCCATCCCTGCCTTTACCAAGGCTACCTTGATCATTTCATTTTAAAATTATTAGTCTCCCTTATAAAATTTCCTTTGAAAATCGTGTTCCACAAATGCATAAAACCTATTAGAATTAATAGTCATTTCATTCAGGTCTTGTGGTTCAATTTTAACCCAATTTTACTTTATTTTAGGTCCTAAAAATATTTTAAGCCATTTTAAAGGATTGAAGCTTCAATCATCATTTTCATAGTAATTAAATTTGTCTATATAGTCTATGCAATAGGACCAGTGAGTGTATACCATGAACAAAATGCAGCTACTGTCTGATTAGATGATGTAATATTATGAATTTCTAGTAGATAGCTTCTGCACTTTGAAATCTTGGAAAATGACAAACATGGATTTTTGGCCAGCCTGACTGTAAATATATGGGGTGATGCTCCCTGTTAAACCTGATAACATTTTTGCATCATACATCTTCAACTGTTTCCTTATTTGTTTGGTTCTATCCTTCTCTAGTCTTGTGCTATTGCTAAGAGAAAGCTGGTTCCATTCTCAGCACCCTTCAGCAAAATAGTTCATCCATCTAATTGACTCCTCAGTAAGATCAGGCTAAGATTCACTAAGCCTTTTCAATGAAAAATATATCCTTCTAGTGACCATGCAGGGGATGTGCATGTGTGTGTACTGATCTGCACAATCTCAGGGGAAATTAGCAGGAGGCAAAGCCATGCCCAGCTTGAACCTAAGTTTCTCAAATGTTATTCCTTGTACAACATAAGTCTGCCACATGTATTGCCCATTACTCACACTCTCTTTGAAATATTGCAGCACAGTCTAGCGAGAAGAGTCCTTGGGTCAAACAGTCAAGTTCTAACCTCACTTTCATAGTTTCTGCCTTCTCCAAACTGAGAAAGTCATACCTTCTCTTCAGCACCATTTCTTTCCCTTCAATGTCTATGTCCCACGACTCTGGAAAGAGCTAAAATGGAATGACAGCAGGAGAGACTAAGACACTTAATTTTCTTTCCGGAATCTACTACCCTAACCCATGTCCCTTTCCCATATCAGTTCTGAATTTATCTGGTCCCCCTATAGCCATCAGCCATAAATGAACCTTTCTTCATCCATCTTTTATCACACCCTAATGTTCTTTTTCTTAACTCTCCTTCCATAGTTATCTACAGTACTTAGGTTCTTCTGTTTCACCTAGTCAACCAAGGCCTTTGCTTCTCCTAGGTATGCTTAAGCAATAGTTAATAAATTCTTCAAGCAGAGGGGACTAAAGATGATCTGGACACAACAAATATCTTCATCTAAAGCTCAGAGTTACAGCCTTAGCAAACTCTATCCACAATCAATGGATAAAACTTTTCTGTGAGAAAAGAAACTGGTAAAGACTGAAATGGATATAGTCACCCATAGTTCTATATTTCTTTCCTTGCTCCAAAAAAATAAAGCAAGTCTTTTCTTACAAAGAGAACCTAAAGTTTAAAAAGACTTTGCCCAATACTTCTTTCATAAATACTCAGCAAAGGAATTAGGAGGCAAGCCATAGCCTTTTGCCTCTCCATCCAAGCAGTGAGTGCATACTCTTTGTAGATAAACCCCTTTGATGGGATCAGCATGGAATAGAAAGTCAAGCTTTGTCTCTTTACAACAAGGTTACATTGCATAGTGCAGAACCATGAAACATGACATAATCTGAAATTTTATCTTGACCCTCCCCCACCTAGATTTACTGTTATTGAGACTGACTGAGGTTCTTTGTCTTAGGAAACTCATCACAACCAGGAATGGAAGAACTTGGTCTTCATCGATACAGACATACAGTCCAGTCACCCTTAGTAACAAACCTTACCACACACACAGCAAATTACACCTCTTGAATGTGTTCTTTTGAAAGTAGGAACGTAAGTCTGCATGACTACATTCCTCTCCCCTTCTCTCTATTTATTTTCCATTGAAAGATCCCACCTGAAACACCATTGAAACTCCCATAGACTATTCCACAAGGCTAAGTGAGAAGAGATGTGTCCAGCCTTGCTACTCAAAGTATAGTCCTTGGACCAGTAGTAATGACATCATCTAAGAGTTGACTAGAAATGCAGACTCCCAGATTCTGCCCTTGACTTCTGAAATCAGAAACTACATTTAACAAGTTTCCCTAAATGATTCATAATCTTTAACTAAAGTTGGAGAAACGCTGTATACATCAATGATTCTCAAAATCTACTGCCCATTACAATTAGTTGAGAATTTCTTTTTAATGCCAATGACTAAATACTCTCAACACAAATTAATAAATTGGAATCCCTGGAGGGGGAATATAGATTATCAGTTTAAAAAATTCTTAAGGTGATTCCAATGTGCATCCACTTTGAAAATAAGAACAACAACCCAAAGATATGTATCTTTGTTGTAGTAGAAATGGGAAGAGTGAATTAAAAAGAGAAATGTGAAAGGTGAGCATATTTGGGGCACCCTTCCTACAGAGTAGACCCCAAACTTCTCTGTGAGACACAGTGCACAGTATGAACCTGTGATACCCTCTTATGATTAAGATCACCTTGAGAACCATATGTGTCACATGGTCACCTGATGC
Organism: Sciurus niger; assembly: GCA_020740815.1. Lineage (NCBI taxonomy): Eukaryota > Metazoa > Chordata > Mammalia > Rodentia > Sciuridae > Sciurus > Sciurus niger. The sequence goes on from JAHUXG010003589.1 coordinate 176,633, forward strand.
CCTAACTGCTATGACAAACATCCTTTATAAATTTGAAATTTAATCACATGACATTTTAACAGTATAAAAGTGGAAAAATTATCTATCATTCATCAAATCGGACTAATTATCTGAAAGGTGCAGTGCATTTTGTTTCGTCCTTTCAATAAACCATCAAGTTAGTTTTTATTATTCCCATTTACAAAGCTTTGAGACCGAAGCTTTGAGGGCATATGTGTCTTCTCAAGTTAAACAGCTATTAAACTACAGGACTAGAATAAACCCCAGGTTTCCACAACACCTTATACTGCAAAATAGAGTGCATGGTGAGAAAGAGAAAAAAAGCCCCTGACAACCAGGCTCAGTGTTGAGGAGCTGGCCTCGTGGTCACAGCTATCACTGCATGTCCTGTTGAACATAAAAACTTTCCTGGAACACCAACATCAGACAAATCCACTCTGACCATAATGCACCAAGATACAAACAAGACCACTCCATCACCATGTGTGAGCACAGACAAAAAAACAAATATTATCCATGCCAGAAAAGTGACCAAATAGCCCTACATCCAGGTTGATGTGAATAGCTGCTGATGCCTTACCAATTTCAGTTCCAGCCTCATTTTATTCCATGTGTCTTTTACATAGAAATTAATACACCCAATTACAGAATTGTTTCCCAACAGCCTTTGATTAAACGTAAAACACTTCTTCCTTAAACAGTCCCTGGATCACTGAGCATACACTAAAGTCCTGTCTTTTCCAGCACCTTATTAAGGAGACACCAAGGGTTCCCGTAGTGCTCAGACTTCCTTGTTGAATTTATTTTAGGTTGATGATAACTTAAGTTAATCATCCACAGTTCTACAAGTTTACTTCTCCCTTCCCATTCCTTGTTATCAATATCATAATTTGTATCAATAGATACAAATACCATATTAGAGTTATTTTCAATATTTTCACCATTTAACTTTATGGCTATTTTATTTTTTACTTTTTTGTGGTTCCGGGGATAGAACCCAGGGCTTCATGCATGCTGGGCAAGTGCAATACCACTGAGCTACACATCTGGCCATTCACCTTTTAACTTTAATATCAGAATTTAAAAAATGACTTACCCACCGTCATTACAGTACTATGCTGTTCAGTGATTTTTCACACCACCATTATAGTTCTACAGTATTCCATATGTTTCTGTATTTTTATCCTTAGCAGGAAATTTTTTGGGTATTTTACATGGTATTGTGTTGCTCTTTAATATCCTTTAATTCAAAGTCATTTATTAATTAGACAGTTAAGAAATACTTGTGAAGTTGAATAAATTCTCAGTTAGGTTAGCCTGAAATTTTCATTGAATCAATTTAAAACAACTGAACCCTTCCTGGTGATAGTAACCATGTCTCCATGCCCTGCATTACACATGCATGCAAGTGAATTTTACATCTAGAGTTTTCTAGTAAGTGGCAGAGAAGGAAATTTACAAACAAAATATTGTCTTTGATATTTTTAAATGATCAGTAGGGACTAAAACTGATAACATTGTCTCTAGAAAGAGAGCCAAAAGACAAGGTTAATATAAAATGATACATTCTTTATCTGTTTTAAAAGGAACGAGATGAAATCATCATTGCCTGCAGCCTCTATAGGTTTACTAATGAGTATTGAGGAGACAGTATGCCAATAATTAAGCATTAAGTTTCTGTAATCAGGAAGAACTGTGTTCAAATTCTGCTTTGTGTCTTCAGGCAATTTACTTAACCTCTCTAATACAGCATTTGCACACCTGGCATATGGTAAATTCTCAACAAATGTCCAAGAAATTGACCTTAAGCCAAAATAGTTACCCATTCCTCTGCCTTCCTGAAACATTTGCCATTTGTCTTTCCTTTAAATAGGAAAATTGAAGGTGTCTATGGAAATGAGAATATTATTTAGCAAGGTTAACAAGTATACATTTTCAGAACATAATAATTCAGGGTGAAAAAAGATGTACCATTAGAATAATGGGTATCTGAAGGGAAAAGGAGGATAGAAAAATGAAAAGAAGAGGCATGGAAAGTAACACCATTCATTTCACAACATTTCTCAGGACCAGCCAGTTCTCCTGGAAGCTCCACCAAACACCCAATAAAACTTGGTTCAGGACAACTGGAAGGAAACAGAGGGAACATGTGTGCTTCTTAGTTTATAAACAAAGGCTTGATGCAGCATAAGCTTCGGAGGTCATTTATGCTTCCATGATATTCTAACATCTTCTTTAGCATAGGTTTCTTTTTCTATTTCAAGGAAAAAAAATGAAAATAAAATTCAGGGAGTTGCTAGGGACAGTGGTGCACGCCTATAATACGAGTCATTTGGGAGGCTGAGGCAGAAGGATCTCTGGTTCAAAGCCATCTTAAGTGAGGCTGTAAACCACTCATTGAGACTCTGTCTCTAAATAAAATACAAAATAAGGCTGGGGATGTGACTCAGTAGTTAGGCCCTCCTGGGTTCAATTCCTGGTACTAAAAAAAAATTGTTTTCAGAGAGTTTGTAAAATACTTAATTTAAGTGAGAAAAGCCAGTCACAAAAGATCACGTATTGTGATGTCCAGAACAGGCGAACCTACAGAGACAGAAAACAGACTAGTACTCAACCTGGGAAGGGATGGGTCAAGGGGAGTGGAAAGAAGGACGAAGCAGTGCGTGAAGGTAACATGTTGGGTTTTTTTTTCTGGGTAGTGGAAAAGCTTTACAATGGAACGAAGGAACTCTGAACACACTCTCATTGAACTGTACTCTTTAAGTGAGTGAACTGTATTGGGTGTAAAGTATACATCAATAAAGGTATTTTTAAATTCATTTAGTTGTACTTCAAACATATTCTTTTTAGAGAAAGACAGAAGTTACAGGAAATGACTCCAGTTGGTCACCCAAAGTTGTTCTTTGGTTTTTTGTTTTGCTTTTTTTTGTTTTTGTTTTTGTTTTTGTTGTTGTTTTGGCAGAGCAGTATGCAAATGTGGAAAGAAGCAATGAGTGTATCATTCAATTAACAATGATCCCTACAAATATGATGCTTGTCAGCAGGGGAAGTGTAGACAAAGGGTAAATTAATAAACACTCATGTAAAAATATGAGCACAATTTGTGTTCAGTGACCACGGCACTGAGGTTTTTTTTTTTTTTTAGCTATTTAAAATTTTTATTTTATTATTTTATTACATAGTGACAAATTTTGTGTATATTTACAAGGTACAAAGTGATGTGATTTTTAATACACTGTGAAATGATTGAATCACACTAATTAATATCCATCACTTCAAGCATTTATATCACAAAAATAGTTTTAAATGATGAGGAGTTGTTGAGCATCTGGCCAGCTATGCCTCCTCACACTGAATTCTCTCACTGGGCATGTGCCTGTGGATGTGTTTGTCATGTTTTGTGTTGCCGCTCTCATGAGCTTTAACATCTTTATTGTAGTCTCCACTCTAAACCTAGTAAGCATCCACCTAGTAAGCATCAATCCTTTGGTTGGAGTTTCCACAGTCATCTCTTGATTAGGTGAAACTCATACACTAATGGATTCATGAAGGACCCATGAGTGCAAATAGTTCCTGAGTCCTTGAATTTTAAATACTCTTTTGGTCCTATAGCTTTGGTACTTATAGGACAATTTGACTGGATATTAAATCCTTGGTTCACCATTTTTCATCTGAATGTCTTCAAAATACTACTGTATTGATTGTTGTCTTCTTTGCATGTTTTCCTTGGAATCTGAGGGAAATCTAAATGTTTGACCTTGTAAATTGCTTTTTCAGTTGTGCCTAGAAAGCCCAAGAATGTCTGTAATAATTTGGCAGGATCATTTTCATACTTGCTCATTTCAGGTTGATTTTTTTCATTACTCAGTGGGCTCTGATAGAATGTATCCTTGAGACTTTTTTTTTTATTGCTTCCACAAAGTTTTCTTTGTTTCAGTTTAGATTGAAGTTCTATTCCTTCAGAGATTCCAATTATACATGTTAGAGAGTCCTTAACTTTCTTCCCTTTCAACAACTGAAAAATATTGTTTTGCTCTTTTTCTATATTAAATTTTTACAAACTGCATTTTGATTCATTGTACATAAATAGGGTACAACTTTTCATTTCTATGGTTGTACACAATGTAGATTCACACCATTCATGTAATCATACATATACATAGGGTAATACTGTCTGTTTCATTCTACTATCTTTCCGTCTCTGACCCCCTCCCACCCCATTTTCCTCTACACCATCCAAATTTCCTTCATTCTTCTCTTCCCCCCATCACCTTCCTCATTATATATCATCATCCACTTATCAGAAAAAAGCTTTTGGTTTTGGTTTTTTGGGATTGGCTTATCTCACTTAGCATGATATTTTCCAAGTCCATTCATTTTCCTGCAAATGCCATAATTTTATTCTTCTTTATGGTCAAGTAATATTCCATTGTGTATATACACCACAATTTGTTTATCCATTCATTTATTGAAGGGCATCTAGGTTGATTTCACAATCTAGCTATTGTGAACTGATCTACTATAAACATTAACATGGCTGCATTATTGTAGTATGCTGATTTTAAGTCCTTTGGGCATAAAATGAGGAGTGGTATAGCTGGGTCAAATGGTGGGTCCATTCCAAGTTTTCTGAGGAATCTCCATACTGTTTTCTAGAGTGACTGTACCAATTTGCAACTCTACCAGCAATGTCTGAGTGTACCTATTTCCCCACATCCATGCCAACACTTATTATTGCTTGTGTTCCTGATAATAGCCATTCTAATTGGAGTTAGATGAAATCTTATGGTTGTTTTAATTTTCATTTCTCTTATTACTAGGAATGATGAGCACTTTTTCATATATTTGTTGATCACCTGTTTTGCTGCTTTTGTAAATTTTATTTTCTTTCTTTTGGTTATTTTCACACCTTTCTGCAATGTACCAATTTTCATTTGATCTATTTTTTCTTTGGGTTCTTGGAAATTTTAATTTTATTTCTGAGGGAACTGTTCTTTTTTTTCCACTTCTTCCTTGAGTTCAGTTTTCATTCTCCCCCTTCTGTCATTTACCTACCTTTCTCTCTTCCTTCTTTTTTGGTACACTTCCTTTTTAAAAAAGAAAAATTTGAATTTCTGATTCAGGATTTTTCATATCCCTAAGTATTTGCTTGAAGATCATTTCATTCAGTTTGCAGTTCTACATTATCATTTGTTCTGATTCATGAATTTGACTAAAGAAAGTTGAGGGTGGAAATTTTTATAATTTAAAATGTTTTGGTTCTCATTTGCTATTGATTTTCTTTTATGAGTGGCTTAGAACAGTGGTCTATGGTCTATTGCTTTTCTGGAAAAAACTGTAGTTCAGAACTTTACAAGCCTACTACTTATATAAGAATGAGTGTCAGATGCTGTAGATTCTTTTTCAGTGATAGCAGGGGTTATGTGTCTTCCTATATTGTGATTCTTATCTTTCGGGATCCTAGCTCTCTCTACTCCTTTTACCTCTTACCGCCCAGAAAAGCAGACTATTTCTTTTGAACTCTTCCATGGAGTGACAGTGTTATAGACATATTTCACCTTCAGTTCTGCCTCTTTAGCACTTATGATAGTCCTTCCCCATCCTTTTCATATGTAGGTAGTCTTTCTCTTTAGGGAACTAAGCTCATCCTTTGGCTCTCCATTCCCTTCTTCCTCCTCTTATGCAGTCTTATTTTCCCCTACACTTCTTTGCTCTCCCTTCATATAAGGAAAACCTGTGATGGGATATTTTGAGTTATTGAATTTGTAGGTTCTAAGAGCAGCAAAATGGTAGAAGAGGTTCCTGACTCTCCCTCCACCTATGAATGCACAAATACACATGCATTTATTGATCAATTACCTGTGAAAGTCAGAAATTGTTTTAGAGACTCCTATTACTTGACATTCACATGAAAACATGTGCAATGAACCAGTAAGAGAAGCTGAGACCCACTGCAGGACAGATTCTGCCCCAGGCATTTGGCATGCAATGGGGAAATAATCCCTGACACCTGCTTCCCCTCACAGAAAATAGGGAGGGTTTGAGCCCACATGCAGCACCCTGACTGTAAGGTTCCCTTTGATTTGGCTTTTAATTCACTAACTATAGAAGTGGAGGATTCTTGACACATTCAAGTCTCTCTAGACCACAGAAAAAAGGCAATGGTTTAATATGTGTACAACCATTTCCAGGTGCCCCATCCCCTGAATGCCATTCAGAAAAGGGACTGAAGAAATGACTCATGCCTCTCATTGGGGGCGGTTTCTGACCCACTCTTTCAGTGGCTGCATGGTGGACTCACTTCTAACTAACTTGCATCATAAAATTAAAGGAACAGAAACATACTAACCCATTGGCAGATTGAGAAGCAGACCCATACCTCCCAGGACTTCTCTCCTGGCTTGCCTGTTGATAACTTCAAGTCCATTGTCTTCTGGAAGGATTCTGTCCTCATATTGAGTGCCCCAACTTTTACAGCGTTCACCTGAGTGACTACATTCTAAAAACCTCCTAACTCTGGAAGTGGAAGGTACTAGGAATGACTCTCCCTAGAATACAGAAATGAAAAAGTGATTTTAAATGGGATATACCTGCTGAGAGCACTGTAGAAGAGACTAGAACATGTAACTCATGTTTTTTTGTTGTTTGTTTTTAATCTGGAAAGGGTTTCCTGCACATTACTCCAGTGGCAACTTGGTGGCCTACCTTCTAAGGAACTTGAAGTAGGGAGCTAGCCAGAGACAAGTAGGAGTCCTATGCCAGCCTGAGCTGATGGTTGGCACCTTGCAAGGCTTCTCTCTGGCTTACTGCAGTGATAAATTCAGGTCTACTAACTTTTTCTAGAAAGAGCTAGTCCAAATAACCAGTGCCACAACTTCTGTAACTCTCAAAGGACTCTTTCCTTAATGACCTAGCTCTGAGAGTCAATGCATTATTGATTGGTCCTAGATCAGAGAAAACAAAGAGGTGTGGAGTGCATCCAATACCCAACCTTTCCAGCTATATCTAGAAGGTCTGGCTTCTACCTTAATATCTTGAGGGACTACTAAGATGTGGTACATCTTAATTTTCAGAATGCCACTAAAACCAGAAGATAGTGGTTTGGACAAAAAATTGATAGGGTACCTTAAAAATGTACAAGTCAGTTTGAGATCAATTGGGGAGCTATATTTCCTACATAAGACCAGTGTGATATAAGGAAAGGCAGTTGTCTTATCTAATGTGCAGAAACCAACAGAGAGAGTCAAGGAAAATGAGAACCAAGAAAATATATTCCAAAGAAAAGAACACGATAAATCTGCAGAACACAATCCAAGTGAATTAAAGAGATATGTGATTTACCCAACAGGGAATTCAAAATAATGGCTATCAAAAAGAATAAAAAAGCACCAAATGGATATCATAGAGCAGAAGAACATTATAACTGAACAGAAAAAATCAAAATCTAATGTAAGAGTTTAACAGAAGATTCACTCAAGCAGAGAAAAGGTTCAGTGAACTTAAAGAGAGATCACTGGAAGTCATCAATTTGAGGAGCAAAAAAAAAAAAAAAACTAACACAAATGTGAAAAAAAACTAAGAAACTTATGGGATAACATTAAGTGGAATAAATTAAGCATTAACGGTGTGCCACAAGGAGAAAGAGAGAGAGAGGGAGAGAATGAGAGAGACAAAGAGAAAGGATAGAAAACATATTCAAAGAAATAATGGCAGAAAACTTCTCAATCATGGGGAAATAGAAATCCAAATTCAGGAAGTGTAAAGAACACAAAACAAGATGAATTCAGAGAGACTCAACATAAGACATATCATAATCAAATTGTCAAAACTTAAAGGCAAAGGGGGAACCTTGAAATGAACCAGGGAAAAGCAAATTTTTCTGTACAAGGGAAGGGAAGGTCTATGACAGTGTCAACGTATTCTTCAGTGGAAACCTTGTAGGCCAGAAGAGAGTATGATGATAAGTTCAAAACCCTGAAACAAACTGTGCCAACCAAGAGCCCTGTACTCAGCAAACCTGTCTCTCAAGAATGAAATGATGGTGAAGACTTTCTCAGACTAACAAAAGCTGAGAGTTTATTACCAATAGATCTGCCTTATAAGAAATTCTAAAAGAAGTTATTCAAGCTGAAGAAAGAGGATGTCAGTTAGTAAAATGAAGGTCTAAAACCTACTGGTAAAAGAGAGTACATTGTCAAATCCAATTCGAATACTATAATGACAGGGGCAAGTCAATTATTGTTTCAGTATAAAGTTTCAAAGGTCAAACTATTATAAACAACTAAAGCTGCAATGATTTTTAACAGATGCAAGTTGTAAAAAGATAAGCCAGGTGCACGTCTGTAATCCCAGCAACTCGAGAGGCAGGATGAGTCCAAGTTCAAGGTCAATCTGGGCAACTTAGGGAGGCCCTATTTCAAAATAAAAATAAATGGGGATCTAGCTTTGTGGAAGAGCTGCCCTGGGTTCAATCCCCAGTATGTGTATACACACACACACACACACACACACACACACATGTAAAGGATACATTTTAGCATAAAAAACATAAAGCATGGTCGAATTAGATGTAGACTTTGTGTATGCAAAGTTAACTAGCTATCAGCTTAAAATAGCTTGTTACAAGCATAAGATATTTTACATTAGTCTCAGAGTAATCACAAAGCAAAAGCCTATAATAGACATACAAACAATAAAAAGAAAAGATCTAAAAGCATATCACTTCAGAAAGCCATGAGAACACAGAGGAAGAAAGCAAGAGAAGTAGAAAGAAATAAAGGATCTATAAGAGAATAGAAAACAACAAAATGGCATTTGTAACTTTTATCTATAAATTGCTATTTTGAATATAAATGAATAAAATTGTCTAATCAAAATGCTTACAGTGACTGAATGGGAAAAAATCAAGACCCAGCAATATGTTGTATATGAGACACATTTCATTTGTGACAGCATTAAACACAGGCTAAAAGGAATGGAAAAAGATATTCCATTCATATTGAGACTGAAAGAGAACTGAAATATCTTTAGTTATCTCATAAAAGACAGACTTGAGGTCAAAAATTGTAAAAAGATTTAACTAGGGTCATAATATTGAAATGAAAGGGTCAATTTGGCAAAAAAATAGAACAATTACAAACATATGCACCCAGTAGAGGAGCACCTACATATGTAAAGAAAATATTAAAATATGTAACGGGAGAAATATACTAAAACATAATAAGTAGAGTGGATTTTCGTAACTATTTTCAACAATAGAAAAATCATCCAGAGAGAAAATCAATAAATAAAAATTGGTTTTTTTTGCTTTTTTTGGGATTAAGTTTCTTGAGTTCTTTATATATACTGGAAATTAACGCCCTACCTGAGATGCAGGTGTCAAAGATTTTCTCTAATTCGTAGACTCTCTCTTCATGCTCTTGATTGTTTCCTTTGCTATGAAGAAGCTTTTTTGTTTGATGCTATCCCATTTATTGAATTTTTATTTTGTTTTGTGTGCTTTAAGGAGTCTTTTTAAGGAAGTTAGTTCTTGAGCCAGTATGTTGGAGTGTTGGGCCTACATTTTCTTCCAGTATGTGCAGTGTTTCTGGTCGAATTCCTAGGTCTTTGATCCACTTTGAGTTGATTTTTATGCAGGATGAGAGATAGGGGTTAACTTTTATTCTATTACACATAGATTTCCAGTTTCCCCAGTGCCATTTGTTGAAGAGGCTATTTCTAATCCAAGAGTGAAATTAATCTTACATCATTTTCCTATGCACATATATGAAAATACCTAAGTGAATCCCACTATCACGTACTTTCACAAGAATGGGTTCCTAATTAGAATAAGATATAATCTATGCATGTATACCTTTATCAAAATATATTGAACTGTCATATATAACTAAAAAGAACCAATAAAAAAATCTTGAAATGAATAAACAAATAAACAAAAAGAAACAATAGACTTGAAGTTGTTACACCTTAGATGAAATGAACCTAATAAACATCCCATTTGTATAGAACATCCCATCCCACAACAAAATACACATTCTTCTCAAATGCACACAGAACATCTTCTGGAATAGATCATACATTAAGACACACACACACAATCACACACACACACACACACACACATCAACAAATTTAAGAAGATTAAATCATGGCGAATGTATTTTCTGACAACAATGGTATAAAATTAGAAATCAATAATAGGAGGAATAGTGGAAAAATAACCAATATGTGGAAATTAAAAAATAAACATTTGAATTACTATTGCATCAACAAGGAAATAAAAAGGGAAACAAAAATATGTCTTGAAATAAGCAAAATGGAAACAAAATATATGGAACTTATGGGATGCAGTGAAAGCAATTCTAAAAGGAAAGATTTAAGCAATAAATGTCTATATCAAAAAGATATCCTAATAAACAACTTAACATTACACCTTGACAAACTAGAAAAAGAACCAGCTAAACCCAAAATTAGCATAGGGGAGGAAATATCAAAAATCAGGGAATAATTACCTTCAATACAGTCCAGATAATACATAACAAGGTCAAAAAATTAAGTCTTGTTGTTTTGAAAGTAAAAAGAAAAGACAGTTAAAGTAAATAAAAAACAAGAGTAAACTCAAATAAGAAATGAAAAATGGGATATTATAATTACTAGCACAGAAATACAAAGCATGATAATATACAACTATGAACAACCATATGCCAACAAATTGGACAAACTGGAGAAATAAATTATTAGAAACAAATAATGTATCAAGACTAAACCATGAAGAAATAGGAAATTTGAAAGCCAGTAAAGAGTAAGGAGATTAAGTTAGTAATTATAGGTTTCCTATTAAAGTGAAGTCCAGTACCAAAAGCTACACTGCTGAATTCTATCAAACATTTAAGGGAGAACCAATACTAATTCTTCTCAAACTCTTCAAAAAATGTAAGCAGAGGGAATCCTTCCAAACTCTTTTTTAAGACAGTATTACCTTCATACCAAAACTAAAGATACTAAGAAAAGGTAAAACAATATACCTGATGAAAACTGATGCAAAAATCATTAACAAAGTATTAATAAACCATATTCAACAGTGCCCTAAAACAATCATTCATCATAATCAAGTGGAATTCATCCCTGGGATATAGTATGATTCAATGTACAAAAGTCAATAAATATAACTCATGAATGAAGAGCAAAAGTCATCTCAATAGATTCAGAAAAGTATTTGACAAAATTCAACCTCCATTTCTGGAAGTCAGCCAATTTGGTACAGAAGGAATATATCCAACACAATAAAGATACATGACAAGTCCACAGCTAACATCATATTCAGTGGTGAAAGGCTGACAGATTTTAAAATCTGAAATAAGACAAAGAAGCCCAAATAGTACTAGACATAATACTATCCAAATAGAAAAGAAAGAAGAGAAATTGTCTTTGCTTGCTGACAAAATGATCTTCTGTATAGAAAACACTAAGACTCAACCCAAACACTCTCAGAACTTAGAAAGGATTTTAGTAAAGTTGCAGGATACAAAACCAACTTACAAAAATTAAAAAAAATTAGCCATTCCTATATATTAACAATAAACTATGTTTTCTAAAAAGCAAGAAAAAATAATATAATAGCATGAAACATATTGAGAGGTAAATCCAAATGAGGAGATAAAAGAAAATTGACAGCATTGAAAATTTTTTCAACTAGGACCTCAAATTCAAAGTTTACATTTTACATATCTGTATCTATAATATGATTTCTCTTTCTGAGAAAACACTTGTATAAGTTATAACTATGATATCTTACAATAAAACTCAGTTTACAATCTAAAAGAAAATATGTGCACTGAAAATACAATACATTGATAAAAGAAATGAAAATGACACAAATAAATGGAAAGGTAACTTCTGCGTTCGTGGATTGGAAGGAATAATATTGTTAAAATGTCCATGCTACCCAAAGTTATCCATATATTTGATGTAACCACTACCAACTAACAAAGTCATTTTTTATAGAAATAGAAGAAACTATTCCAAATGTACATAGCACCACAAAAAACCACTAATATACAAAACCAAAACAACTTGATCAAAAAGAACAAAGTCTACTCCTCAGTATTTATCCTAAAGAATTGAAGTTATCATATTATAGTGACACATGCATACCCATTTAGAGCAGCATCATTCACAATAGCCAAGCTATGGAACCAACCTAGGTGCCCCTCAACAAATAAATGGATAAAGAAAATGTGGTATATACACATAATGAAGTGTGTGAATTCAGTCATAAATAAAAATGAAATTATGTCATTTGCAGGAAAATGAATGGAACTTTAGAATATTAGGTTAAATAAAATAAGTCAAATTCAGAAGGCCAAGGGTCATATATTTTCTCTTACATGTGAAAACCTGAGAGGAAAAAGGAAAAGAAAGATTGAGGGGTTCTCAAGTAAATTGAAGGGAGATCACTAGAATAGAGAAAAGTACCAGATGAAGGGAAGAGGGGAGGGAAAGGGGAAATATTGGGGAATGATATTGTCCAAATTATATTATTGTATTGTGTGCAAGTATGACTATCTAACAACAAATCCCAACATTATGCACAACTATAATACACCAATAAGAATGTGGAAAATTTTTAAAACGTAGAAAAAACTGAAGCTGGAGGTATCACACTACTGGATTTCAAAATATATTACAAAACTATTGTAATCAAAATAGCATGGTATTGGTATTAAATAGATTCATGGACCAAAGGGATAGAATAAAAAACCCACAAATAAATCTATACATTTCTGGACAATTGATTCTTAACAAAGTTGCCAAGAACATACAAAGGAGAAAAGATAATCTCTTCAATTAATGATGCTGGGAGAACTGGACATCCATTCGAAAGAA